>JAODJW010000040.1:3950757-3980721 GCA_026777045.1 Hyperopisus bebe | reverse complement strand
GGGGCTGGGCCGGGGCAGCAGGGCAGCCCATGACTTTTGCATCCACCCTGACCAGCGGAGATCAGCGCCGTGCTCAAACTGGACAACAAGATGGTGGGCCGCACCAGCTGGAGACCCCTGAGCAACCTGTCCTGGAACCAGAGCTTCAGCATCGAACTGGACCGGGTGAGTGTCTATGGGAACCTGAGCCTGGCCCAGGAAGCACGGGGGGCAGCTTTTATTACACTGTTAAAGGGGGAAAGTGGCTCTTCCTAAAACAGATCAATTACACTTCATTTCTGTAAGCATTTGGTTCAACTTCCAGTTAGAGAAACACTGTATACCTATTGTGTGACAGGATGCATTTGCAGTATTGATGTTAGCCAGCTGAGCTAGACTTGAATCTTCCCCCTAACTAAGCTTGTATGCTGCAGTGCATTCTGGGAGAGCTAACTCGTTTACACAGTATATGATGAATCACATGATAAGAAAAACAAATCCTTTGACTCTGGAAGACCTTTGGACCCACAGGATTCAACTTTTACATCAAAGTGCCAATTAGCTCCCAAGCGTGGAAACCAGGCCCATAGCCAGAAATTTACTCTGGGGGGGATCCGGCAAATTTTGAGGGGGGTTCAAACTCATTATTTTACTTCCTGGCTACGTGCCATGTCGGGAACAAACACATTTCGGGGAGTGTTCAAACTTATGAGCTTACTATGTGGCTATGTGCCATCCTGTTAAAGCCCACTGGGGTAAATAACAATTTACCAATGAATACCCCCTTAGTGTCTCAATGCATGCTGGGTAACCTCTGCTTTTTGAGAATATTCCCACTCCTAACCAGTAAAATTCTGACAACCCTGTTTCCTAAGACAGGTGGTAGTCTTTCACAGCAACCCCTGTTACGTATATGAAAATAAACCTTAATCCCTCTGAGTTTTTGGCATGTGGCAAGGTGACCCATGTTTGCCCTGAGTGACCTCTGACCCCACCTCCTCCCAGTCCCGGGAGCTGGAGATCAGCGTGTACTGGAGGGACTGGAGGGAGCTGTGTGCCGTTAAATTCCTGCGTCTGGAGGACTTCCTGGACAACCAGCGGCATGGGATGTGCGTAAGCATGGAGCCCCAAGGCATGCTCTTCACGGAGGTGAGCAGATCGGACCATGTGCTCGTCCCGGGCGGGGGGGGGGGGGGGGAAGGACTTGTCACACCTGTGTGGTCTGTGTAGGTGACCTTTGTCAACCCCGTCATTGAGAGGCAGTCCAAGCTTCAGAGGCAGAAACGCATCTTTCCCAAGGAGAAAGGTAGGCGCGCTGACCCCTATTGCAACCCATTGCAGTCCTATGTTTTAATTATGAAAAATGAATCTACAGCTGTCAGTTTCAGGGGAATACTGTGTTCCAGATGTTTCATAGAACACAGTGACCTCTTACAAAAATGTTCAGTTCAAACAACAGTTTGAAATATATGTTTCATAGTTGTACATGTTATTTGGGTCAGGTCCCTGACCTAAAGCTATAAAACCTGGAAGGCATTGCATCTCGCTAATCTGGCTTGGAGTGATGTTCTCGGAGATGGAAATCAGCATAATAAGCAGTCACAGGAACACACTGTCTCTATACTATAAAGCATCCAGCCATCTTTCATAGCCACTTAACCACTATGCTGAAGCCTATACCATGGTGCACTGGGCACAAGGCGCAGGTCACCCTGGATGGGATGACAGTCCTTCACAGGGCTACACTCACACTCACTTGCATAATCATACACTATTTAGAGCCACTAATTCACATCAGTGTGTGTTTTTAGACTGCTGGAGAGAATCTGAGTACCCAGAAGAATCACATGCAATTTTTTAAAACATATTATATATTTTTGTAAAAATTGGACTGAACCATCCAATTTCTCACTCAGGGAAGGACTTCTTGCGTGCTGCACAGATGAACATCAACTTTGCCACATGGGGCCGTCTGATGATGAGTATGCTGCCACCTTGCAGTTCCATGGCGACGCTGAGCCCCCCTCTGTCGGGCTCCTCTGACCCCGAGGTCACGCCGCCTCCCCCAGTGGAGAAGCCTGCTGTGTCGAGCCCCCCATCTCCGGGGTAGGACTGTCCAGACCTCAGCACAATTTAATTCTAGAGCTACTGAGATCTATTGAAGGTAGACCAGTGTCGGCAAGCCAGAAGCTCACAGGGACACAATCCACAGCCACGCAGTCTGACTGGTTCCTTATCAAGCAGAGCTGTTATCATTCTCTGTGTTTAGCGTGTGTGCTGTCCCTTGGCCCCCCACCCCACCCACAGGGAGCTTCCGGTGAGGAAGCTGAACTTCAGCGAGGACCGACCACCCAAGCCCCCGCGCCTCCACATAGGGAATACTCCTTTGTCACCTTCAGCAACGACACCTGCACAGTCTAAGGTGATGACATCATCACCATCACTGGTGTTCTGCTACACTCACCCAGCCTCTTCTTGTAAATCTCTCCCGGTCTCTCTGCCTTTTGTGGCACAGACCCAGGGGCGTCGCTACATCCCCCCCCCCCAAAAAAAAAAAAAAATGTAGGTAGATTTTTAAATTAGTGTTTTCTGATTAATTTTCATTAAAATCAGATGCCCCAAATAAGGACGCAGCTCCCTTTTTTCATAAATCTCACAGACCATCTACTCCCTGGATAAATGTACAGCCTTTAACTACGCTCCTGACATACACAACCGGGCTCAGCTTTCTGTTTACATCCCTCTGGATGCCGTCTGGTCCGCCGCATCTCTGTCTCACTGCCATCCCCCTGCTGTCTGCACATTTCAGGCTTCGGGGCCGAACCACACGGAGGAGCGAGAGGAGGGAAATGGACCCAAACCACGAACTGCCAGGTACCGCGGGCTGGCGTTGCTGCAGGGGGCTGTCCTGGCTACCACATCGTCACGCTGCTGCTTCCCCACTGAAGGCGTGTTAATGTGCCTCTTTCCTCTTTTTATTTCCATCAGAAAGAGGGAGGGCTTGCAAATGGAGGATTTCAGGTGCATCTCCGTCCTGGGAAGGGGACACTTCGGAAAGGTGCCGTTATCCTGCCGCCGTCTGTCGCCCACTCTGCTGTTCCTCACTCCCTTTAACACGTTTATTTATTTGGTGTCCAAAGTCATGTTCAAGTGAAGCAGGTAAATACATAACAAGCTTACAGCCAATTTCGATACAAGAGCTGATAGAATGAGCTTCCAGTGAGTCATAGAAACCAGGGCAAGATAGTCATGGCAATGCAGGTATACAAACACTGCTTTAAAAGGGTCACTTTTGTAATTAGAAATGCTTGAAACTCGTAATTAAGTGGGCAAATACAGTTGCAATGTACAATGCAACACACAACTACCTCCCAAGTAAGAACCTTGTAAAGATGTTAATGCAATTTACAAAAACACATCTAGATTTTCCAAGCAAACCACATTGCAACAGAACAAGTCAGCGACATTAGGTTATGTTTGACGGTTTGAGGTGTTCATGGAAGAACAGTTGAGTTGTTCAGTGGTTTTATTTATATGATTGGGAAACTCCTTTCTCTCTCTGCAGGTCCTGCTGGCAGAGTATAAGGAGAACAGAAAGCTCTATGCCATTAAAGCACTGAAGAAAGGCGATATTGTGACCCGTGACGAGGTGGACAGGTGAGCGGCGTCATGCTGGAATTTTGCCACAAGGGGCAGCATAGCGGAGCCTGTGTGAAAGATTAGAATGATTCAAATATCTCAGCTTCTTTCTTATAGGGTTGGACTGTTACCTCACACCTCCAGGGGTGGGGGTTGGCACCCGTGTCATGCAGGTGTTCTATTATAGTCCAAAGTCAAGCAGTTAGGCTCAATGGCATCTTAAAATTGCCCGCAGTGTACAATTGTGTCCAGTGACGAACTGGCATCCTGTCCAGGCTGTAACCCTGCCTTGTGCCCTGTGCTGCCCCCTTGTGGTCATATTGGAAGATGGATGGATGGAACTTATCCTAACTAAATTAAGCACAGGATTAGGTTAAAGTTACTTGTTTAATTCAGTTGATTCATATACCAAGTAATTTAATGCATGTAACTTATGGGGATTTCTGAGACTGGAGCAGGCCAAAGTTTGGGGAGGTGATGTTTGTGTAATATTTGGGATTTCCTACCTGCCTAAAGACTCTGTCTGTCTACCCCCCCCCCAACTGTGTCCTCAGTCTGATGTGCGAGAAGCGGATCTTCGAGACCATCAACGCCTCGCGGCACCCCTTCCTGGTGAACCTGTACGGCTGCTTCCAGACGGCAGAGCATGTGTGCTTCGTCATGGAATACTCCCCTGGCGGAGACCTCATGATCCACATCCACAACAGCATCTTCTCCGAGCCGCAGGCCCGGTGAGCTCTACCTGGCCCCGCCCAGCCTTGCCATCATTCGTTTCACCCCGCTCGGGTTCCTGTTTTCGTCCTGTCGATGTCGCTTACAGTTGAGTCACTGCTACGTAACACAGCTAACTGAAGCTTGGCGGCATATGGAAATCCATTGTGTTTTCCTATGGCAGTCTGTGTCAAAATCCAAATAAAACAGAGGCCATTTGGCTACTAATCTTTCGTGCTAAATGCCTCTGCTGTCTTAATATATAGATTCTTCTGATACATTTGGTACAATTTTTAAAGAGATGTGTCCTGTGTTTTCTTTACAGGTTTTATGCAGCTTGTGTGTTACTGGGTCTCGAATTCCTGCACCAAAACAAAATAGTTTATCGGTGAGTAGATGGTTTGAGCAGGACAAGGCTGTTCCATCAGAGCAGGTCTGATTGCTGATTTTCAGGCTGCTTATGTGACACTCATCCCATATCCCCCTGATCTGCTCTAATCAGGGACCTGAAGTTGGACAACTTGCTGATGGACGCAGATGGCTTTGTGAGAATCGCTGACTTTGGGCTCTGCAAGGAAGGTAATGGGTTTTCCGTTTGCCGATCCTCGTCCTGCCGGCTTCTGTGAGTGGGATCCACGTTCTTGACCCCAAAACCATGTGTCCCTTCAGGGATGGGCCATGGAGACCGCACGTCCACCTTCTGCGGCACCCCAGAGTTCCTGGCCCCAGAGGTCCTGACGGAGGACAACTACACCCGTGCTGTGGACTGGTGGGGCATGGGGGTCCTCCTGTTCGAGATGCTGGTGGGCGAGGTCAGTCCAGGCTCAGACCAGTTCATCCAGGGGCGCTTAATTAGACATTTTAAGCACGCACTAACCTGTACCTCACTCTGTGTCGTCACCAGTCCCCGTTTCCTGGTGAGGATGAGGAGGAGGTGTTTGACAGTATCGTGAATGACAAAGTGCGATATCCCAGTTTCCTCTCCCCGGAGTCTGTCTCCATCATGCAGAAGGTAGCATAGTGCCTCCAGTGGCCCTCGGCAGGAACGTCTCTGATGTGCACCGTGCCATTTGCAGATGACTTCTTAATGTTTCCTTTTATCTTCTGTAACTGTTAGGCAGTTGGGTGTTTCATTCCAGTACTTTCCAACAGCAGTTTCTCTTCTAGTTGCTGTCCTTGGTCACCAGCTGTCTGCTTTTATTAGTATTGTTTTCAGTTGTCACTTGTTGTAAATGTCAAGTGAAACGATCCCTTTCTTCCGTTGAGTGTCGTTTTGGTAATTGCATCGCAATAACTAGCAGCTGGTTTTCCAAATGACGGTTGAAGGCCCGAGAAAGCCTAACAGGTGATCGAAGACCTTGTGGTGAACAGGCCAGATCCTTATCACACATGTAATCCCGCCCCTGACTTCCTGCAGTTGCTGGAGAAGAACTCTGAGAAGAGGCTGGGTGCCGGGGAGCAGGATGCTGCGGAGGTGAAGAGGCAGCCCTTCTTCCAGGTACCTCTACCTCCGACTCTCCTCACCGCCCTGGACTGTACTTCTCTTCAGAGTTGGAAAGTTCAGGTCCAGAAAGCAAAAATCCAGACCAAGATTTTGTTTCAGCCAACCAGTTGAGTATAAAGAGTCAGTCACAGAGTACTCAACTGGTTGGTTTTTACTTTCTGGACCCGGACTACATACCTCTGCATCTCTTCAGCCTAGCAGAGATTACCTTAAGCTCCTTTAACACCAGCAGCGACGTACTTCGCCATATCACACCTTTCCTTTTTGGTAATGGGCCATCATGTTAGCATACTGCTCACCTATCAGGAAACAATGGGACAGTCGGTAATCCTCACAACAGCAGCTACTGTCACCCCAAAAATGCCGTAAGACCCATAATATACATTCGTGTCTGTCATGTTTTTGCGTTCATTGATACAAGTATTGGTTTCAATAGATTATTCTTGTGAAATTAATCATAATTCCACATTGGTAATGAAATAAAAGCCTCACTTTAACATAAATACCAAAAATGTATTACTTTAATCTGTCTTACAGTTGGCTATGGGCAAGCCACTTAAGTTGAATATGGTGCATTTTGCAATTCTTTTAAAATAAAATGTACATTTTTGTTTCACCTGGGTTGATTTGTATAAAATGTTACTTTATACACTTGTTAAAAAGAGGAAACTTCAATGAACATGAAATCACCAATAAACTATTTATTCAATGTGTTATAAAATGCACACTGTTTGAAAACTTCTCCGCTTTAAGATTTCAGGACAGAGCAGCCACTCTGTTAGGAACATTACGGCTTTTTGGTTTAGGGTGTTAGATTCGCTGCTATTAACACTAACAGCACATCAGCACAAAGCAAAGGGCTGCATACGCCGAACCACGTCTTGTTTGGTGGTTAAAGGAGTTTGACATTCATTGGCCTGGGAAACAGCAGTTCTAATGTTACTGTAGTGGTCAGTAAACCAGGCTTTGCTCCATTCCTGTTGATGTCACTCGTGCTGCTTGATGAGAAGTTCGCTCTTTTTTCCTCCTTAATCCCATTCCACCCACCTTTGGTTCTTCAGGCCATTAGCTGGGAAGCCCTCCTGGCCAAGAAGGTGAAGCCGCCGTTTGTGCCGTCCATCAAGGGGGCCACGGATGTGAGCAACTTCGACGAGGAGTTCACCAGCCTCCGGCCCGTCCTGACGCCCCCGCGGACCCCCTGCACCCTCACGGCCGAGCAGCAGGGGGTCTTCACCGACTTTGACTTCTCAGCGCTGAACTGAGCGCAGTCTCCGAGCATGACCCGGCCGCAGCCCCAGCTGCTAAGAGCAGACCCGTCCCGTGTGTGTACGCGTGCATGTATGTGTGCGCATACCTGCACGAATCCCTCAACACACCGAGTTTAGGTTCTTCCAATACTTCCAGTGCTGTCAGCATGGGCAGGGGAAGATGAGGTATCCGCATAAATGGAGGCTTTGGTCCCTACGGGAGGTCTCTGTCCTGTCACTAGAACCTTGGGCATCACTGTGAGTCTCCTCACCTTCACCTTCTTGCCCTGACCGAGTATCAGGCACGGTAGGATGTTTTTGAGCATTTGTGCCAAGAACAAAATGTTTTTCTACACTTCATTTTTAATATTGTGTATTTCATTCTCCCATGAATCTCCTGGACCATTTTAAGATGGCTCTAAGGAATACACTTTCCGTTCACATAACCATATGTTTGCTTGTTTACACTGTATGGCTTTACTTGGGTTGGTTCTCTTCATGACCCTGAATGAAGTCCCATCACCGCATGGGAGTCAGAGAGTCACTCGCCTTCACACAGAAAGCTGAAACAAGCAGGCCTCACCCCTGTACTCTGCCCCAAAGATGCTCCCTGTAGCTAAAGAGCTTTGTTAATTATTTTCATGTTGTATTCATCTTCCTCCTACTGTAGCGTTTATCCTGACAGCTTTGTGTCCAACAAAGGAATCAGATCTGAAAGACCAGAAGACCTACAGAGGGAACTGGCCACTGCGGAATACCAATTAGCATCAGTTTATACCTTGATATGTATGTACTGTACCTGTGTATATATTATATATATAAGAATTCTATATTATATTTAAGTCAAACATTAGTTAAGGGTGGGTATCCGATTGAATTAAGAAGTGCCTCTATCACACTGCTAAGTCGTGCCCATGGACGGGACATCATGCAGACGTGGGATCCTATGAGATGAAGGAGACGGCCATGTGCCACGTTTAAGCCTACAGACGGCATTCCACTGGCTCTCGCACCCTGGCGCTGCCAACCCATGAAGGGGAGGATGGATGAAACGCTGGACACTGCCTGTATTCCCGAGCATCCGGCCAAGAAGGCCCTCCCCCTGTTCACACCGGAAAGCCGCACACCCGGACCGCCATAAAGCAGCGCAGCTCGTCCAGATGATTTACTTTTGCACATTTCGGACGTCACTCTAACTGCTGCTGACTGTGTAATGAATGCATGTGGTTACCTACTATAACAATTTATAGGGAAAGGGAAGGGAAAGAGACTTTCTAAATCTGATCATGATGATGATGATATGATGAATGATCCATAGCTCAGACCTGCGTCCATTAATAAAGCTTCTCACTTTGGGAGTGGCATGTCTGCGGAGATTAAAAATGCTAGTAAACACAGGGGGGAAGAGTTACTTTTTTACTAGCAAAATAAATTGTAATTTTAAAAACAAAACTTCTAATAACTCAGACAATTGAGTATTTAACATGGAGTTGACTTAGGGCACAAGTGTGATCCTAAAAACAGTTTTTTACCCAGAAAAGGGTCAGACTGTTGGAATGAATCTCAGTCTATGTTGTCAGTGTTACTGAGGGGTGAAAATGTCTTTAAAATCCCTTTAAAGGTTACAAATGCCATTCAGGCCATAAGGCACAGACTGAAGTACTTAAAATACCTGACATTCATACACAACTCTGGTTCTTTATGCCTCTATGCTATAATTAATGAAAATTTGGTCACCACGTGGATAGGAAATCATACACCTGCATTTGCTGGGATCAGGCTTCCTTGTCTTTAAAACAACTCATGATGTCAGGATTTAAACTGTAGATGGCTAGAAGTACTAAGCAAGTTAGCCAGCTCTCTCCTTAAAATGGCCTTTCCATGTAACTGAGCATAGAGGTTTCTCTACTTGTTTTCGGGTACATGACCACCTTTACCTCCAAACACCATAGCAAAGCTAATCCCTGTCAGTACAGCAGGCCTTACTGTGGTGACATGGTAAAGTTTCTGTTCTCAAGAGGACGGTGAGACAGAAGACGGACCCAGAGGGCTTCCCATCATCCCATCACAATGTCCCAGGGTCTAGCCTCAGTAGAGGCAGTAAGGCATGGTAATCCATTTTGGAACAGGATTCCAAAGCAGACAAGTTGGGGGGGGGGGGGTCTAGGCAGGACTGGCATTGACTTTGGCATAAACCTCCTCCCAGGCAATCACACGGCGTACACAGAAGAACCCCCACAGGTTCCGAAGGATTCCACGGTCGAAGGGGTTCTCGTCACCGCGGTGCTTGAGGTAGGAGATGCGGTGTCTTGACATGAATTCCCAGGTGGTGGTGTTGAGGGAGATCAGGTAGAGGTGTGAGCCCAGCAGCAGAACCACCACCACGGAGAAGATGCCCGTCGTGGAGGATGCCAGCATCAGAAAGCCATTCTGCTCCAGCCACTGTCCCCAGGCGGGGGCTTGAACAAACCCTGAGCTGATCCACCAAAAATGGGTTTAGTCACAGAAAGCAGCTGACAACCAAACTGACAGGTACTGTGCCAGTGTGTTTACAATTAAACCACATGGAGGGACACACTACATAACTCCAGACCCCTGTTTTTCAGCAAAACACTCCCTCTCCCCTGCCACCCCCCCTCCAAGAAAAACAGAAAACCAACCATCATTTCACCATATGTGAAAGACAGACATATCTAGTAGTAAACGCACCCCCCCACTCACAGAACAATTACAGCAGAGAGACCCCCACTCACAGAACGATTTCAGGAGAGAGACCCCCACTCACCAGGCCACTCGGAGGCCCCAGAGCAGCACCAGTAGCTGCACCGCCAGGTAGAGGACAAACCAGCGGTGGTTCCTCTCGCCAACGCAGTTTTCGATCCAAGGACAGTGGTGGTCAAAGCGTCGCACGCAGTAGCGGCATGTCTGGCAGTGCCGGGACCTCATGGGCTGCTGCTCAGATCGGAGGGTGGGAACAGGGACAGCAGCACATGCACATTAGCAACCTAGACGGGAAACTCACTGGGCCGGGTCACTGCAGGATACCGGACTCAAGGGAAGAGCATTCTGTTTTTTTTTTTTTTTTCTTTAAAAGAAAAACACACTAATTTTAAACCCTGATAAATATAGCAAGTAAAGATTGTATTTTGATTTTAAAAATGCCTAACAATAGCCATAAAAAGGACAAGGTTAGAAAAAATTACAGGAAACATGAAATCACTGTTGCTAAGATACTTCAGGGTTTGTTATGCTTGATGTTTTATTTTCGGACGACTTGAAATGTGAAAGGTGTTATTAAAGCGGGAGGTTCTGTCATTGACATCCAGCACTCAGAAACCTGCCTTAGGGAACCTGCTAGGCGCCTCCCCACCCCAGTAGCACCCGTACCTGCAGCAGACAGCGGCCACAGCGCCGCCTGCAGGGCTGCAGAAGCATCTGGTGCAGCTCGTCAGACAACCCAGCAGAGAGCTGAAACACCAGTCAAAGGCAGATCAGCGCCGCCGTCAGGTGACGGTGAAATGCGGACACGCCGCCGGCAGCCACTGACCTCCGGCCCGGCGTCGGAGCGCACGAACCCCGGGTCCATGAGGGAAACCCCCAGGTACAGCAGCACCGACAGCAGCACCAGCAGGAGGAAGAGGCCAGGCTGCAGCAAGTCCCCGCTCTGCTCCTGCCTCCGCAAATCTGCCAGGACGGAAAAAGAATCAGAGTATAGTTTATATGATGTGTCAGAGAAGCAAATATTAATGTAGTGTATATATCTATTATATTTCGTAGCGTGCCGGTCTTGGGAATGGGAATAGTTTTTTTTTTTTTTTTTTTTAATAGGTCCTTGTTGTGGTTACTATTGTTGTTGCTGTGGTGGTCTCCCTGGGGGGGGCAGTATGATTGTGGAGGACTTTAGGACCCCCGAAGTTGCAGCTGGTGCCACGGAGGGTGGTATGTAATCTGCTATACGCAGCCTCTCTTCCGCATTCCGAGTCAGGCAGCTGTTTGTGTATGCTGGAGTGCAGTGGCCGTGGTCGTAGCCTGTTGTGCAATGCCTGTCACCTCATCAATTAATTATTGAGTGATTGTCTCAGTCTGTTTTTGGTGACCACGCCTCCCGCTTGCTAAAGAGCTGTGATTGGACAGTGTTTACATTTCCTGGTGGCACGATCTCACCATGTGCTTTTCAAAAACGAGCTGATGCAGCAGAGCAAAGATGGCCGTTGCACTTCAGTGTGATGTGGTCCATTTTCATTGTTAAATTGCATGTAATATAATCCCTTCTAATTGTTTTTCTGGAAGTTACTTGAACAACATGCAAATCAATCAAATGATGGTTTTGCTTTTCATTGTGTTACGTTCTCTTAATGACACTCACTGAAAAGCACTGCCTCTTGTGGACTGCATTTCCACATGGCAGGGTTTCTGCCTGCTGCGGACAGTAAAACAATATGTCGTCGAGTCGATTGTTTTCCCCCGCATGCCTGACTCGTGTTTGCATTTCAAGGTGGCACAAAATCCGACATTAATATGCTCACTTGCCACCAGCTGAACTGGGGTGTGAATTACTTAAACTTACGGTGAACTTAAACATTTTTCTGTGACATTTATGACAAAAATACAGTAACTGCGCTGGAGGAAGAAGGCACAACGCATCCTTAGAGATCACTGCCACCCAGCTCATCCCCTGTTCATATGCAGGGAATCTGGTCACAATTTGAGATTTTACAGGCCAGTGAATTACTACGCACAAGACACAGTTCCACAATAGCTCTTCCAAGCCATGGTCAGATATCACAGCCTCAAACGCATAACATTGACATTTAACATTATACTTGCACACATCAGGTTCTGGCCTCATCAAACCTTACTACCTCTACCACCCCCCATTCTCTACATAAATAATCTAGAGATTCCTTTCTTTTTATAGTGTATTTTTTATTTGAATTATTTCTATTATTTTTCACTTCTTACTTTCTCTTTCTATCTTGAAAGCTAGCTCTTTGAGCTACACACAAAAATTCCAAGGTACTTGTATTGCCTTGCACCTGTGCAAATGGCAATAAAGACTATTTATCCATCCACCCATCTATCAAATGTATGGATAGCGGAAGTGATTAAGATGGCTGAGATTTTACCGGAAATACGTCAGCACCCCCGTGTGCATACAGGGGATTGGCAGTTCGGCGGGCTTTGGCTTCATGTGGGTTGTTTGATCGAGATGCCTGTCGCTGCCGCCAGGAGCTGAATGTCCGGTAGGAGGCGCAATGAAGGGAGGGGTTTAACTTATCTGATACCCTGACCCTAACCATAAACCCCTCGAGATAATCCCCCTACTCGACACTCGGCTCCCAGCTGCACTGATATATATACTTCGTTTGATTAGACCAGGGGTGCCCAATCTTATCCGCAAAGGGCCGATGTGTATGCGGGTTTTCGCTGCAACTCCCTAATTAGATTACTAATTAGAAGACTGATTGGCTGAAGAGTCCTCATACCTGGGTTTGAACAGCTGACCTACAGGTTATCCCAAAAACCTGCATACACACCGGCCCTTTGCGGGTAAGATTGGGCACCCCTAGAATAGACTCTCGTTAGATCATTATCTCTCTAACCATTAGATTTAGTAGTATTACTGAGGCGTGGCTGTAGCAGACAATAGCCATTGTTAAAAGACAGGGTCTGATCTACTTAGTCGCGAGTGCTACTTCTACTTAATTTTCACACACGTACTCATTCATTACGATGAAAAGTAGTGGTACCAAACTATATCCCGCCCAAGTTTCCCTTGGAATCTAACCATACAACTTGTAAGGTCTACACCCAACATCGCAAGTATGACTTGTATTGCAGGAATGTACTTAATATAACCGAAAGCAATTTTTACAATACGCTAAGAGAAAACCACCCAAACTATGCATCCATAATTCCCTCGGGAAAAGCAGCTGTTTCACTCACCCGTGTCCTGGAGGAAGAGGACGAGCGTTGTTAGCCATGTCAGTGTAATGTGTGCTGCCCGGACCAGGACGCCGGTGCTGAGCGCATTTTTAACCACCGCGGCGTTCATGAGCAAGAATCGCACCTCGGCGAAGCAAAACACCATGACCAGTAAATACGGTTACTACATAACCAATCTAACCCGTCCTTAGAAATATGATGACTAATAAAGCCGAAATGGAAACTATGCAGCACGCCATCAGCAAGTGGTCATTATGCAGCCTCCCCCTGTCCCCCGTCCCAGAATTAAATGAGCAGTGAGGAACGGTGCCCGTAGCCTTTCTGTGCGTATATAAGCTCGTGTTTTTGCGTTCAGGCACCGGGTTTCTTTAGTTGCACTTCCCTGTTCCGCGCTGGCTTTTCGGACGGCTCCGCCATTACGTGAAAGTATTTGCGCCTGAAGAGCGAGTCGCGAAAGCACCGCAGATCCGGCGTTGGGGCTGGATCACGAGATCTGACGGAGTATGGCTTCATTCACTCCTTACCATATTTAATAAACGTGGTTGTAGGCATAAATAGGGATTGATAACATTGGTGAAACTGTCAACTAGATTTTTATATATATCTCAGTGTAGAGGTGATACGACGCGGGTTTCAGACGCATTTCTTTTAGGAACCAAAAACTTACGATACGGATTAGTTGAATTATTCAATTTCCGCTTTGACTCGGTTGTGGTTTTGCTGGGTTTTACGCTGGACGTTTGTATTTTATGTAATCAGCTGAAGTGAAACGCTTCATTTGTTTCCCCAGATCCGGCCGTGGGAATCTCAAATACGCAGTTTCACAAATAAACCCCAGATTCAGTCGCATGAAAATGTACATGTCTCTGCTTCAATGATCACGAGTATGAAAGCAAAATAAGCGATTTCAAAGTTTTGTTACAATCTTTTATTATATTGTTCTCTTTGATCCGTCTTTCTGATTTTCTCCAGTTATTGTAACGTAAAATCGCTTCACAGCTTGCAGATGCGTGGAATTACAGTACGTGAGTAGCATGTCAGTGGTAAGCTTTCCATCCATTCTACAATCGCTTAACCAGGCATAGTAAAGCATATGGCCGAGCTACACTTACTCCCTTGTGGTAACTGTGAGCCTTTGGACTGTATGAGAAAACCAGAGTACCTAGAGGAAACCTACGTTTGTCCTAGACCAGGGGTGGCCAGTCTTATCCGCAAAGGGCCGGTGTGTATGTAGGTTTTTGGGATAACCCGTAGGTCAGCTGTTCAAACCTAGGTGTGAGGACTCGATCTTCAGCCAAACAGTCCTCTAATTAGTAATATAATTAGGGAGTTGCAGCGAAAACCCGCATACCCACCGGCCCTTTGCGGATATCATTAGCCACCCCTGTCCTACACAGTCTTGTCTTGCATGGTACTTCCATTGTCCTATCCCCCATGGCCTACTTTGGAACTCTGTATTAAATGTCACCATGTTCCCTGTAACATACGTGACAAATCAAACTTGGATAGTTGTGCAAATTCATTTTTATTTAAGAACCATAAATATTCATTTGCATGCCATTCATTCCTTCACTTACATTCAGTAAAGCAGCATCATCTTAGTCATACATCATTAAAAGTACAACAGCTTTCATACAACTGGATTTAATGCACAAGACAGACCAACTTCTAAACAGATGGGGTACTTAATTATGAAGTTTACAGCGTGGCCTAAGTAGAAATCCATGGTGAAGGGAAGAGGTAGAGAAGTAATTGACATGTCTGGGGGAGGAGACATTTAGAGAATCAATTCAAAGTAGTTAAACACATTCCCAGTTTTTGACTGACTATCCATCATAGTAGAATTCTCATGTTCTGTCCATATTGCTCTCCACACAGCATAAGACAAACAAGAATAAGGCAGGTTTAACTTGAGGGAGGTTACAGATATATTCCAAAGTTACTAAAGCTGCCTGATTTTCGTTTGAGATTAAAGTGCAAAAAAGTGTTTCAGAATCATAAAACACGTGTCATACTGTCAGAAGCCTCTTATCATGGCTATGTGGAAATCTGCGGAGAACCCTTGCTTACAACAGGGTGACATGCAGTAGTTCAAAGGTGGGTGAGTGACATCAGGAACCCACATGTCCTGTCTGGATACTGTGGTATTTAAATAAAATACTGTACAAAGCCCCCACATCTATTGCATGACTTGACCCAGAAACTAAGTAAAATTATAAAAAGTTTAACTTGCAATACAACGGAAGCATCAGTGAAACTACCAAATAAGATGTTAATCATACATAACCTTTAAAATTAAAACCAAAACATAGCATTCCATTTTACCAGTGTATAAAGTCCTGTGAGGCACAAAATAATCTCAGTGAAGCATAGAAGTCATTAAGAACAGCAAAGTCGATTTCAACGCCTGTGAAATATTACCCTGTAAATAGCCAATTAGAAAAAACACTTCTATTAACTCCAATAGCAAAATATTGGCACAGTCCTGGAAGATCGTGTCTGATAGAGGGGACAAAAAAATACTTGGTTGTACATGCAGTGGCCGACTACTCCGTTATTAAAGCCAGAAGCACTCACGACAAACACCCTTGTAAACGATTGAGAGACTAAGTTAATTCAGTCATAGAATTAGACCATTTTCCCTTGGAGGGAAACAATAAATAAATCTTAAGTGATGGAAAATTAAAACAAAATGAGAGACAATCACAGAACACACACTAGAAAATTAAACAGTGCTTTGGACATCAGTTTTAGTCAGAAGCCCAGCACTGCGCAGAAGCTAACAGATACAAGTCTGGTCCCAGTTTAAGTCAGCATTTGCTCACCTTTTATGAAAAAGGCAGAAATGTCTCTAACTGCCTGTTAGAAGCTTATTAATTATCCTGTCAAAAATGACAGCTGCAGCCCTTAAAATGAGGCACCACCCAAAATCAGTGAGCAGTTAAACTACAAGAATGACGACAGACAAACCGTAAGCCTTATCCCTCCGCTCACAGCCTCTGAGGTCACATCATCAGCAGCTTTCAGTCTTTTTAGCATTGAGCTGCATCTCCCTTATCATTCAGGCATTCACAGAATGAAGTGTCCACACAAACCCCAGGCCCTCCCAGGATTCCTCAGTCCTTCCAGCGGCCTTCACCGCCAGTGTCCAGCAGGTGGCGCCAGCCTCCTCACCGCGACTGTACACCGAGGGCTGCCTTCAGGTGCTCATAGACCACATAGCTGATGCTGACGGCAGGAATGACCTTCATGAAGTTGGGGGTCAGGCCTCGGTAGAGACCGGAGGGGCCCTCGGTGCTGAGAATGTGCCTGAAGAGACCGGTCATGGTCATGCGAGGGCTGCCCTCTGACGTGGCTGAAATGGAAAGATAAAACGAGAGGAAGTTAGAAATAAATCAGTGAGGGACAGTAGCGCGTCCCACCACAAACACCATAAAGCCCAGCTGGTGACGGAGCACCGCATCAAGGATCCCCAGGCTCACCTTGTGCCTGCATGCGTGTCCGGACCAGCGCCAAGGGATAGCTGGCCAGTTGACCACATGTGCTCGAGATGGTTCCGCAAGCAAGCAGGACGAAGACGCCGGGGTCTGAGCTGTCCTTGGCATACTGCTGTAGCCAGGAGTTCTTTAGGGTCTTCAGGGGAGGGAGGAAGGAGGCATTATCAGCACAACAAATGGGTCAGGGGGGTGAGGTGGGGTGAGGTGCGATGAGGGAGTGGGGGTGGCTAAGAGAGCCAATCCGCTCACCTCGTACACGGCCAGGTCGATGCCAGCGTAGGGAATGATGCCCAGCATGTTAGGGATGTAGCCCTTGTAAAACGCGGCCACGCCCTCCTTCCGGAAGATGTGCTTGGCGCAGTCGCTGATGCCAGAGTATTGGCCGGTTTTTCTGAGGGCCAGCCGAGTCTTCAGAACCTCCATAGGGTAGATGCTGCTCTGGGCAATGACACCAGCCAGAGAGCCGGCGACGAACCGCTCCGGGATCCCTATCGACTGCTGGTCGCTCCCCATCAAGCGTTTGATCTGTAGGAAGGAAAGAGAATTTAGAGAAAAGAACCCAGGACAAAAATCATAGCTGGACCATGTGTTGAGAGATCAGTACACCCCCCCTCCCACAACACACCTGCTCATAAGCCATGAACTTGATGGCTGACTCGGGCGCGATCTTGAGGACATTGACACCGTTGCCCCGCCACAGAGACCGTATCCCACCTTCTCGGACCATCTGAGTCAGCCCCCCTATGATGCACAGGTTGTTGCTCCGGCATCCATGGACCTGAAATCCAGATACACAAGAACGGTTAGAACAACCATCTAGCCAGGGATCCAACCATCAGCTCCCGCAGGGGTTCCACACACAGGCAGTCTGACCAGGAACGGGACTCCGATCTAAAGAGTGCCAGGACCAGGTTCTCACAGCCAGACAAAGGTTAGCAGGCATGGCAGTCCGTCTTTCAAAATTGAGGCACAAAGGTGAAGGTCAGAGAAAAGAATTGCTGGCTTTGGCCAGAGTCCACACATGAGTCAGAGCAGGTCCCGACCGGCTACGGCCAGCGGAGACTGACGTCAGATTGGCCTCGATCCAAGGTCTAATCAGATATCTGGGAAGGTGTGCTGGACCTCCAGTTCTCCCATTGGTTAGTCTACTTATGACTTTTAAACCAAGAACAATTATTCATTAACATTTATGACTCTTGGGCAATTTCTATTGCGACAGGGGAACTGCACCATGCCGAATTTCTAAACCTGTGACGAGAGAGGATGATGTGGAGTACAGAGTGCGGAACCTCACCTGCATGAGGACTTTGAGACGGTCCAGGGGGGCAGTGCAGGTTCGAGAGACCGCACCAGCTCCTCCTCCAGCCACCAGTTGGCGCCACCACATCCCCATCATCCTTTCCTCTACTGTGAACTCATCTGGCACCATCAGGTTCTCGCCGATGTCGAATATCTAGGAGGAAGTAGAGGAGTGAAGTGAGCAAAATCTCTGAAACAAAACAAAAAGCCCCAAACGCAGTATGTCTTTGTAACAGAATTGGAGCAAACAGAAGGCTAGAATACGAAGTTACATTTGACCAGATTTAACCTGTGCAGGCTGCAGATGTCTGGATACATTTTCCTGGCGCATTACATTGCTCCAAAACCACAGGGGGCCTGAATGCAGAGCTTGCGAAATCTAAGCAGACGGCTGACCCTGCCGTCTAAGGGCACGGCCTCACTAGTCACCGAGCAAATTATACAACACTAAATGGGGTCAGGCAGTGACACAACCCTGTGACCTTCCTATGATAAGGGGGAGGGCCTTCTGCTGAAATTCACCCTGCCTACTCATGTGACAGTGGCAAACTGTCAGAGGCAGATAAGAGCAGGGGCCTCATGATTTAAGAGTAAAATGTTCCCTCGCTGTAGCCAGCCCCTCCCTCTGGCCAGGGAACCAACAGTTATCAACTGCAGCCCATATGCTTTTTTCATAGATGCAGTAATAGGCAGAAGGCACAATTCAAGGTGCATTCTAATCCCAGATCGGCATGCCAGATCAGCCCATCTCAGGAGAGAGTTATTTTTAACTTTCCTTCAAGCATGCAAGAGGCACAGTATTTGACCCAAATAGTCTTAATACAGTACCAAGTCCCACATGACAAAAAGGAGATCAACGAATACAGAGCTGACTTAATTTCCTGGCTCAGCAGTAACAACTAACATCACTAACAGCTAACAGTACTATGGTGCTGGACCGCCCAGGAATCACTGCACCCCACACCCCTCTTTGCTAATGCAGGGCCTCTTACCGTGGAGTGTTTCCAGTAGAGGATGATCTCAGGTACGTTATCCACAGCCTGCACAGAGGAGCTCCTCCATTCATTCCAGTCAATCGTCATTGTGCCGTTCTTATCCATGCTATGCAAAAAGAGGTGAGAAGATGAGATGATGAACAGCTGATCTCCACAGTCCTGGCAGTCGTCCTTGGTCGACTGGAAGGTGCTGCTATCGAACACAGGGCTTCGACAAAGTATTCGGGTAAGGCGCGTCTCAAGGTTTATGGTAGCATTTAAACCCCTCTCCCCGAATTTAAGCCTTATTAAACATATGCTGCACCGAAGCAGCAAGGAATAGGTCTAGATCTTTCTTTGGGCTCACCTCTTCAGTATCTTTTCGGCCTGCTGCTGGGAAATACGTACTCCAAGGTCCTGGAGAGACTGCATGACCTCCTGGGAGCCAATGCGACCTTCAAAAGAAAAGTCTTTCACTAAGGTGGGCAGTGAGATCACAAGTACACAGTCCTCAACGCAACATGGTCAGTGAGGATCATTTGGTTCAGGACAGGGAGTCCCCCCAAACTAACTTGATGGGCCAAATGGCCTCCTCTCATTTGTAAATTTCTTATGCTCCTACCATGGCTTTTCTTGTCCAGACTCTTCAAAACGAGTTTCAGCTCCTTCTCATGGTCTCGAAGGTACTGAACAAGTTCTTCAAAGTCCAGCTGTCCATCAAGATCCCCAGCTTTCTCGGTTTTCTAGGGAGGGAAAAATGAAGTAACAATTTATACAGAGTTGTGTAAGGGGGATAAGGTCTGCAACTGCCTAGACTTCAGTTATCACCCAGGTACCCAGATTCTTGCAATGCACAGGATTGGATAGTCTTATTTCTGCTGCCTACAAGTAAATTTTCAGCCTGACACTGTACCATGCCAAGACAGTTTTGTTTTGGGACAAGTAGGTTAGGCAGCCATCCAAGAGTTAGGTTGTTTGTCTCACTTGCATTAAAGATGCTTGCGGTATTTCCTTACGCTTATATCCGATTTGACATTTAACCGCACTATTAATACATTCAGTGTTCGCAGATCATTCGTTCGGTCAGACAGAAACTACTGAGAAAAATGCTGGAAAAACGAAAAATTGCGACATCGATAGTTACTTGTCCAGTACAATTAACAATCAATAGAATCATCACGCATATTAAGGCTAAAGAATGCGCGTACCTATGACTAATTTTTGCAACAACCATTCAAAATGAATGGGCACTCTCGAAATTCCGGTTTGTCTATATATGGCCACATGTGCCGCTTTCCGGGAAGTTTCGAGGTGATTCACAGGAAGCGCAAGAATCAGGCGGATCTCGTGACTTACCGGCTTCGCTCTATTCATTTTTAAAACGCTAAAATGCCAGCTTAGCCAGATTGTACCGAAACGGACTTCACGACTTCACATGCCGGAATTAACACACCAAAAAAGTTGCATGCTTACCTTCCGCCACTTTTGATAGGTAGAAAAGTCCTGAGAGGGCAGAAACAAGCTTAATTTGAAGAGAGATTTCAGCTCCGAAGGTAATCCATTCGACTCGAAGTATTCAAATTCAATCTGATCCGAGTCAGAAACGGGCACATAAAGGCACAGGCACAGCATAATGTAAGCAGCGAATATTAAACAAATAAATTAATTAATAAATAGTCTCAAAAATCCTGACTCGCGCACTCCGAAGGCGGACTTAAAATACCGGCAAGTCAGAAGCGCGGTCTAATGAATAGCCACTTGGCCCCTCCCACTGTCGAAGGCCTTCGGCGCACAGCGTCACTTCATTGGCTATTCAGGAGGTACAATGGGACTCTCTCGCTGCGTCAACAGTGACGTAAGGACTTCGGCTAATCAGAGCTGGGATTTGTGGGCCGTCCCTCGTCTTTGCGTAAAACACTGGAACTCCACGGGACAATACGCTTCAACCGGGCTCTGTCCCCAAGTATTTTGAGATTCCTGGAAAATATTTCTCTGTGTACCTTTAAATATGATTAACATTAAGGTGTATTATTGTTTGTCTCAATAACTTCTAAAAAAATGATTTCCCTTTGTGTATATGAAATGAATGGATGGATGGATAGGATCAAGTTAATCATGTTTTATCTTTCAGTAGAATGACTTCATAGAATAAAAGTGACAGTATTAAATAAAAGAGACATTAAGACTGTAAATAAGGAAAATATACAACTACATTATTCAAAAAAACACAAAATGTACTTGCATTCAAAGCCTGATGTATGTAACCTATTGCACAAATTCTGAAATAATTTAATACCTTTTTAAAGTTTTATTGTTGCATGTATTGGGAAACTACAACTTTGAGGTTGTTTGGGGGAAATATAGGAATAAAATGACTGTAATAAATTATAAATAAAGAGAAATAACCTTGTTGATGCACTTAAAGTTCACCTCTCTTGCAAAAGACTTTTACCATGAAGACATGCATACATTTTGAATTATACAATACATACAATAATTACTCATAGGATTATACAAAAAATTATATTGTGCATCAGTATTTTTTTTTTTATCAATTACATTTTGGACTGTGATGAAATGTGTTTTTATAACTTAAAAAACCTTTCCTAAATTACTGTCAAGCTCCTAGGTGTATTAATAACGGTCATGTTTTACGACCACTTACCCAATAACAGGGTCATGGTGAACCTGGAGGCTATCCCAAGCACACCCCGGATGTGTCTGTGTACACATGCACCCACCCAGTCAGGGGAATTTAAAGACACTGATCTAACCTAAACACAATGTCTTCTGCGTATGGGAGGGGAATCACATGAATACAGACACAGATTGACACAAACACAAACAAAGCCTGGGACGAAACCAGACCCGGGTGGTTAGAAGTCACATTGCTATCTGCTAAGCCAATCCACATTATCTTTAACGTTATGCCTTGTCCAACATGACAGAACACAGACTGGCATTCTGACAGAGTGGTTATTGTCCCAGTCAACCCCAGCCATTTTTGTTGGGCCCTTACTGCAGGGGTAGATTGCTTGCAGTACATCTCAGTGCCAGTGTGGGGCTTTGTGTTAAATACCTGCAATTTACAGATGGCAAATAGTAGAATACTCTACCAGCATATCTTTGAACTTCAGGCGGAAACGATACTGGGAAGAGGTGCAAACTCCACAAACACCAACCCTGTGCTAGGAATGCAATTTTTCTGTATTTTCTCATTTTTTAGTTTAGTTCATTCTAGTGTTGAGAGAAATAAGGTTATGAAAGCTATGATGGGTGGGGCTAGTGTGCTTTGTCAGCCACCTTCAGGTTTGACCCTGATTTTCAAACTGGATCATTAGTCAAATTAAGTGGGTTTTATCGTCATTCCATCCATGTGCTGGTATACAGTGGGAGGGAACAGCACTCCCCCACGATCACGGTGCAACATGCGACAGCGGTGACACAATCACTGAATGAGTTAGGAGTCTGGCCCACTCGGCTTCTGGAGCCACAGGTCTCTCAGCACAGCTTCATAGTTCTGTTGCCAGCTTGGATCTGGGTGCCAGGTGACTGAGCAGTGCTACACCATGACACGTGCTCTCAAAATGCCCCCCCTCCTCCTAACACGGGGTAGGCCTGTCCTTCTGTCCTTGTTTTTGGCTGACATATAGGACAATGCGGTGATGGCAAGACGTGTCTACGCGGTCGACTTGGCAGTACACCTAAGCGTGTCCCGGGTGCGATGGGGGGGCATGTATGTTCTGAGATCCCCTTTCATTCTGGCAGCTAAATATAGCTGTGTCGTTAAGTGTGATGTGTGGGACCCCGGCGGTATGACGGGGGGCTCTTCCCCTGCTGCTGGCAGTGTCACAGCACTCGGTCGGGTGCATCTAACAGATCTGCAGGTCTTGGATTGACCTTTAAAGGAACATTAAGTCTGGGGTACCTTATGTATGCACCACAAATCATGTGATAGATATTAAAAGGTCTTGCATCTAAAACTTCTTTTCTCAAAAGTCTTTCATACAAGCTTCTTTAAAGTCTATAATCAGGACCAGTTTTATTAGCAAAATATACAGGCATACCATTTGACATGATATATTTGCTCAAGCTAGTCTTGTGCCTTGATGTGGTTTTTCTGATGGACTGAAACTGTTTCCCTAAGGAGAGAAACTTAAATATCAACGCTTTTAACCCTTTTGGTTTTCGTACAGGTCATTCGAATTTGGCACTGTGGTTTTGCCCCATAGCTGTAATCTCCAGGGTGGTGGGTTTGATTCTGTGTATGTGCGTCTGCCTTTTGTCCCCATGTTTGTCCACATTTTCTCCTGCAGTGCACAAAGATGCAATTAGGTGAACTGGCATCTCTAAATAGACTACGGATTGTGACTGTGTGCCCCATGATGAACTGGAATCCTGTCTTCTTGGTAAGCTGCAAGATAACCACATATTAGGTAATCAGCTACTGAAAAATGGAAGGGAATGGTTGTTTGATTTAGCTATTATTGCTCAAGGATTTTCTGTATGACAAGCCTCCAAATTTCTCCAAAAACCCTTCACAACTGCAGTAATCACACTATTTGTCCAAACATCCATCTTCCAACCACTTATTCAGTACAAGGCAGTCAGTCACACTAAACTATATTATCAAAGTACCTTTGGGGTTTAAACAAAAAAAATTTGTTCTGAATGATTTAAAGCAGTGTTTCTTGACCCAGTACTCAGAGAGTCCCTCCCATCACTGAGGACACCTGTACCAGGTACTCGGTGTCCTTGGTCATTTGATTCCTTGGTTCAGGTGTGCTGGGAGCAGGAGGGAAACAAAAATGTGGACTGTGAGGACCCCGAGGACTGGGTTGAGAAATGCAAACAAATCTTAACTCACGTAACTCACATAACCAGCAACACATAATGGACCTTAACCTAAAGAATTTGCTGTTCTTTTCCCCCTCAGATGTCACCTATTTCGGTCATGGAAATTTATCATTAACCAATTAGTTCTATCTGCGTCAGCGCATATCTAAACATGCAAGACAACATGAGTTGTTGCCCATGGTGCTACACAGGACATGTGGGTTATATACACAACAGCACCCTGGTTCCAGGGTACATCACCACGCCAAAGTGCACTCTCTGGACCACCCCAGGGCTTGTTTTGATCCCTGTCCAGATACAGACACAGTAAAAACCTTGAAATATAATAAGTAACAGATGATGCAGATAAAAAACACTATACCCCTTAACTTTCTTAGCCTTTCCCCTAATTTTTTTCATACTTGTTGACTTCCAAGCTCAACAGACCTGTTTGTGTTTCAAGTCCTACAAACCAGAACTCAAAGTCTAGGGGACTTTCATCACCAACTGACCAGAAAAAAACGTTATATAGTTCTATTTATTTTCTGCAATGCTACATGAAAGAGTAATGGTACAATAAGCATCATACTGTAAAGCCCCCTGTCACCCGCCCAGTTTTTAAAAACTTTATTTGATATGAAGACAAAACGTGGGTAGTTTTCAGACTGTTCATTGTTAAGAAACCTGAACAGGATAATTGAGCATGTGATATCATTTCATGTCATGATGTCATAATGCACCAGGAACCTGCACTGCAAAAGAGATGGATGAATGCAAGACATCATGACTGAGTCAAATTGCACATCCATACAACAATCCTGCACTCCATAACAGTTCCGCTGTACCACCTGCAGCAAAGTGCAGCACATTCGATATCCTCTTTCACCACGTGATCCCAGACTGCTTCTAGTGCCAAGTACTAAGTTAAGACCAGAGGGGACCAGCAGGGAGATTTTAAGAGGCACCTTCTATCTGCTACTTGTATTATCCTGTTACTTCAGCTGTCGCCCTTTTTACGCACGAGTTTATATTTTGGACTGGACATGTGACTCTTCTGCTTGCTTTTTCATTTATGGAACCATTCCGATTTATTACTGTCTTCCTGCATTACCTCTGAGACCTCTAGGCATGAAAAGCACCTTACATAATATACCAGTTTTTTTGTTGCTCATTCAGTGCTTCTATCACCAATGCATATTTTAATTTAATTTATTACTTTGAATGAATTATAAAGTATTGCATGACAATTTTTGTCAATTCGTACAAGAGAACAGCAGCATAATCCTTTAAACCTTTGTATTACTCATTTATGTACTCAAACAATACATGGAGTCATAAAAATCCAAAAATGTCAGGACTGACTGGCATGGAAGAGTTTGTGTTGGGTTTAGGGTTTAGTGTTTGTATAACACCTGCCACCCAGCAAGGCTGGTCTCTTCTGATGAGGCATCCAAAACCATTACCAGCTACCAGTCTGACCAGAATGGGATTTCACCCTATATTTGCTTTTCTCATTTCCTGCAGTGCAGCATGTAAGCAGAAAGGAATTCAAAACATAAACACATCTCGTTGGACGGGGATGTATCCTTCAGAACTGCTGAATCATGTACCTTGTTCACCACAATTTACATACATGGATATATACAAAACATATACTTATGTAACAAACAGTAGGTTTAAAAGTGAGAGCAACTTTGTGACTCTAAATGATCCCAACACCTGCATTCATGTAAGTGTCATTAACGTAATAGGATTTGACCCTTTTACTTGAAAATGTATATGGACCCACTGGGGGGGGGGCATCAAAAGGTTCATGCTGAATCAATGTACACAAAAGAGACACTGAAACATGTACCTGTTGTGTTACTTGCTTAACCAGATTAATTCCATCTCTTGTCGGGACATTGAGGAGAATCGTATGACTCAAGGATACATATTTTCCAGGAGGTTTCTCCACCGCAGCATGGTGGCTGTTGATGTGGATTCCAAACCCAAAGCTTGTGGGCTAAAGTCTGAGGAAGGATTCTGCTGATTTACCCTTAATAAAACCACCAGAAAATCATCGTTATTGCATATTATTTACTCTGGTCAGCTTATTTTACCATCTCACTTATGATGCTTGGAAGCAAACATACAATCATCATTCATTGTGTGTAACTGACATTAGCAAGTTTCTGAATTTTTTTATTTTTATTTGCTTTTAACTTCGATGTATATTTATTTAATATCTTCTTGATATGGACACTAAAAGATAATACTGTGATTTGTACGTGCATGTCTTCTCTTGATTAGTCCTGAATGTCCTAGATTCCTCTCCGATAAAACAAACACACAGAGATATGAATCAAACTTTAACAGCAGAGCGGACAGCAGAACCTTCCACGTGGGACTGTGTGACCTTCCTGAGGAACATGACATTCGCGTAGGACGGACTCCAAGCACAATCCCATCTTTCTCGTCAATCCCCTCAACAATGACATTGTTGAGGGGATCGACACACAACACTGCCAGATTCAACGACTCCCAGGCAAAAGTGTGTGGCTGACAAAACACTCAGCGCCGCGAGGAGTTCCAGAAGAGAACAGGACGTCTGCTGCCTTGTGACCTTTGGAACATCCAGAGACAGTATAACACAGCAAACCCCATCCCTGTGATGTCATTGCGGATTCTGTGCTACTCGTGGCGATTTCAGTCCCCCCCAAAAAATATAGTGACACAGGGTCACCATGACACTCAGGAAAGGTCCCCAACAGCCACCCAAAAAGGCTCATGGCATAACGTGGTAAGATTAGCGTAGATACAACAGAAACAGCAGTCAATCATTACACTTGTAAATTCACCTCCAGGGCCCCTTGTTCCAAGAAACATAACCATTGTAGACACCCAGCGAAGGCTGTCCAGGTCCAGAGTCAGGTAATGGTGTGTGGCTCACCTGGTTAGGGCTCTGTGGCTCTGATTGGTCCTTCACTCCCCCCCGCAGTGGCACCGGATAATTGCTGACCCTGTCTCCTGAGCCCCAAGCTTCACGCGCATCTGTTCATATTTGTGCATGTATCTCAAATGAGAGCAGGGTGAGATATGTCAGAAGAAGCAGCTCAATGTACTTGTGCAAATGGCAAATAAATCAACACATTGAATGTTTAACTGTCAGCCCTAAACTCCCCTTAAAATACACACCAGATTCAATGTTCCAAGAAATTATGGTGAACAGTTTAAAAGTTGTCTGTTAACCTCTATGACTAATGTCTTTACTAAGCAACCAGCTCTAAACAGAAAAGCTTTTGCCATTAACACAACCACTTCTGTCTCTGCCACCTTGACTGGACTTTCCACTCACAGGCACAGAATCGTAATACAGAGCCACACACTATTTTGCTAACATTTCTATTCTTTCCTGCCCAGCATAAGTGACTTCACTTTCAGGGGACGCACCGATGAGTTCAGTTTATACATTTATGTTCAGAGATTTTCAATAGCACTGAGGACTCAAATGTCCACGTTTCTCAAACAGCCAGCAGGAAAACTGGTCCTATCTGCCCTGGTGACACGCTATAACGCATTTTACAAGAAATAAAATGGTTTGAGCCATAAGAGACTGGGTGGAAAAGGGCAGACAAGTATGAAAGTCTGAAACCAAACAATACAGTGAACATAAACAGAAAAGTAATATATAGCATATATTTGAAACTATCCTTTTTCCTCGAAGTCACTGAATACCATCGCATTCAGTGTGCTCTAGCTCCCCCTAGCGTGACCAATGTGCTGCTGCGTAACACACTTGTACACGCGAAACATTTAAGTATCGCAGATGTATAAAAGAAAACACAAAGTGGTTGATTTTTTACAAACATTTTGTCTTTTATCTTTGTTGACATACTGAAAGTTCATAATAAATGAAAATATTTACTCTTAAATATACCACACCAGCACAAAGCGGCAAATAACGTCTGGGGGTTTGACAACAGTACATGGTGTAATGCTTTTTACATCACAAGCATGCAACACATATAGGGCATTTTGAAAAATGTTCCGGCAGACAAGACACGAACAAAAGACGAATAAAGCAAGTAAACTTCCATCATTCAAATAAAGATTACCTAAAATTTATTTTACACATACCGATATAGGGCATTATTCAGTAAACAAAGACTGGTCCCGAAAGTGCCAAGCGACAGTCGTTTTCTTACACTGACAAATATTAAGAAACTATGCATTTCTCAAAAAACTGGCCACTCAAAAACAAATGTACATATTTGCGATTGGCATCAGTGTTCAGTTACGGACAAATGCAGAGTAACACAAAGCATTGTCGCCACAAAACGATAACCACGTAAGGGAATATCAAGATTTCTTTTTATGTATCTCACGTCACTCTTCGGTGCATTACGCATGTTAAACACACGTGTATTTTTTTACCGAATATAAGCATACATAGTACGAAACCATTAGCGCTAAATCCCACCGGCTATTCGTCCCAGAGCACATCTGCCACTACGATGCCTACGTTGTGCTTAAGTGATATTTACTTCAGCGAATGGCAGCAACGACATTTTGAGCAGCTGGGCGAAAACCGACCAATAAGAGCACAGATTTCCTAAAAAGGCGGTTCTTCGGCCATTACGGACGTAAGCGTTGTTCGAGGGAGGAAGAAGTCGATTCTGGAAGCCATTCCGTTGCGCAGTCCTATTAAGAAAAACCTACTATTTTTACGTATACTACGCACATTTTGGGTTTTTTTAAAACGGGTGATTTCTAATAAAATGGCATCGCAGGCGAAGAAGAGAAAAATGAATTTCTCAGAGAGGGAAGTGGAAATTATAGTGGAGGAAATGGAGAAACAAAAGCACATACTGGTTAACCACTTCAATGCTGGAGTCACACATATAACGAAAAACAACGCGTGGGTAGAGATCCTAAAGCGGGTCAACGCCGTGACAACTTGTCAGCGGGAGCTGGCCGAGGTGAAGAAAAAGTGGTCCGACTTGAAGACCGAGGTCCGCCGCAAAGTGGCCCAGGCGCGGGCGGCGATGGAGGGGACAGGCGACTGCACCTCGGTCCCCGTCATCCTCACTTCCATGCAGCAGAGGATCTGCAACCTGCTTGGGGAGGCGACCATCATCAGCCTGCCTGCGGGAGACGGCGGCACGGAGATCGCCGTGCCTGTGCCCATGAGCTCGGCTACGACAGTAACGTTAACACAGAGTAAGTTTCCGTACGCCGGGACTGGCAGGCTCTGGGCGGCGGCGCGTGTGCGCGCAGCCCGCCCCCTCCCGGTTCAGTAACGCCGGTCCCCGTGTCGCGGGTAATCCAAATTTAATTCAAGACGACACGCCTTTTTTCTTCCAGGTTAAGGAGGCTCTGCACGTGCCGCTTAGAGATAAGGGATAATTTCTTCTTATTTTTTTTGCAACATATCTTGTCGGCATCTGCATGGAGAATTGGCTGACTAATGGTCTCTGGCCACAATTTACATCCATTTACTAAAGCAAGCTCATTTTCTCTCTGTTTTATGATGTTAAGTTGCTCTGGGCAATTGACCCCCCCCCGAGTTTTTTTTTCTCCTTAGTCGGGAGTTTTTGGTTCCTCTCCTCTGTTGTCTTTTGGCTTGCTATATTTCTCTCTTCCCATTTTCCCCTTTCCATACATTATTTTGTATAAACGATGTCGTAATGGATTGCGTCACGCTCTTTTCAAGTGCTTTGGGGCTACTGTTTACAAGGCGCTATATGAAAAAGTCAAATTGCGCTGTTTAAAGACCTGCGGGCAAGAAGTTAAAGTTTGTGCCGACTCTTCTCTTTAATCGTAGATATTCCCACGGCATCTGCTACGGCTTGCGAAGTTCAGAAAACCCTAGAAGGTAAAAAAAAATGTCTTTTGGATTTCTTATTTTAAACATTTTTATGTTAAAAAATAATCTAACGTATAAGAGCAGAGAATTCTAACACTTAAAACTGTGAGATGTTTAAAAAGTGCTTCGTTGCAATGGAAAATATTCATATAAATATCTTATTTCACATTTACAGTGTTTCAGGCTTAGTAGATGTATTAGTGATGTGAACTATATGGTTCTGATTTTTAAAAGATGTCATGCAGGGAAAGAATTAAGTAGTAAAACTTCAGAGAGAATGGGCAGGTCCCCAGCTCCTGAGCGCATTCTCCTGTGGCTCTTTTGAACAGCAGAGACGACGTTCCACACGCTGGAAGAAGGCGTGGTGGAGTACTGCACGACAGAGACCCCCGTCACAGTGACCACGGAGGCGCCGGTGGAGATGCTGTC
Source organism: Hyperopisus bebe (assembly GCA_026777045.1). Lineage (NCBI taxonomy): Eukaryota > Metazoa > Chordata > Actinopteri > Osteoglossiformes > Mormyridae > Hyperopisus > Hyperopisus bebe. Next base: position 3,950,812 of record JAODJW010000040.1, on the reverse strand, counting down.
TGCACAGGCCGAGTGCTCCATCAAGCCCCAGGAGCTGAAGAGCCGCATCGCCCTG
>JAODJW010000040.1:3920445-3932011 GCA_026777045.1 Hyperopisus bebe | reverse complement strand
ATAATCCCCCCCCATAGCACATTCCAACCACCACCTGTAACCCAGCCCCCCCTCAGACACTGCATAGGGGAGAGTTGCATAACCACGCAGCTGGCTGCATGTGGGGTTACGGCCGCTCTCCCCCCACCCTGTAATGTTTACCCGCGTAACCTGATCGTACTGAAGGAATGGGACAAGCCAAGGCCGACCTGGGGCTCTCGGCTTGTCTGGAAACTGTTGTACAGCAGAGGCTCCTATGTGTGTGTAGCGGCGGAGTGCAGCCAATCAAATTGGATAGTGGGGTATCTGTACGGGAACAGCCATTGGTTAATGCACAGAATCACATGTGGCAGGAGGACTGTAAGCATATCCAGCTTCTCTTACTGAACTTTGGCTCTCTTCCTTCTTTAACTGGGAAACTCAGTACCTATAATATCAATAATACTGTTACATGCCTACCTTATTCATTAAAGAATTTATTGAGCAGAAATATCACGCAGGGAAGGCATTTTGTAGTGGGAATTTTGGCTCCGCTGTACGCCCTGCCTGGATCTTCTTCCATCCCCCCTGCTTTGCTGTAAGAGGTCAAAGTCCCCCCAGCATCCCTCATTCAGCCGGACTTGACCGGCGCACTGCAGGCAGTCGGTGCTGGTGTGTCCTCCTCTGCACTGTCGTGAGTGTGTGCTTTGGTCCTGACTGCATTAGGTCACTGCCCTGCTGGCGTGTGACTGACTGCAAGCCCCCCCCCCCTTCTGGTGCTTCCGAGTCTGTAGCACAGTGACATTTGTCCCTGGATCGTGCCTCTAAATGTAGCTCCTGCTCCTGTAGCGTCATGGAAACGCACCATGGAAACAGAGCTCCCCTGTACCATAAACACCCAAAGCATCCTGACGATGAATAATAGGCTGGCGTTCCTACAAGGCATCAGTGTAAGCCAGCCCCCCCCCCCCCCGCTTCTATGTCACACAGCTGTGCCTTATATGCAAAATGTCATGTTTTTGGACTGGGTAAATGTTCCTGTCAGCTGGAGGCTGGGACTTGCCCACATCAGAAGGTGGTGGGGGGGTGGTTTCCGGGAAGATCTGTGTCCTGTTCCGTAACCCTAACCCCCTTTCAGCTTCCGGAGCACTTCCTGGTAACTGCCGCATGCCAGAAAGGAGAAGTAACGTTTCTTCCCAGATTCCAGGATGCGTGTGTGCGTTTGTGTCCGGGATTACGTGTGCTCGTGTCTGTGCATGCGTGTTAACACCCATACATGTTTGTCGTGCTGGAAATGCATCTGCACGGTGAAATGCAGGAGTCTGTTTTACGTGGCTTTGCTTCCTGTGCGAAATCAGCCCTCATCTGCCACCCAGCCTGCAACCTTCTGCTCTGCATGCATGCTTCAGAACTGATGTGGATGGGGGGAGGGCAGGGGCTTGGGCCCAGGACCCCCCCCCTTTCTTGCTGTTTCCTGTTTTCCCCTTTCTCTAACAGAGGGGGAAACTCTCTGTCCTGCACGCCTGATGTAATGGAGTGATGGGGTCGGCCAGCAGGGCGGCAGTGTGGAGCGTACCATCCGGCACTTGTGCCAGGGGAGGCAGGGCAGCTCATGCAGGGGCCCTCCCGTCCTCCTCACGGCACGTGTGTGTGGCCCGCAGGCAGGATCCGATGGGGCTCCCCCTCTGACTTTGGCTGGCTTTGTTTTCACCCGGCCTCACGAGTGACAGGAAGGTCGATAAGGACCCCATTGCCCTACGCGGTGGACAGATTGAGTCATGCAGGGCCTTTGTCTCTCCTTTTGCTATAGTGCATCCTGAGGAAGGGCTCCGCGTCCTGTGAGATGGCTGTCAGTGAGCGTGTTATGGGTCTGCAGTTTGCAGTTTTTTGTTTTTCAGTGATTAGAGGCCTTTGGCATCCTGGGGTGTCTTCTTAGAGGGGGTGTCCAGAAGCAGACGGATATCCAATAAGCGGATGTGATTTTCACCCACCACGTGTTTCCTGGGTGCAGCCAGGTCCCCTTGGGAGTAAGTTTCAGTTCCTGAGGATGGAGTTCGCCTAAATGCGGCCGTGTTTTCCCAAGTGGGCCGTCTTTGGGTAACATTTTCATCCTGTGGAAAAAAATGACCAAAGTTCGCTTAATGTTTGAAAAGCCAGCAGAGGAGGGACACAGCGCTGTCACTGGACCGTGTCGTTGTGGTTTATTCAGGCGAACGCCGCTCGCTGCGGTTAGGGAATATGTAAACAAAGCCCTCTGTTATGTCAGAGGAACAAAGGCCTGCAAACAGTTACTCCCCTGACAGTCAGTCTCAAAGGCTTTGCTCAAGCCCCCCCAGCGATATGGTTACTGTCACCTGGAAGATTTGACCCAGCACCCTTCCGCACCCAGACTCCTATTTCTAACCCACACCGGAAATGCATGGGCCTGTGTGGATTTTTTTTGTCTTTGTGGGGATCAATTTTGGATGAATGTTCAAAAAAATCTTCAAATCAAACATCTTTTTGAATCTTTTTTTTTTTATATATAAAAAAAAAGTATTTTCCTGGTAAGGGGATGAAAATTAATCAGTGGATTAAAGCGATGGAGTGAGTGGGAGATCCATGCTTAGCCAGCGATGGGACATGAGCGTGCGTCTGGGTTCAGGGCCGGGAATATAGAGCAGGAGTTATGTCTGTGACTGACGTCCCTGTATGCTGGGGTTGAGTTCCTGTCCCCTGGCGGGGGAGGCGGGACATGGCAGTGGGGGTAGGAGGAGGAGGGGTAGGCTGTGTGTGGCTAAGAGCGGGGGACCAGTGGGACACGTCCGTCTTTGTGGCATCCTTGGGAAACCCGGTCATCTCTGCGAGAGCCTTTTGTTGTGTCCAGACAAAACTGGAAGGAGGACCCTTGTGTGTGTGTGTGTGTGTGTGTGTGTGTGGGTGGAGTTTGAGCCCCTCCTTGCCTCACCCACGAAGGCCGGATTGTTCCTAATTAAACCGCCTGCTTCCTCATCCCCTCCTATCAAGTTTACTCACTTTTGTGTGCGACACAGTCCTCCTGAGTCCATGCGAACAATGGGCCCATTCAGAGCTGCGCTATTGGGTTTCGCTCCCTCAGCCCGTGGCGGGGGGGTGATGATGGAGGTTATCGAGGACCCCTGCGGAACAGAGCAGATGAGTTGTGGTCACCTATCAGGTTTTACTGCAGGAATGCCTTTAATGTCTCAGCGAACTCCTATAAAGTGAACGCCTCTATGGCCCCAGAAGAGCGCCACCCGCAGGCTGTTTGAGGCCATCTTACGTATGTGGGGGTATTTCCCCCGCCATCACTGTCCTGTTTTCACTTTCACCAGTGCCCTGAATTTCCAGGTCACTCTGCTGCTTCGCATAAACCTAAGAAATTTCTGATTTTCTTTTCCTCTCTCTCCCATCCATTCATTCTGTTTTTTTTTTAAACTCTCCTCTCTGCCCTTTTCACTTCCTTGTTTCAGTTTTCCTTTTCCTTTCTTTCTTTCTTCCTTTCTTTCTGTCTCTGTGTTTTTCACCTCTCCTTCTTCTCTCTCCCCCCCACCAAATTGTGTTGTGGTGTCGGGCAGTTTGCCGTCGCCATGGCAAGGGTCAAGAATGCCACTGGGAGGCAGCCCCCCCCCCAAACAGAGTGAGGGAGAAGTATGACCCTCGGTGGCCCATGTGAACAGATAGAGAGTAAGGTAACAGCAGGTAGCACAGTGACCCACGTGCTGCCCAGGCACTGCCCAGGTTCAGATTTAAGAATCTTGTCACTCTGCTAGATGAAGGTGTGGCCACAACAATGATGCGATTACTGGGTGCAAGGAAGCCTTCCGCCTCCGAACACCTGCGATTGGCCACAGGGTCCCAGTGGGAGTGGCCAGGAGATGGGGGAGGAGCAGCAGCTTGACCTCGAATGACCTTTTCTCCTTTTCATTTGGGGTGGCTGTTTCTTTAAAGTGAGATGTCTGCATGTATCAGCCGTCGTAGATGCCACCCCTGCCCCCCCCCAACCCCCCCACTCTTTAATTAGCCTTTTAGCCCATGCTGGTGCCACAGGCAGAATCTTCATTTGAGAACAAGCTGGGGTCCCACACCTTACCCGCTTTGAACAACTTGATACACTGATAGTCAGAGTCCCTCTGCTTTAACACGTAGAATTTTCCATTTGCCCCAAGCTGTTGTTCAAATATTTATTATTAAAATAGTCTGCAAGTTCATACACAGAAAACAGGCTTTCGATCCTGTAAAAACACTGAGCAATGAAATGTGCTCTTTGTGTGAAATTACCTGTAGCTTCTGAAATAGCCTGAACCTCAAGCATCTCCGCACGGCCCCTGATCTGCATTAGCCTGAAGCAGGTTTGCCTGCGGACAATGGGACAAAGTGTGTCCTGATCTGAACCCTGGGGGGGGGGCGTAATTCCACTCCGCAGGTTGGGATTGAGTAAACGGGAACCATCCCAACTCTTTGCCTTTAGCCTTTAGCTTGGCAGCTTGTGAATGTCTCAAAGCTCTGTGGATCTTGTCCACTTACGCTCCACATGACCCAGCCCCGCCCAGCCTGATTTGTCCATCGCCACGGCAGCGTGACACAGGCCTCTGCTGGTTCTGCCTTTGTTTTCCGCTCGTCTGTCAGCCCTCAGAAACAGGGCTGTTATTGTTAATGAAAACTACAACTACAAGTAAACATTTTCATAAACTGTGAAATATACACGAAAATAAAATAAAAACTACAACTAAACACAAACTAAAAATATTGCTTCCAAAATTAGTTGAAATCAAATAAAAAACACCAAATACCTTCCAGTACTGATCTGTTTATCCTTATTGACCATTAAAAAGACCGGGAACATGTTTTTATCCATTTTGAGGACATTAGTACATAATGTTCATGTAGTATTCCCTAAAGATCAGACACATAAAATAGCTCTACAATTTAAGTATAAAATTACTAAAATTTAAACTGAAGCTAAAATGTATAAAATATATAAATAAGTAGAAATATATCTTTAAAATACGAAATAATATGAATTAATAAATCATTTAAAAATAACTCGTAAAAAATAACTAAAACTAAACTGGATTTCAAATGAAAATTGAAAACAATATAAAAATAAAAACTAAATTAAAAAAGAAAACTGTGATAACACAGTCCCTCTCCTGGGCCTTTAGATCAGCCAGAAAGCTGATTTGGCTTCTACATGCTAGCAAGGAGCCAATTGGTTCATTCGTGGGTTTTTACATTCTGGCTGGGATATGATTGGCTCACTTGATTTACGCGCTAGGAGAGAACTGATTGGCTAATTAATTGGCCTTACCATTATTCTGATTGATTGATCATGCTTGAAAAGCCAAAGCCTGTGTTTCGGTCTGTTCATCTCTCCCGGACACTGGGCTGCGTGGTGTGTTTCTGTATGCTTCCTCGTGGGCGGATTGGGCAATGCCGTGTCTCCAGCACAGGACCCTATTGGACCTTAGACTGGGCTGGCTGTTTGACATACAGCAGGGGTGACCCGGCCCGTCTGTCCCAGTGCTGTGGGCGTTTCTGCCCAGTGGCAGCTGCAAGCCGCAGTCATGATTTTCTGCTGTTGTCTTTCTTGCGCCATTGTCGTCGTTACTGTCCTTCCCAGGCTTTAAATGACAGCCCTGCCAAGACTGCTTATTTAAAATACCTTGTCACTCGCCACCCACTCTCCAGGTAGGTCTGCTAGTTCACATCTCCATGGTAACCCAGTACTGTCCCCAGGAGACATGCCAAAGCTACTCTCTTATTACAGTACTGAGACAAAGTCCTCTTTTCTAAACATTTATTTATCCTGGTTTTTAGCTGGTGCCTGAATGGCTCCTGTCAGGGTGAGAGAGGGTCCCTGGAGCAGCTGAAGGTTAAGGGCCTCGCTCAAGGGCCCAATGGTAAAATCAATCTGCCGACCCTAGGATTTGAGCAAGCAGCCTGCTGACCACATGCACAGAGTCCTAACCCACTGAGCCGAAACAGTGTCCGGTTTATTGTTCCAGCAGTATGTCCTTTTGCCGAGCTCGTCTTTAATCGCGTGTAAGCGATTAAGGTCCTGCTGTGCTCCAGCCCACGCGTGCATTCTGTCCCGTCTACACGTACGCTCCCAGACGCCCCGTGCGCCTCCTCTCACTTGCTCCCCAGTGAAGCGTCTCTGATGTCACTGGCAACCCTTCCGATGTCACCGACTGGCTCTTTTTAAGACTCCTTCAAATAAACAGTTTTAAGCGAAGGAATGTTCATACAAAACTCTCACAGTGGTTACATTGTATTTTATTATCTATGATGGGTTTTCTTAGTGATGGCTCTCAGACTGTGGGTCGCAGGATGTTCTGAATATGTGATCTATAGTATGTAGCATGCTTAGTATGGAATGTATGCCTTGCACCAGACTGGCACCAGACTGGCATGCTGTCCCCTGCAGGGTACCCTGTGCTGCCTGGCATAGTCCAGATGCCCCCAAGTTGGAATCTGGGTGGATATTGCGTAATATAATGTTCTATAGACCAAAAACAGCTGCCACCACGGACACTCGCTCATTGGCACGATAACTCAGAAATATTCAATGGATAATTTTCAGACTTTGCCGACGCATGGTGTTAGTGAGGCTCTAGAACTGATCAGATTTTGAGACAAACCGCATGAAAATTGAAGCAGCGCCGCATAGCGGCACATGGAAGGACAGACAGATCTGGTCCTAATTACATTCAGACACAAAGTCACACAAAGCTGGGGTTCTAATGCATATTTTATTGAGGGAGGTGGAGAGAGTGTGTTGAGGGTTGGGGTAGAGATTGTAGGGGGGTCGCAGGGATAACGGGGCCATCCAAGGAATACATGTCATCTGCCATGTTTCACTCTGTTGATAAATAAAATTCCATTTTCCCCAGCATGATTTTGTAAGCAGATGTTCATGCTCCCTCCTCACATATATCTTCCTGAGGAAAATGCAGAAACTGTGCAGAAAATTGAACATTATGCCTGGAACCCATGCAAGAAGGCGTGGGAGTGAAATGAGATGGATGAAAAGCCTTTTAAGACGTCAAACCAACAAGAGGGAGATTTTCAGGTTTAGCAGCCGCATTCTGGAGGAGTTAAAAAGGCTTTTAGACTTTAAGGCTGCTCTGCATAACTGCCTTCTAAGCTAAACAGTTATCTTTACACACTTTAAATAGACTCTTCCCCCCCCTGCATTTTCCTGCCCTCTACCGTATTTTGCATGTGTCTGTGTTAACAAACCCTGCCAGCAGGTTGGCATTCACGGTCTCCATGGTGACGGGTCATGCTGGGAAGGTCACCTGTACAATTGGCTGTTTACCTGGAGTGTTCACCCAGAGCACCTCCTGCTGTAGCAGTTCTGGTGCCTGGGTCAAATGTCCAACAGCGAGCCCCCTCTGAGACTCTTAGGAGCCTGACTGTGTCGTTAAACATTTACTCTGGGAAAGGATGAGCAGGAAATGACACCTCCCATCTCCAGTCCTCCTCAGTGTTCAGCTGAGCTGCTGCTCTGTGCCTGCAATACAAACAGGGGCTGCAATGGTGTATTTGTGGGCCTTGGTAGATGTTGTCAGTTGCCTCTCGAGGGCGCTGTTTTTGAGCTGGTCTGTGGCTTAGTGGGTTGGGACACTGTGCCTGTAATCAGAAGGTTGCTGATTTGAATCCTGGAGACCGCAGGGTGATATCACTCTTGTTCCAGGAACTGACTGACCCTGCTCTTTAAAAACATGCGTTGCTTTGGATAAAGATCGGTCAATACAAATACATTTGAATGATCATGACTACGCTTCTGCTCTCCCTGTAGGAAGGAGGTCCAGGAGAACTGCGTTCGCTGGCAGAACAGGTTCTCCTTCACCTGCAAGATGAGCGCCAACCCCACCACCGGGGTGCTGGACTCCTGCGTGTGTCGGGTGTCTGTCCGCAAGGTGAGCCTCTTACCAGAATCTTCTAGCATTTTATAAATAAGTACTGTTTTTTTTTTTTTAACCATTCTGTTGACGGCACATAAAGCGGCCTTTAGCGGGACATGGTCACAACACAGGTGCTGTTAGTGTACGGATGCCTGCAGTGACCTGGACAGATACCAATAATCAGCTAACCTCTCAGTTCCACAAAGCTGTACTGAGACTGATGTTGGTGATGTTACACATTAAGATCTTGTGACTGTGTGTGGCAATCACGTAACGCTGGTGGTGAGACGTCAGCAAAGGCTCTAAGTGGCAAATTAGCAATGAAATCCCTCGTCCTTTACTCCGGGAAAAAGGCTGACTGTCCAGTGCAGTCATCTACATTATTTTACTAGTCATGTCTTTAGCTCTGGTGTTGCTAACTTTGAATATTAACTGAAATATAAATATTGCCTGGCATTTTTGGCCAAGAGTGACACATCAGACTGATGATTTTGATTTTTAACAAACATCAGCTGATATCCTGCCTTGTACTCATAGCGTCTGTGATGGTCTCCGGACCCCCCGCGACTCTGAATAGGATAAACGGTTACAGAAAATGGATGGATGGATGGATCAGCTGATATCGATTCTGATATGTTACCCAATACATTGTGCACCTCTAAAGATAATTCAGCCCCAGAAACTCACTGTGCTGGTTTGCCGTCTCCTGCCAGTGGCTGTACGTGCCTTTCACTGATCCTCTGTTGCCTGGCAAAAGGCTTTTACCGCTTAGCAGTGACGAGGGACTTGGCAGCCCTACATTCCTGGCCGGTTCCCGGTATTCTGATTCAGGCTGTTGTTATGTGGCTGCCCCTGCTCCACCCTGCCTGTTATCTCGCTGCCTTTACATGGCGGGCTTGTTTTTCTGTGTGTAGCTCGTTATGCCTGATGAGACCTTTTGACATAGGACTGGAGTGGGTTGGAGCATTCTGCACCCATCTGCCCTTTTCCATACTACTTCTGCAGCTCGTTATGCCTGATGAGCCCCCGTGGCATGTGACTGGAGTGGGTTGGAACATTCTGCACCCATCTGCCCTTTCCAGTACCTATGTGTGCGGCTCGTTATGCCTGATGATGGCTTGTGACTGGCGTGGGCTGGAGCATTTTGCACTCATCTGGTCCTTTCCTGTTTTCCTTGCAGGAACTCAAAGGAGGAAAGACATTTTCAAAAGTAAGCACTGCTGCCCCCCCCTCGCCCTGACCCCCTCCCTTCCCCACCACACACCACACTCTGTGAGATACACACACCCCACCCGTGTGGAGCCTGTTGGAGGTTGTCTCCGGGTCTCTCAGATACTGGGATTCAAAGTGGGGGGGATAATAGAGTGGAGCTGTCAGGAAGCGAGGACCCCTCCTTTTTGTCTCAGCAATTGTGTGTTTCCATTTTCCAATACCTCCTCAAGCCTCCTCATCATTCACTTGAGTGTTTATGTCTGGTGGTAGGAGAGGAGGGCTGCTGGTGGCCACCCAGCTGTAGGCAGGGTGAAAGCTTCTCGCCCAGCCGCAAGGACTCAAAGTCGCAGAACACCCTTTATGTCCTGAAGGACGGGGGCCGCGCAGATGATGCGATTGGGCTCCTGCTCAAAATCATTAGCACCTTTCCTCACACCCAGCTCTAGTTATTTGTGATATAGTTAATTGTGTATAGTGATTTATGTTCTGCGACTGTCGGGCTTCAGGCCTGGTTATGGAGGCTGTGTGAAGGAGCCTGATCTTTGGCCTTTTGGCTGAGAAGGGAGCAGATTGATGTTGTTTTCTTGAGCATGATGTTACATCTCAGTCGCCTAGTGTGCTTAGCAGATTCAGGGGAACTGGCAGGTAAAGCCTAAATGGAGCTTGGGGTCCTTGAAAGAACAGGGAATCCTGGGATATGTAGTTACTTCTGGAATGGTAAGATCTGAGAGGAGCTCTAAGGAATAACAGGTGATGGTCATCATTGGCACTTTCCAACGCTGAACACACTGGCTGCTCCCCTGGGTCCTGATGCAGTGACATGCTGTGGATGGCTGGCTTTGAGCTTGATGATAGATGTTGTTCAGCTTGAAGCTGGGTCTGAGAATCTGGCATGGATCCACACCCTGGTAAATATTTATCTCGGGGAACACATCTTCTGCGTGCTCATTAATCTCACATTCCTTTGTTTTATATAAACAAATAGTGGATGTTTTGTGGACACTGCAGTCACTGGGATTGCTGGACAGTGGTGATGTTTCGTGAAGCATTTTACCCGAGGATGAACTTGTGCGGACAACAGGAAGCTGTCAGGATGCAATTTGCTGGTCCCTGACCCCCCCCCCCCCATCCATTGCTCCCACCTTCTTGTTTTTCCTGCTGCCAGCCAGGTCACAGGCCCACGTGTTCCGTCGAGTCAGCGCGACCCGGCGGACCGTGAAGAGGGGTTCTGGCGCCAGCTCCGGACACAGTGGCGACACTGTCACTGGAAAGGCCCAGAATCCAGCTTGGCAGAATCACAGTGCTCCCTGATTTTTTTTTTGTTTGTTTTGAAGAACCTCCCCTCCCCACACTCAGACATACCCGTAATCCTCCTGTCCGGGCAGTAGGCTGGTGATACGCTACCTTTCTCACCCCCATGGAGTCAGCGTGTGTCCTGGTGTGTGCATGTACTCGTGATTCCTTGGGTATCTCCTAGGATCCAAACTCGGTATTGCATCTCTCATCCCTGACGGCTGTAGCTAGGAAGGTTAGCAGGAGGCTAGACCGGGCGACAGGGGTCATAGGTCACCACAGAACACAAACCGTCAGTATCACACTCTATGCTGCTCTCCTGAGGGCTCCACCGTGACGCAACTACATGTCACATCTCAACCTGACGCTCTCTATATCTTCTTCTTCCCCCACGTTTTCCTCTCCATCTTTTTTTTTATCCCCTTCTCTTTTCCCTTCCTTGTTCCCACCATCCTTCTATCTCTCGCCTTCTTCCCTCTCCTTCACTCTACCTCAATCTGTCCTCATTCTCCCCATTCGCTCTTTTCTTTGTGCCCCTTGACACCCCCAGCTGGGTTTTGCTGACCTCAACATGGCGGAGTTCGCTGGTTCGGGCTCCACGGTGCGCTGCTGCTTGCTGGAGGGCTATGACACCAAGAACACCCGGCAGGACAACTCCATCCTCAAGGTAGAGCGCCCCCTGTCTCCCGAGCATGACATCACAACCAGAGTTCTGTGACACACCGAGGCAGATTAGAACAGACCAGCCCTTGTGTGTCAGACCATCAGTGATAGTCTCTAGCCCCATTGGGTCGTGGGTGTATGTTCCTATTTTCATGTGACAGATACGTCTCCCCTAGAGGGGCCTGGGTTTGTCCACAAGCCTGAGATTAATCTTTTGCTCGTGTTCCCTTTCTGCAGGTCACCATAGGGATGACGCTCATGTCCGGAGATCCCTGCTTTAAAACGTAAGCTTGCGCCACCTGTGCTAATCAATTTCTTGGTGTTTCATAAATGCAACTTTGCATTGAATTGCCTGGTGTGCATAGCAGAGACATGTGCATAGCAGTAGCTTTTACAAAGAATTAGCATCAGGGTTGCCAACTGGTCAGCTGGCTGGAGTGAGATTTTCAATTCGAGATGAGTCTGCACACACATGCACACGCACTTACATGTATGTAACAGTATTATTACTTTGTAAATAGTCTGTAGGG
>JAODJW010000040.1:3890236-3909192 GCA_026777045.1 Hyperopisus bebe | reverse complement strand
TACATGCATATTACATGCGTTTAATTACCTGGTAAATAGTCTTTAAATTCTGCAAATTACCCCAACGCTTTTGATGTAGCTAATTTTAGGTTAATAACGGAATAATCTAGATTTGCCATAAGGTTTCTTGTGTGAGCATGACAGTCTGAAAGTGTGTCGCTCCAGATGCGTGAGAGTTGGTAGCCCTGGCTTAGCATGTTCTTTTGAAGGCTTGTAGCATAGCATTAGCATGTGAGGTTCTGCGGTAAGGCACCATATTAATCATCAGGTCACCTAGGCTGCTCCATGTGACTGAAATGCAAGCATGTCCTTGGGGGGGAAGGGCTTCCAGATGCAGACCTTTGCGGGGCCGGTATTCTCCTGCCTGCGCCGTTCCCTGGGCATCAGCGAGAGGGAATTCCAGCAGGCGCTGTCTTCGCAGGGCTGCTACCTGCAGTTCATCAGCAACTCCAAGAGCAAAGCCAAGTTCTTCCTCACGTGAGGGCCACCCCCCCCTCCCCCCAAAACCTCATAACTTCACATTTCAGCCCTCAGTATTGTACCTTTTTATTTATTTAGCAGGTGCTCTTTTCATTTTTGAGAAAGCAGAGTCCCTGGAGAAATTGTTCAAGGGTCCAACAGTGAAATTACTTCTTGCAATTACAGGCACAGCCTCCTAACCTGCACAGCAACACACTGTGACCCTGAGGTCATGGGCTCAGAACCTTTGGCCACCAGCATGATTATATGACCAATGGAACCTTGACCCCTAACTGCTAGACCCTGCTCTCTGAGCTTCTATTTGATTTTGGAAAAATAAATGTAATGCATTTTGTCTTACTAAACAAAAGGGGACCTGTAAATATCAATATTGTGCACTGGTCGGCAATGCGTTGTCTTCATTTGTGCCACTGTTTCGTCTTGCAGTGTTTGCACACATGTACTTTATGTCATGTGGTCCTGGAGGAACGCTGATTAGTTTCACTGTGTACTGCACCAACTGTATGTCATTAAAATTACTGTAAAAAGCCACTTGACATGACTTGGATGTTGAGCCTTCCTTAAAAATGACATCTTCTCTACGTTCCCTTTGCCAAGGAATGACAAGAGGTTCTTCCTAAAGACACAGAGCAAACAAGAAGTGAGGCTCCTCCTGTCGAACCTGAGGAACTACATGAAGCACCTGGAGAGCTACCCCCACTCTGTACTTGTGAGGTTCCTGGGTGAGAATCGAGTGGTGTGATACGGAGCCCTGCTCGTGACAGAATGATAAAAACTGTATATATCATGTGGTCACGATTTACTAAAGCAAGGGAACAAATTTAACATGCCCACAGTTTAATACATCATGAAATCAATTAGTACAATGTGGCCACAATATATATGTGATTGTTATCGTTGTGTCATGATCAGGTGTCCACAGTATGACCCCTGACAACGGCAGATGTCTCGTTTTCCAAGGCAGTTGTATGGGGTTCATATGTGGTTGATGTTTTTTGTGAAATAAGGTTGTTCTATATATTAAAATTAAATATGTTCACCTTGAGCATTACGTTACAGTATGCATTATAGATGACATTATAGGAAATACTAATTCTGCAATGTTTTTATTTGTTTTTATTTTAGGTGTCCACAGAATTAAAATTCTCCATGAAAAGGAGGTAATGAAACTTTAAATCAGCAGAATCATGCAGAAAAGCAAACCTCACTGACATATCATTTCGGTTGGAGTTAAGTCTCTCCCTTGTCATGTTTCAGAAATACTTCATTGTGATGCAGAGTGTCTTCCATCCCGACGACAGGATTATTGCCAGGTAAGCTCAGTTCATCTGTATCGTTGTGTTCGACCTGCTCCAGGCATGACTGTAATTTATCAGTCTGGACCTCTGCTTTTTTGGGTCTATATCCCAGGTATGATATAAAGGGCTGTGAGGTGAACAGATGGACAGACCCAGCACTGGAGAAGAGCCAGCGGGTCATGGTGCTGAAGGACAAGAACTTTGAGGGGAACTTCATCAATCTTGGTATGGAGGACTTTGATATTTTCCATGAATGTTTTCAGTTACCTTCAAACACATATGTACTTATTCATATGTCAGAGAACTGTGGGAAAGAATTAGAGTAGTGTTTCTCAACCCAGTCCGCGGGGATCCCCCAGCCAGTCCATGTTTTTTGTCCCTCCCAGCTCCTGGAAATGTGGACAATCTGGGGGTCCCCATTGACCAGGTTGGGAAACTCTGAATCAGAGGACATTTGATCTTGAATGTGTGGACTGCAAGGGTTACAAAAAATTAGACCACTTGACTAAATAATGATTTATTTTTGTGTTCTCTGAGAACTATCAAAATGGCCGGTAGCTGGTAGTGATTTGAGTTACTGTTGTGAGTGGAGTTCTGTTCTTGGCGGTTTATCACGCTGGTGTTTGGCGACCTCTGCCCTGCATCCACAGGCCACCAGAGCTCCTGGCTGGTCCGCCAGGTGGAGATCGACACGGCCTTCCTGCGGAGGATGGACGTGATGGACTACAGCCTGCTGCTGGCCTGCCAGCCGCTGCGGCCAGACGAGCGTGGGAGCTCCCTCGCCGTGCTCATCAAGAGAGTCAAAAAGTACGTCTGCCACCAGCGGCGTCTGAAAGCACAGCGCTCTGTTTATGGAGTGTTCAAGGTCACTTTCACATCCACTAGGTTTTGGTTGCTGTTTACAATTCCGCCAAATAAAAGTCACAAAAAACAAACATTTATTAACAATCTAATGGGATTATAACCATCAAGTTCTCCATCTGCTTGTACTGCTGCCTTGTAATCCACAATAATTAACTAGAAGTCTTAGTAATGGCACACAGATACTTAATAATAGCTCGGTTACTACTGAAGTACAAATTTTGAACAAATATAATTGCTACTTCTGATAAAGGATGCGTCATGATTCATTAATGATAAATTAACATAAGATCAGTGTTTCACTTGTGTTATTCATTACTTCTTCCTTCAGTAGTTCCTTTAGTAGTTCATGAAAGTTTACAGAATTAAAAGACAAAGTAAATATAGTAACTGCTTGGGTTATAAGATGTGTCAGGATTCATTAATGATGAATTAACATGAGATCAGTATGTAACCAAGACTTAGTTTATGGTTAATACATAAGTAATAACGTAATACTGTAAAATTTGTGCCCAGTCAGGTAAAGTGTTACTGATATCTTAATATTCATGTTAACAAGGGAGGTTAGTGTTTTTCTGGGTTGATGCTTTGCCCTGTAGAAGGGATGAACAACCCTGATCCTGGAGAGCCAGTACCCAGCATGTTTTCCATCCTACCTGGTCCCTGATGAAGCACACCTGATCTGAGGCAGGTAGTAGCTCATCAGGTAGGATAGAAAACCTGCTGGATGCCGACACTCCAGGATCAGGGCTGCCTTCCCCAGGTCCAAAGCCTCACTGGTGAGTCAGCAATCACTGCAGCCACAAAATCCCCTGATTAGTCCCCTTTCTAACTGAATATTTCCAGTTATATTACTTTCTGCCTCTCATGGGCTCCTATAGTCCCAGTTAACAGTTAGGAATTAAATGTATGAGTGCAGGCAGGGATCGA
Organism: Hyperopisus bebe; assembly: GCA_026777045.1. NCBI lineage: Eukaryota > Metazoa > Chordata > Actinopteri > Osteoglossiformes > Mormyridae > Hyperopisus > Hyperopisus bebe. Next base: position 3,905,623 of record JAODJW010000040.1, on the reverse strand, counting down.
GGTTGATAACTATGGACCAGCGGTGCAATGGATAATATGGCTGACTGCCAATCAGAAGATTAAATGCTAAATTTGACTCCTGGCTGGCTTGGAAATCCTTTATTTTGGTGATGGTGTATGGCTCAGTGGGTTAGGATACTGCATCTGTGATCGGAAGGTTGCCAAACCCAGCACTCGCCAGAGTGATTTCACTGTAGGACCCTTGAGCGAGGCCCTTAACCCCAGTTGCACCAGGGACTATTGCTGGATTCAGAAAATGTATGTTGCTTGATAAAAGTGCCTGCTAAATAAATACAATGTAAAAAAGATAACTACAAGACTGAGGCTGAGATTACTGTAACCAAGCTAAGTAAAACTTGATCTTTATGTCTGTCCCTGTATTTCACTGGTCATTGCAGGTCAATGAGCACAGGGTCTAGTTCCCCCCCCACAGATCCTCCCTCTGTCCTGGGCACTGCCCCAGAGGACATCGCCACTGTGCTGGTATCAGAGATGAGCCCGGAACACCTCTGCTGTGTTACAGGAGGAGAAGAACACGTTCCACTAAAGGAGCTTCTGAGACAGCCAACAGGGACCAGTGCTGACCCGGAACTGCAGGAGTTCTGGGCTCAGCACCGGCGCCTGCTGCCTGACTTCAGGAACCCGCTGCATGTCATCGACGGGCCAGAGCTACGCTACTTCATAGGCATTGTTGACATTGTCACCGTCTACAATTTCTGGAGGAGACTGGAGTGCCTGTGGAAGTCCCTGCGCTACCCGGGCAAGACGTTCTGCACAGTCAGCCCCTCGGCATACTCACGCAGGCTCTGCCAGTGGGTGCGGGAGCACACCAAGTAGGGCTGGGATTAAAGCAGAGGAGCAGGGAGACAGTGGCAAGGCCTGTGGTGAAGGCAGAGGATCAAGAACATAGTGACAATGATGATAGTGAAGGCAAAGGAAATTCTCTGAATGGCTGACATTTTCACAGCCTTGGGGTATGCCAAACTTGTGAAGGGGTGGACAGGCCTGTTGCGATGTATTTAAAAATTAACCTGTTCAATTGTGGCAACAGAGAAACCAGCAGTGTGCCTGCAACATTGTAAATATATTGTGTTGCACAGAATTTTTTTGCGTGTATTAAGTTCCCTCTTGTTTATAGGTTTAACAATTTTCCAATTTCTATGAAATGGCTATACATACCCTGTTCATATACCAGGACTCCCCAGATCCGGTCCTGAAAGGCCAGTCTGCTACACAGTTTGTGGATTTCCATGCTACTAAACCTGGCAATTAGCCAGTGAGCTGAATAAGGTGTGTTTGAGAAGGGAAATCTGCAAACTGTGTCCCAGACTGGCCCTTCAGGGCCGGAATCGGGGATCCCTGCTGTGTACCACACTCACATTATCTGCACCTTTTGTATTTGCTGAAAGGGAGCATTTTTAGGAGACCGTCTCCCTTCACACTCTGATCCAAGGTTGTCATCAGGCTCTGACGAATTCCCAGCTGTAAAGTAAACAAACTATTGGGTTTTGCTTTTATATTTCTAACCTAGCGCAGCAATATTCTCATTAGCCTTGGTCTATGCTATGTAGCACTTAATCACACATCACAAAAGCTAAATGGTCAGGTTTGCCTGCCCTGCGGTGGGCCACCCTCCGCCATCCTGACTAAATTAGCAGCTGCATAAAGAAGGACACTATAATATGCTGCTATACTCTGCATTTCTGAGATAAAGACACTCCCTTAACACCATGTTTTGCCTTCCTTGTACAAATAATATACCATACAGTGCATACCCTATGGGTTACTCTTAACATGATTGGCCAAAATATATTGGCCAAAAAATAACTATTTTATGTGAAGTGTTAGTAATATAGTGGTGGCTTCCAGGCAGTATGAAGCTGGCTTGGTACCCGGCCAATGCAGTTACCCTTTAGGGGGATTTTGTGGGGGTTAGATGCTTAGGCTCCTGTGCCTGTGATAAGAAGGTTGCTGGTTCTAATCCTGCCCTTGGTAGCATAGTTATATGTCCATGGGACGTTTGAGCAAGGCCCTTAACCCCCCTGAAATGTTCCATCAGAACCAGATAAATGGCTGACCCAGAATCTGTTACATCACACGTCAGTTAGCATAAAACTGGAATGCAGAAACATCTGGCCTGAATTTTCACAGTTTGAGTTACCTGTCTCACTACTAGTCCAGTGATTTTTCAAAACAAAAAATCCATCCATCCATCATTATTCTAACTAATTCTCCTGGACGGGGTCACAGGGGAGCATATAGGGCTTATTTAGCACTAATTCTATCGACAGTCTCAGTCAAGTATGGTAATTAAGAGTTCAAACTGACCCAGAACCAACAAAGTATATTGACAGGAGCAGGATTTAGAAATCCCGACTTACTGAACTCCCTATATGCTGTTCAGCCCATTATTTAAGTTCTTAAAACATATTTAACCATGCAACTTCATAAACTGTTATTTGCAGTTCTGTTACAAGGTAAAAAGTTGGGTGGATATGAATATCAAAACGGTAGTACTTAGTAGTTAATGTCAGCAATTAACGGGCGTATTTTAAAGAAATAAAAAGGACAATTATACATACGTGCTTGGATAATGTATTAATTTATATTATTCAGTTAATTTTGCCTGCTCGTTAAAAGATGCAGCAGTAATTATAAAAATACAGTTGTTGAATTTCATGTTGATGAGTCAGTTGTGTGATTATATTGCATTCTCCGTTGGAATGATGATACACTAGGAACAACAAAGGGCAAAATAAGCAGGTTTGATTTTAAAAAGGCTTATTTTTTATTATTAATGCGCCCAATAGGATTTACCAAATCAATAAACAATTTGCAATAAAACCGGTCAAGGCATTCGATATCTCCTGATTTTTTTAGTGAAAAGAGAACTTCTTCCCCATGAATATTAACATACTGCAGTATTTTTTAACTGACTAGCTGGCTCGAGCATCATCTGAAATAACGGCAGCTGGCAGTAACATAGCTAAATGGAATACCTAAAGGCTTCAAACGTCGCTATCTACTGTATGAAATATAGGTAAAGGACCCCAAGAGCTGACCGCATACCTTCCACCCCCTTCCAAGACAGCGCGTCTCCTTTAACTGCAGTCTGAATAATTGAACTCTGACTTGGCGGATTGACACACGAGCCGCAGCACCGCGCGGCTCCCTCTGAGCCCGGACTACCTGTGCCAGAGGGACGGCGGCGGGCGGGCCCGTGCTGCGGATAACCGGCGCGCGCCTTGGCGGACAACATGGATTTCAACGTGAAGAAACTGGCGTCGGGCGCGGGGGTGTTCTTCACGCGCGCTGTACAGGTGGGCGGCTGGCCGCTGCAAAGCTAATGGCTACCAGCTAGCCGACTTGTTTTTATTTGACGTTTTTTTTGCCAGCTCTGAATACACGTTGAGGGTAATTTCTGTTAAGTGGGAATTTCGCGATTGTTCAGTTACATTTAGCATGAATTCCGGCTTGTAGCTGCGAACCAGGTTAGTAAGTTAGCGGATGTTGAAATTTACTAGTTTTAACAGATGTAGGTACACCCCCCTCTCCTTCGCCGGTTTTAGTGAAACGCAGCTGCTCGACTGTTTATGCGATGTATCTTAATGTCCGGCTTGTGCTGTGGCGTTTAGTGTAAAAGCAAAAATCAAAACTGAAATTAAAAAGTCTGACTTCAAAACCGCCAACTGTTGAGGTAGAGAAAATGGTAATGAAATGCCGTCAAATGTGCTTAAACCGCACTTCAACGTTCCTGCTATGTTCATGTGAGCTGATATAAATACAGTTTTGTAGTTCTTTTTTGTGAGATGTTTCCAAAGCAGATGAATCATCATAAAACTAACGGGCTGCTGTTTCAGTAACCGCTGCTCTATTGTTGTTGGTTTCTGTGGAGTTTTTTTTTCCTGATTGTGCTGACAGTGTAGTATTGTACTTACTGTAGGACTAAATTATTAATTTTCTTAACGAAATTTGAACCAAAGTATTAAATAAGAGTTTATTTTTTGCACGATGTGTTAGGATATGCCCGTATGTTTTAGGCAGAAACCTCCAAAACAATTTGGTAACATTTGCACTGTCCTGTTATCTGGAATTGCAAATGTTACAGTGCTGGTAAATCCCCTGATAGGTATTTCCGAACAGTTAATCTGGTGCTATTTGAGACCTGCAGTTGAGATCGCCTGGTTTCCACGGTATTTTATGTGAGGGAAACGACAGAAATGCAGAATCCGTTGCACTTTGAAAACAGTATTAATAAACAGTAGCAATTAAATTTGCCATTTAAGCCTCAATCCCTTCATATTCTGCTGAATATTTAGATGTTTCTTACAGTGGACAAACTCCCGTAGTTATTGCTACAGCAATGATGCATTTGAAAATTCTCCTGGATTTTCCATAAGTGATGTGACTTGGGGGGAAGGGAGTGACTTCAGGTATTGCTTTATAAGGTCATACAAGCCTTGGGGAAATGTCATTCGTTAGTCTGCATTGCATAGTTCAATTCGGACCGTGTTGTGTCTGCAATACTGGAAAAGAGACATACTGTGCAATTGAGGTGAGAGGCTCTTACTGAAATGCTGCTTGATGTCACTGCTGCAGTTTGCTCTGGTTCCCTTGGACAGGTGCCTGCAACCCTGCCATGCCAGAAACCCCGCTTTCGGCCGCCTTGCTCTTATTTACGTCGGGTTTCACAAGGCAGCACATCTGCCAAATTTGCACCACTTGCAAAAGGGCCCACTTATAGCATATGTGCGTTCGTCTGGTGTGGCCAATGGGTGATCTGTGGGATGATGGGGCATTTGTATATATTTGTATGTCCTGCAATGGATCTGCATCCTGCCCACAGTGTCTCCCACCTCATGCCTTGTGTTTCCAGGGATAGACTCACCTCAGCCAGGTATTGGATAAGAGGTTTTAGGAGATGAGTGAGAAAAGCTGTTTCGTAATCTGTGGTCACAGACTTTCTCTTTATTATTCCTTGTGTAAATCCCTCATTAAATATCAGTTTTTTTCCCTGCTGACGTCATTGCCCTGATCATTATCATGGTTCCTACAAGAACGCCATCACTTATGAGTTGGACTGGCTTTAGGTTGCATCTTATTTTATTATATTATGAAACTTTGTCCATCACTCACACATTTTGTCTCTCCTTTCTTCCAGTAGCACATATCACTAGTTTGTGAAAGAGTTCAGCTCACAGCCAGATGGTTATCATCGTGCAAAGCTGTAGGATTTCTGTGAGTTTTCTAGGAGTGACGCTGCACTGCTATTTACTTCCAGAATCCGTGACCACAGACATCTTTCTGACTACAAGTTTTGTAAGTTATCTGGGTGTAGTTTATTTCCTCGGCTTAAAGAATAAGCAACAAAATTAGCTGGTTTTTCTGTATTTATTCAGGGCCATAAAATGCAGTGAGTGCTGTATATTCTCCTTCTTCATGTCTCAGCGTTCAGAAACTAGCAGGGCAATTAATGTGAAATGGCAATAGTTTTAAAAGAAACTTCATAAGGTTCTTGAATGGTATTTTCTTTTGAAACTCTACTGGTTCCCATGTTCTGCTGCCTCAGCAGTAGTTTTCCTGTTGTGTGAGGTACATACTGAGTTGTCTTGGTCTTCTCTCCTGCTGTTGGTGATCTTTTCCCTTCTTCCTGTTTATACACACTGTACTGTGTGCCAGGGGCCATCATGGGAAAAGGGTATCACAGAGGAATGCTTTGGGATTGTCAGGCTATGACACACAGAACAGGCAAGACCCCAGCTGTGTCACAGCTCTCCAGGGCATGTTTTCATTATGTGCACCTCCCTGAGGAGGGTGAAATGGGAGTCCTCAGTGTCTGGGCAGCTTGCTACTTTCATCTGCTGTTGCAGAACGAAAGCACAGAGAGATTTTGTGCAAGCAAGGAAGAACAAAAAAAAAGAAAATAGCGTTGGTCCTGTAACTCGTATCCATTTCAGTTACATCAAGCACTTTATCTGCCAGCTCCAAGGGTTAAGCAGAGCCTATACTTAAGTGGTTCGAGGGTTGAACCTTCTCGTTTGGTTTTTGATCCGTGACCTCCTGCTCACGTCAGGCAAGCTGAAGTCCTTTGCCAGCCATGAGAGGTGTGAGCTTCCTCCACTCATCACTGTGTCATGTGACCCTTTGCGTGTGAAAAGGAGTTGGCTTGGTGACGGGTGTCATGGAAAATTGCTCACACCTTCATTGAAGCCCCTAGACAGGGGTGGGTGAGGACTACTGGCACAAGTCTTGCGTACAGCTTTGGGCACCACTTTAGTGAAATCGAAGCTGATCTTTGAAGCCCACTGAGCCACCAGATTCAGGATGCTGCTGTTATCGAATTTGCAAATTGTCATCGTGAGCTGTGTGGCTTATAGGTTACCTACCAGCTTACCAAGAGTGAACGCTCCCCAGGCTACGGAACTGTTGCTATGCTACACGGAGGCCTGTGGGGGAGCTGAACCAGCTTAGGTTTGCCTGTGTAGGGCAGCTGCCATGCTTATGAGATACCGGCCATTTAATTATTTACATTCCCTTGTGGCTCTGGTTTTAGGTGTCTTGCATCCCTGCCATGCACACCGCGACACCTTCATGCTACATCCATTTTGACCAAATGTCCCTTGGATAAAGTGACAATGCCCCTCTGTGTTCTAAGTTTGAGGACATCAGCCCTTGTCACCCTGTAGCACATGGGTCCCCGACTTATTAGCCCACGTCCCCCAAATTAGATTTGACCCCTGCTGTTCTTCTGCTGCAGCACAATTGAGGCAGTTGCTTGCTGTCAGGCAACAAATTGGGATTTACTCCTGATAATTATGATTTAGTAGCTGTGATTATTGCGGTTCGGTAGATGGGTGTTGAAAAAAATGTGCAGTTAGCCATTAATATAAGCTTTACTTGGAGGTTCCTAGGTGATTATGACGGTATTTCAGGTGTCTATAGTTCAGTGAGCACCACCTGCTGATGCCCCTCCCATGGAAAGTGATCTTCTGCCTTTTCCAGCGTGGGGGGGGGGGGTTAGTGAAGGTAAGAGTGGTGCTGATGACCATGGACTGCTGGCAATCCTGAGGAGAGTCTGGCGAGATGTTCCTTCAGTTTCAGACATTCCTCTCCCTGACAAAGCAAGCATGTCATCAGCCAAATGGAAAGGCTGATTTAAGACGATGACAGACGAGGGGGCTTTATAGGATTGTTTTTTTATGGCATGATAATGCATTTAAAGCAAGCATTAATTTAAGTGGTGTAATCGTAAATGTTAGTAGATGATAATTAAGAGAGAACCTTATGCAGCTGTGTGCATTTTTTCTAAACTGGTTGTCATAGGTTGAAGCATGCTTTAAAAATATTAGCGGTAGCAGTGTTCACATGTGCCGCTTGAGTTAATGGCTGGTATGAGTTTTGCCAGGGAGCAACAGTAGTGGAGGTTCTGGACCAGTCCTGGGGTCATTTACTTATTTAGCAGATGCTTTTATCCAGAGTAACATACACTTGAGAAAGTCAGACAGTTCATGAAAGCAATTGAGGGTTAAGGTCTTCAAGATTCAAGATCTTTATTTGTCACATGCGTAGTCATACAAGTACAACACACAGTGAAATGTAACCTGAACCGCTCCTTGACTATGCAAACATTATGAATAGTAAGTAAATTTTAAGTTAAAGAAAAAAAAAATAAAATCTGGTATATTCTGAAACACAAATAAATAAAGATCTTAATAAAGGTCTTGCTCAAGGGTCCAAGAGTGAAATCACTCTCGTGACCCCTGGATTTGAACTGAACTTTCCTATCACAGGAATGTTCCTCAATACACTTTTTATTTGACTGGTTGTTGGAATGGAGCCTTGAATAGTTAATTAAATGTTCACTGTAAAAAAAGGTGTGATGTTTAAATATGACTCATATCTAGAGTAAATATTGTGCGCAGCCATTTTGTGAAAAGACAATATACCTGAACAGTGTCACTTTACTTTAAAAAAGGTGTTCAAATATTATTCTAGAGGCAGTTGATGTTTTACGTTATTTTGATACTCCAACTGGTCATGAAAACTAAGCTAGAGTTGCAACTCACCAAGAGCATTGCTGAGGGGGTCCATTGTCTCTCTCATAGAACTTGATTGGTATGGATTGGGTTTGGACAGCTTAGCAGTGGGGGTGTCTTGGCTGATACTCTGTTTCACGTTCCTCAGCCAACCTCACTGTACAGTGACGGTTTAGTGGTCTCATCACCTGATGTCCAGAGTTTCTGATTGCCCGTGTTTCTCCTATGTGGTTTTCGCACTTGAAATCCAACACCAGCTTGTCTTGAAACAGGAGAATACTGTCGATACACGATACAGGAGAGCATAGGAGCTGGACCCATCGGTGTCCGCTTTCAGGAGACAGGCTTGGTGGCCTTGTGTGTCTGGGCAGGTGGGACCCAGATTCAGGATAGACCAGCTTGGTGTTGCCCAGCTATTGTACCTGCAAGCAGGTTCAGGAGCTGAATGTTCCTCACTGGCTGTGTAGCTTTTTAAAGTATAGTTTTGACATTAATCTGCTCTTATAATAGGACTATTTACCTAATGCCCTTGGCTGATGAAGTACAGGTATAGGGATGTAAAGGCCACACAGAGATGAGATCTCTGTCTCTCAGCCCCTTTGTTTAACTTGACCTGTTGTGTTTTGTGCAGTTTTCATTGGTCAGTGTAAACAGTTTGGTCACGGAAGGAATTTTCCTTTGCACAGGATTACTTTTGTTGTATTCGCTCAAAAGTCAACCATTGGTCAGGCTGTGTTTCTTCGAATGTCATGCCTATGTGGAGAGAAGCAGCCATCCAGCTGGGCTGTATGACTGAAGCAGGGGTGCATGCATGACAATTCCTTGACCTCCCTGTGTTCTCCCAAATAATACAATCGGGTTGTGGTTTGTTTAATTAATTCTTTTAGTTATATAGATGGTTTTAATTTAATAGGTATATTATGGGACGTTTATGAATCATTCAGAGGTTGTGAACGCTGCCTTCATCCTAGCTGGCAGCAGCCATGCTGATTGGTTACCCTCTCCTTCCTCCTCGTAGTTCACGGAGGAGAAGCTGGGCCAGGCTGAAAAGACTGAACTGGACTCCCAGTTGGAGAACCTGCTCGCTCGTGGCGACACCACCAAGAACTGGACAGAGAGAATTTTTCGGCAAACTGAGATCCTTCTGCAGCCCAACCCAAGTAAGCCTTTGGGCCTGTTCCCTCCTTAAGAAGGCAGTGCAGACCAGGCATGAGAGGGTACACTTTTAATATCCCTCTATCTTCTTCGTCTGCACACTCTGGCTTATCTTTACCCCTGTAATTCAGTTTCATGTTTCCCCCCTCTCTTCTCTTTTCCTCTTTTGGTTCACAGTCTCTCATCTCCTCTTCATTTTTACAATTTTCCATGAGACATCTCATGGGCTGGCTGGTGACTCTCCTGCCCACTGCCTCACTCTGCCCTTTAGTCCAGACAAATTTAATTTCAGAATTAGTTTTTCCATTCAGTGTTCTTGGGTTGGGTGGCTGTGCCCTGTGTTTCTCTGCTTAGTAATTAGAATAGCCATATGCAGAGCATGTCATGGGGGGGGGGGGGCTGGCTACAGGAGTGCAACTTTAATACTGCAGTGTGTGTCCTTTGATTTCACTCTTCTGAATTAGCATACTTATGCTGCACTCACTGAATGGACACCTTGCCTGGCTGACTGCATTCAGCTGCCTACCAAGGTTGTCCACAGGGGCCCCTGTCCGTGCCCTGTAGCTGCACTGCGTGCTCTCATTTTGCCCCCTAGCTGCACTGTGTAGATCAGCAGTGACGGCCAGTGAAGCTGCTCTTTAATGTAATGCGCCACGTCTCTTGAGCCCGTAACGTCACCTTACCTGTCATTCTGCTGTTAGAGCACAGTCAGTTTGATTTGGGTCCCAGGGCAGTCTAACCTTTGCTTTTGTGGTCCTCCATGCTCCAGTCGATCAAACGGGTAAGTCCCCTCCTCTTCTCTCGGCGCCCTCTGTGGGAGGCTGGAGCCAGCTGTGGCTGCACTGACTTGCAGTGACTGTGTGTTAGCTGGACTTCGTGGTTCTCCAGCTGGGTGCAGGGCACTATATGAACACCAGAGTTATATGTCTGTCTTTTACTATTTTAGGGCTTGAAGACGTTTTAGTGTTATTAGTATTAATGTTATGTTTTATACATGTTGTTTGGCAATGTTAGATGAAAATATACTGGCTTATATTCCCTGCAGCCACTGTTTAAGAACCGCTTTCAGGTAGTATGGTGGGCCCTTCTGCTTGCTGTGATGAAAACTGAAATACTGTGCCAGTTTTGGGTAACTGGGAGGGCACCAATTCCTCCCCAGTCAGAATGTATTGATATCCCCTTTATCCTCAGAAAGGGTTTCCGTGATGACATTCAGTGACATCATAGAGGACAGTAATAGAAGCTAAAATTAACTACGAGGCACCTCCTGGGGCTCATGTGTGGGACCTCTGGCTCACTATAGTCATGCATATTTATGAATAGTCAGGCTCTGAATCAAGTGTTAGAGACCTGTGCAGATTAATAATAAATTGCTTTGTACAGTCAAAAAACAACACCTCTAGATAAATAGTGCTTTGTAATTTAAGGTGCACCTCTGGTTGTTAACGGTGAGATCCGCAGATCTATGCTACCCGTTTTGTTGTACACTTGGAATTTTTAATCTCCACCTCTTCTCTCCTTTCCATAAAAATGTTTGCTGTGTGGAAAGTGAATTTCTTTATGTATTTTTAAATTTTGTTTTATTTTCCTCCCCATCTCTGCTGTTTGTGTGTAGTTTGCTTGTTCTCATGTCATGTGGTTTTCCTCCAGCAGTCCAAAAGCATACAGTTAGGTTAACTGGGATCTCTAAATTGCCTAGTATGTGAGTGAGTGAGTGAGTGAGTATGTGAGTGAGTGAGTATGTGAGTGAGTGAGTGAGTATGTGAGTGAGTGAGTGAGTGAGTATGTGAGTGAGTGAGTGAGTGAGTATGTGAGTGAGTATGTGAGTGAGTGAGTATGTGAGTGAGTGAGTATGTGAGTGAGTGAGTGAGTGAGTATGTGAGTGAGTGAGTATGTGAGTGAGTGAGTGAGTGAGTATGTGAGTGAGTATGTGAGTGCCTCCCGTGCAGGGCATACCCCAGTGCTGCACTTAATGCTGCCTGGGATCTCGCCCCCCCCCCCACCACCACCACTCAAACAGGATGGATGAATTATATCCCCTCTGTGTGCTCAATATAGTGATAGTTATAGTGTTTGTGTAATTTGGGTCATTGTTTCCATGTTGACCTCGTACTGCCTTTACCTCATATGTGAGCCATGTTTATAATGGTAATTGATCATTCTCTGTCTTTTGAGGCTTCCTTCCTATCAGTGTTTTGTTTACATTTGGGCCACCATTACAAATTGTTTAAAGCTTTTGTCACGGTAGCCTGTCTTTGCCTTCGCGAATGTCCAATAGATAATAATGCAAAGGGGACTTTAACAAAAACTGTATGGCCCTGTCAGTTAACACCTTTTTTAAAGTGTAACCCGAGGACGGCCTTGATCTCTTGGTGGATACCGGTTCATACCAGTGAGCACATGGCCTCTGTAAACTGCAACCATTTCAGATTGTGACATGATATTTGGCATTCTGGTTAGTTTTATTTTACAGCTTTCATAAAGGTTGTTGGGTTCATCACAGGTGGTCTGTTGCGGCTGTAATAAGTTCCAGGCTTGAGTGGAAGGGTTGAATCATTAGTGGCTGACATGCCGTATTTACAGTGTTGAGTGTATAATTTCCCAGATGCAAAGGCTCGTATGTGATTGTTTGTCTTGCTGGGGGTTTTTCTGCCATTTTCCAGTGCTGTGCTTTGTTGTTCTGGGTTGGTGAGTAAACGATTTGGGTGGCACATGTCATTTTCCATTGATGTGTCTGTCACGTGTGTGCGTTGGCTTGCTCGTGTCTCGGAACATGTGTCCTCTCTAGTTGGTATGATGTCACCTGGCTTTTGCCCACATGCGGAGAGTTAGTCACTGTTGGCTGCTGGGGAGTGTCGTGCTGCCCACTGCTGGTCATGTACAGACAAAGGGAAGGAGACCCACATGTGCGGGTGAATAGTAATGACTGGCTTTTGTTTCCTTTGTTCAGGAAAACTCTCGCAATGGCAACACTGCCCTATTCTGTGAATGGGGTGACTAACCCTTTTGTGTCCTGTTTCAATAGCGATTTGTATCTAGTGCTGGCTGGTACAGCCCCCGTACCCCTTAGTAGTTGTCAGCTGCTGCTTTTGCCAGGTCTACATGCGTGTGAGTGTGAGTGTGGGACTGCTTGTGTATTTATTTGCATCAGGCTGACTGTGAACCCCTCCACTCCCTCCTCCTCAGGTGCCCGGATTGAGGAGTTCCTCTATGAGAAGCTCGACAAGAAAGTCCCATCCCGGATCACCAATGGAGAGATACTGGGGCATTATATGCATGAGGCAGCTAGAGACTTTGGGGCTGGGAGCCCGTATGGTGAGTGAGGGCAGGTTTATTACTACATTTTGAAGGTTGCGATGTTCCGCTGCCGCTCGCTGCTTTTACCCACCTGCCTCCCCTTTGTGCAAATTTTTTATTTGCATGTTTTAAGAGGTGTTAAATGTTTGATGTGAACTAATATGCATGTTCTGCACCTTGTTTCACCAAGTCTTTACAATCTTTATATTCATAGTATCACTGGAGTTCTGCCCTGCCTCACTGCTGTGAAAGCTGTTTGGGCCAATACATAGTTTACCAAACGGACACTTCAGAACCTCATGTCCTTGAAATACTAGACAAAGTGTAATGTTAGTAGAAAGAGGGCAAAGTGACCAAGGAAACAGGTGGGCGGAGGTCTTTGGCGTCAGATCGCAATGTGACCAAGCATTTCTTGTAGCTGCATGGTGTTTCGTAGCAATGTTTGTCTTTCTGAAACCCCTTGTTTTCTGCACTTAGTCTCTGCTTAGTAACCTCGCCATAATTGTGTTGTGCCTAATTGGTTGCCATGTGGCCTGTGACCTATAGTGTCCCATGATCCCTTGCTTTGACGCTCGTATTTCAGTGCATTTGTGGCAGAGGTGTTAACTATGAATTGATGATGTTTTCTGTTCTTTTTCATTCACTTGTGTTTGGGTTTTAGACTTGTGTTATGTGGCTGTGGAGCTGTGTTTGTCAACCTGGTCACCTGAAATCACCAGGCACTCCACATTTTTGTTCCCTGTCAGCTCCTTGCTTGAAGTGGACTGTCTGGGGGTTCCTAAGGAGTGGGTTGAGAAACTGCTGTAGAGTTCTGTTAGCTTTGTAGTTTAAAGTTTCTTTATTTGTTTCTGGTTTTATATGACATGTAAGAGCTGAACATGCACACAAATAACCTAATAATGAATTTATTCATTCCCTTTTTTCCACTCATGACTACATTTACACAAGTTTCCGGGTGATTCCAAGAAATTCATTCAGGCTCCTTGAGTACATGGAAGTTATTCAGCTGTAGAGGAAATGCTATGTGTACAAGTTGCTGAACAATTCGGACACTGCAAATGGAGGAGAGAAAAGGCAGAGGACTCGTTAGCTGTCTGGAAGGATTATTGGCTTTCTTTTATGTTTGTGGTGCTGTACCTTGGGTCATATCAGTTCTGCTATTGAAAATTACACTTGGCTACATAAATTCTTCTCAGAGATAGAGCACATGAACTAAACAATGACCAAAAGACGTTTTGATTTAGACACCTCCTTAGCTCCTAACATGGACAGGAGATATTTAGGAACAAGCTCTCAGTGACCTGTAAGGTCCCCGCATCGTCTCTGTGCTCAGCGGCTCCACTCACCCACCTCCACATCGGCTCCCATCTGTCATGGCACTGAATCACTCTGCATTTCTTCCTGACTCTATTGACTGCTCAGTGGATCGATAGTTCCCTTTTGGTGGTGATGTGTTTCTGTTGGCTGATGCCTTTTTGTAGCTCTGGAAGATGCTAGAGCATATGTTTTGTGGTGGAGGGGAAAAGTTCTCATAGATCCCTGAATGCATTCCTCAGCCATGCTCTAAATCTTTGCAGTTGTAAAGCCAGCACTGTCTATATTTAATATTAATTCCTCTAGGCAGTAGTCACCAGACTCAGAAGTATGTAAAAAAGAATTAATCTGGTGTCAGACCATCTCTGTTCTGTTGGATGTGTTATAATCCTTTGACTCTGCCAGTGTGCTCCGAAGGAGATCCTGATGGGACGGGCTGGCATTCAGACACCTAGTGTCTTTCATGCTTTCTTTCCCAAACTGATATTCCTCCCCTTGGTGCTGGTGGTTCAGGGGGTATAGCTAATTGGCTCTGTGCTCAGCAGTCTGCATGCCACTCGCCGTTTCCCTCCTTTGGTTCCGGAAATCTCCAAATGCTGGCCTGGATCTATTTTTAATGACTGAATTAGATGCACTCAAAAGCTAAGGTGTATTTCTCATGAATTATCACGAAGCCCCGTGAGAGTCTCTGGGCTGTTCAGGTTTTCATCCAGCCGGTAAGAAGATCATTGCTACTCTCTGGTGTCTCCGCGTTTCCTGACGTTCAGCATGTCTGTCAGCCTGTCCTCGGGTGACGTCTGCCTCTCTACTGGGGGGGGGAGGGTGCGATCAAAAATTTCTGATGTGTATCCCATAGGAATCTCCAATCAGGGTCTTTTGGGGCCAATGACCATTGTCGATCGCTGGAATCTGAATCGCTCATTCCGATCACAGGGTAAAAGCACACTTATTACCTCAAAAAGTCAGAAATTGGCTCTTGGTAACAGGCCTATGCATTTCCAAGAAACAAAAATAGATTTTTTTTTTTTCTTAAAGAAATATAAACATCTCTCTCCTCTTCCAGAATTCCTGCAGCTGTCCCGAACGCTTGCTCCCTTTCCACGCATTTACACAGAGCACAAAGAAATTCAGGCGCTCATATTTCTCGTGCTCCTTTGGTGAAAACGCAGATGTCTAATGAGGTTCATAGTGTTGAATGCTTTAGCAGATGATCTCCACGAGCAACTTCTTTTGCACATGTTGTAAATACCAAATCATTTATCTTTAATATATGTCTGATAGAATTGCCAAACCTGGAGATGACGGTGCCACTGCTGTGTTTGAATCTTCATGCATATAGTTTAAGTCATGAGCGCATGACGTCATTTGCAAAATTGGTATTTGAGATTGGTCAAAGTAAAGGCCGCCGATTGAGTAAATCGGCTGCTGATTGATCGGACCATCTGCATTATCCCAGTACACTGCTGTGGTGTATGATTGGTTTTAAGAGACTAGTGGGGTATTGTAATAGCTTGCTGTGAGTAAGGCTGGGCAATATGGCTGAAAAACAATATCTCTGTATTTTAGGTCAATGTGTGTGTGTATG
>JAODJW010000040.1:3850544-3867990 GCA_026777045.1 Hyperopisus bebe | reverse complement strand
GCCAGCTAGGGGTCCCACTGCCTTTTTCCTTGTTTAGCTTAGGAGCTCCATCACCTCCATCAGTGATGCACACTACCACCCAAGGGGCAGCTGGGGGCGTGACCTCGCTTTTGCTACTAGTCCTTAGACCCCCGGATTGCATCAGGCCTGGGGATAAATTTAAAAGTGAGGATTCCAGTGCTTGAGCCCCCTCTGCGGTTTTCAAAATCATGGGATGGATTTTGCAGGCAGATCTGGTAGCACTTTCTGTTGTG
Source organism: Hyperopisus bebe (assembly GCA_026777045.1). Taxonomy (NCBI): domain Eukaryota; kingdom Metazoa; phylum Chordata; class Actinopteri; order Osteoglossiformes; family Mormyridae; genus Hyperopisus; species Hyperopisus bebe. The sequence goes on along the minus strand of JAODJW010000040.1, from coordinate 3,867,736 downwards.
TTCTTGGTAAAAGGTCATATGATTTTTTAATTTTTTTTTTTTAGTGGTGGACAAAAAATCCCTATACGGTACAAAAATGTAAACTGAGAGTCGGTCTCTTTCATCAACGGAGTGTAAGGCACCAAAACAGGAACTGAGACATGTTTTCTTTTCATGCCATTAAGTAAACAGGACGTATATCCAGCACTATATTTCAGATTTTGAGGAAATGCTTCTTTGCACTCTTTCCTTCCTGTGTAGACCCCACTAAAGAAAAGGTCATATTGAAACATTTCTTTCGCTAAAAGTTGTTGCCTGACACTATAAGATGATGATAAGACTACTGAGGCATCTGAGTGGGAATAGCAACAAGGATCAGTTACCAGAAAAAACTTAAAGGGGTTGTTTTTTTTATTTAAGACACCCAGGAAATCTGAGAGAATGAAATAGCATCGTGTACGATCCTCAGCTTGTGAATATAAGCACAGCTTTAGCACGTAAAGCTGTATTTCGCTCATGATTTGTCCAACATCATGAATCCTGAACCTTTTTTATTAAGTGAATATTATTTTCCTTTCATAACAACCTTAGGGAGCGTGTCTTAACGGGAAGCCTGTGTAAAATGTGGCCCAGCCCCCAGGATCCTGCCCATCTCCAGTCAGATTCTCGGCTTTAATGGCTATAATCTGGGTGTGTGCGGCTGTTCTTGCGTGTGCTGCACTGCACAGGAGTCGCCTGCAGGCTGATGTGAAGACATGACATCTTTGATCAGATACTCACATACTTTCTTCTACATGTTTCAGGTGTCTTGAAAAATAAAGGTGAATAAAGTACCAATAGCACTGCAAAATGCTAATTTGGGATTCCCATGTGCCACAAAAGCATTGGTTAGTTCCTCTCTGTTCTAAGTCTCGCTTGATGGCTCAGTGGGTAGTGCTGTTATCTCATACACCCCGGATGGGGGTTTAAATTCCACCTTTGCGCTGCTTGTGCGTGATGTATGTCCTGGCTTCTCTGGTGACCTTCTGCAGCTCAGAGACTGGAACTTAGGCTAACTGATGTCTCTAAGTTGTCTGGAATGTGTTGTTATGTGTTTGTTCCAAAGTGAACTGGCATCCTGTCTGGCATCCTGTCTGGCATGTGGCACAGCCTTGTGCCATATGCTGTTAGGAAAGGCTCCAGGTCCAGGATAAGTTGTTGAAAGAACAAAAATTCATTCATGTTTCTATTTCAACACCTATTATGATTATTCTTGCCAATGAGGGGCTGCTCTGAGAATCATTCCAATAAGTGAAATGGACTCTTGTTCATGCTGAATTGTCAGACGTTTGGATGCAGCTAGGAGGACAGAACAGGAAGTGAGTGTGTGTGTTGGGGGTGGGGGGGTCCAGTAGCAGGCTACAGTATATAGTTTAATCCTCAAACAAATCAGGGTATAATTTAAATTAAATTGAAGTTGAGATTGGTTTATGTAGACATTTCTTCTTCTAATTAAGAAAACAGTTAACACAGAAATTACATTGTTTGAATGGAATTCACTTTCCTATGGTTTCGCTGTATGCAAATGGCCACCAGAGGGAGTTACTGGGTCACTAGGCTCAACCCCAAGTCCTTCCCTGTGGATAACTATTAGTACAACTTAAGCAGTCAAAGAATAAGAGTAAACAATTACATTAAGATACCTGGAAAGGTGCCAACTGGAAACTGAACTGCTAGATGAAAGACGTGTGTTGGTGGAGATGTCACACTGGACAGCTGCTCTCTGATAATATCTGCAGCTTCTTCCCGGTGGTGTAGAATAGATTTTGAGTGGCAGAATTCTAAACTCATCTTTCTCTCCTTAATGCCTTTGCCAGATTCTTACTTTAAATTTTTTATACTGATTGCAGTGGACCTGGCCAATACTTGAATGGGAGACCAACTAGGAAAGCTATGGTTGCTGCAGGAGGAGGTGTTGGTGTGCTAATCCTGTGATTTGTGTGGATCCTAATGCCCCAGTGCAGTGACGGGGACACTGTGCTGTAAAGATGACGTTGTCCTTCAGATGAGACGTAAAACTGAGGTTCTGACTCTCGGGTCATTAAAGACCCCTGGGCATCTTTCGAAAGAGTAGGGGTGGTACCCTGATGTTCTGGCTAAAATTGCCCACTGTGGCCCTATCAAATCTAACTTCCAAATCATCCCCGATATCTAACTGGTGAATTCTCTCCTGCCCCCTCACCACCTTAGCTACCGTGTGTTGAGCGTACTGGTGCAGAATGGCTGCCATCGCATCATCCACATGGGTGTTGCACAGTGGTGGTGGTTGAAATGGCTCCCCATTGCGTCTATAAAGTGTAATGGGTATCTTGAATAACGCTACATAAATGTAACATTCATTCATACTTTGCTTAAAATTACAAATTGCACACCATAAAAGCAGTAAATAAAATTTTGTCATGAAATTGTTTATGTAAAAATGTATGCCTAATACAAAGTATTCAGTATTAATCATACATTTACATTCATTTAATTAGCAGATACTTTTGTTTCAAGTAGCATACAAATGAGGCAGATTGTATATTATAAGTATATAGCGTGGAAGGAATTTACAAAGGGAGACATAGACCATTCAGAGGACACGAGAGACTACTTTGGGAAGACCGAGTAGTGTAGGCTAGTATAGGTGTTAATGGAAGGGATTGGTCTTGATGTGCTTCTGATGACCAAATGTGATTTGACAGATCATTGCAATCTGAGTCTTTGAGAAATGTCTAGAGTGAGACTTTACACGCAGCTGGGATTTTATGTGAGTGCCTTTTAGGAGTTGATGAAGAGAGACAGGGAGGTGTGTTTGTTTATTTTTTATTTAACCATTATTCTACCAGGCAAAGCATTAAGTCAAAGTCTTATTGTCAGTTCAGCCATATGTATAGGACACACGGTGGATTGAAATTTCGTTACTCTCAGACCCCACGGTGAGTGCACTAACAGCGACAAGCAGATTCACGAATTCAAGTATATACATTTATGCAAGAATAAAGTTAAATTAAGTACTTTGTGCCAAAAGGTGTAACATGGCACATTGGAATAATAACAGACCAAAGGAGGTCCCAGACTTAGGCGGCTTTATAATAATGTAAGAAGAAGACCATGCGTGGTCAAGGAGATTGTCTGTCTATAATAAGTTACAGTAAGTTAGAGGGTGAATAGCCAAGAATAGTTTTATAAATAAGGGTAAACCAATGAATGTTTCAGCAAGTCTGCAAAGAGGGCCATTTGACTAAAGAATACAGAAGGCAATGATGTGTATTAAGGGGGCATTTGGAAGAAAAAAAAAAAACCGAATAACAGAATCATAGATTGCATCAAGTTCCCAAAGTATTCCTTTGCCAGCCATTCTGTAGACTATGTCTCCATAATAAAATAAGGGAAGTAGGGTCATTTGAACAATCTTACTTTTGGGAGCAGACATAAAAGAAGAATGGTTTCTATATATATTTATTTCATATAAAAAGCCAAGTTTTGCCTTGACCTTAGATGGCAGCATGGTGATATAGTGAGAAAAGGGCAATGAACTGTCTAACCAAAAGCCTCGGTAGGCAAAAGCCAAAAGCCTGTTCAAGAATTATTCCATCTCTGATGGTAATGTAGAAAGTAGAGCGAAATACAGTACCTTTCTGACCAAACATTTGAATTTGAGTGAGGTTAACAACATTTGGAATATCATTAATATGGAAAAAAAGGAGTGGGACCAAGTATTGCGCCATGGGGAACACCTGAAGATGTATTAAGAGGCTGAGAAAGATGGTGGTCTAAAGTTACACGCTGTATCCTACTGGTGAGATAGTTTGAAAACCAAAGCTAATGAGTGACCAGAGACTCTGATGCTATCCAGCCTTTTTAATAATAGGGCATGATCCACAAAGCCATACGCTTTCACATAGTCACTAGGTATTGCTGCACAGTGTTGCTTAGCCTCCAATGCGGATGTAATGTCATTTAAAAACAGCCGTGACACATTCACTGGATGACTGAACACTAGATAGAACATTTTGCACTTCAAGGTAGTGAATTAGCTGCTTGTTTGCCAGTTTCTACAAAAGCTTAGAAATGCAGGGTACAGTAGATACTGGCCTACAACAGTTTAAGTTTCCTAATCACTGCCCTTAAAAAGAAGCTGTACAACAGCTTCCTTCCAGTCAGCTGGTAGTTCACCCATGCAAACGGAAAGATTAAAGATATTTGTTAATGGTGCTGCAATGATCGAAGCTGCTAATTTAAGAAAGAATGGAGCAAGCCCATCTGACCCAGCTGTTTTTTTTTGGGGGCCCAAAAATTGCAGTTCCTCAAACTTCTCTCTCTGCAAAAGGTCAAAAGTAAATTCTATGACAGGCTAACTGTGGACAGGATTCAAGTAATGAAGAAGAGGTCTCACAAGGAGTATGAGTCAAGGTAGTTAAGGTACGTAATGCTCAAACATCATTCAGACAGTATAATGTGAGTAGTTTTGGCTGATTCAATACCAAACATGCTGGCGCATTACAATTATCGGCAGCAGTTTGTCAGTTTGCTGTAAAAGGGGGCGGTAGTCTAGTCTAGTCATGAAATGATATCATCTCAAAGCTGAGCCGCATATTCAGAGAACTTTGGCCTTAGATCAGTCAAGAGACCTTCATTAGAAGTTGTGGAATTCCAAGCTAATTCACCCATACATTCCTCTTAAGTAAGAAATGCCTAATGTGTTTACAAATTGTAATAGTAGCCCATGTGCCCCAGGGTCCTCATATTTTACAGGAGATCACTTGTTTGACTCATACACTGATGCTTCCGTTTCCGCAGCAGAAATGTTCACTGAGGCAGACGGTAACTGGAACTCCAGAGCTCTGAAAATCAGTAATTTGATGTTACTGGAATCACCAATTCTTTCTTGTTTGGACAGTGGCTGCATGATTTCATGTGATATCACTGCCTGATTGAGTCACAAACTCAATATGTAAAGAATGAAAATGTTTTTCACCGAAAATGAAATGTCCCCCCATAATAGTACGTAGTTCCGCTGAGCCCTGTAATACATCTGCACCCCCCTCCCCCCGCAATGCAAAGCTGGGATTTGTGGCCTTGTGATCACAAGCACAGCTTCCTAACCCACTTAGCAGCGCACTACAGGTGATCCTGATCCATGGAGAGCCTCGGGGGGGGGGGGGGGGGGGAGTGCTTTCAATCAGCCAGTAATAAGGCAGCAGTCCTGGGGGACCCACTGTTACTGGTTGATTGAGAGGTCATTCCTAAAATCCGCACCCACAGCGGCCCTCCATGGATCAGGATCGCCACCCCTACACTACAGCATTGCTATGTCTACACTGAAGAGGTTGTTACTATGTCTAACAACAGCATTTTTTAAATCAGTTAATAAAATTGCTCTTGAATCACAAGGTTTATGTTTCTGAACAAAAATCTAAAACCTGTTTGACAAATGGTTCTAAAAACAGAAGCCTGGCAACCATTGCAAGTGCGCAGAGTAATGATTCCCCGAGAGACAGCACTAACTGAATGGTTTAATTTTAGCTTTGGATTCTGGTATTCTGTGCAACGTCACATCCAAACCTCTCACAATGTTTACAACCAGGAAGGAATACTATTGATTTCTATAAAAACCAATCCAAATTTTAATGCACAATAGAAGTGAATTGATATAACGGGTATTGTGCCGTCCTATATCTCCTTCTGAAAATACATTGATATATTGCGAAAATTCCCGCCATGACACCGACCCTGCAGGCCCACAGGAAGAGCAAGGATGAGGACTGAAGTTCAATGCCCCATGCGATGGATTGTGACTTGCCTGGTTACCACAACAGAATGACTAACAGCCTTTATTGACTAACTGCCTGATAACCAGCAGTCAGGATTCTAATGGCTACTGGGGACATAACAAAGCCTCCAAGGCATGAATGTGATTTTCACCAAACATATCCAGTCATAATGTCAAATGAGTCAAAGTGCTGTATTCAAGGACTTGCCACACCTTTTAAATTGCTGGTACATTTGACGCCCGTAACTATACCCACGGCTGTTTGTGACATTTCCTTCTGCTCCTTTCCAGCTTAGCAGCTTCTTTTTATTAACTACCTCCTGAGATACTGATATACCAGCACGGTCAGTTGCCTTTCTATGTCAGTCCAAATTATTATATGTCAGAGCAGTTGCTTTTAACAATGGTCTTTATCAGCACTCTGATGCCACAAATTCTTGTATGTTTTCCTTCTATTGGACTGAGGTGAGAGATAGACAGACACACCCTCACTCTCAGCTGCGCTTATAGCCTATACAAATGACTAAATGGCAGGGGCCTTTTCGAGAATCGAGTCTGTTAGCATTAGAATGAACCATTTAGAGCAGGACTGTACTCGGCGTGTGCCACAACAGAAACAAAACAAGCATATTTTGTGGACTATGATAGGTAGGGCAATCACACAACCTCATGGTCTGTTTGAGTACTTAATGGCAGTCATAAAAGGTCAGTTCCTTTTGACGACACCCAGACTGCTTTCTGCCAAACCTACAGAAGAATTGTGTATTGCAATGACCCAGTGTCCCAGGATTGTTTATTGAGTTTCATGTGAGATTTTAACACCCCGCTTTGCTTTTTAAGTTTTGTGTGGGCGTCATGAAACTGCACACCTAAACAAAACAGGAACTGGGCCTGGATTCTGGGAAGGGTCATCTGCCAAAGGAACTTCTATAGCAAGCTCATGAACATATTTGAGGAAATCCTCATTATTAGAGAAAGGAAAACAATGCAGACATTGAGAAAAGTGCAGCTTTGCTGACTGCCCCGTCCGTCAGTGTGACGCTGGTATATGGCGTCACGAGCAGGATTGCATCTTCAGAAATGATGTCTCCTGGCATTGTTGGTCGGAGGTTAGGTGGGGTGCAGTGGGGGGGTGAGCTCTAGTCTGCCAAAGTCTGCTGAAATGAAGAACTTCTTAGCATTTGTTTTGCAGAATAAACCCTGCTGAGGCTGTTATTAATTAATACTAAAACATTTTTGTAAACTGAAATATGATGATAAGATTAAATTTTAAAAACTACAACTAAACAAAAGTTATAAATATTGCTTTCAGAGCTATATGAAATGAAAATAAATGTCAAATACTTTACTGTTTGTAAATTCAGTTTAGCGAATGCAATTACTTGTGCGGGGCCATTGGCATGGGCACTGCTAGAGATTTTGGGCCCCCACCAGACCAATCCAATTATGTTCCAAATCAGGTTCCCTGTCAGGCCCTTGAAATTCTCCAACCCCCCCCCCCCAATTTTTGGTGCCCCTGGTCATCAGGCTTCTCACTGAAACATTGGGGTGAATGAATTTGTGCATTTCCCATTAACTTAACCTGCTGCCTCAGCATGAAGTTGATGGTAGGTTTTAGATAACAGGATTTGTGTTTACTGTCTATTATCAGTTGGGAATAAAAAGCGGCGGGTAACTCTTTTGTGTTGCACTGTTACAGTTGAAGTTGCAAGTTTTATTGTCACAGCTAGTGCTTGGTGACTTGGTCACTCTAAATCAGCAGGTCTCCAACCTTTTTTGCACCATAGACCAGGTTCAAATAAAACAATTTTCCACAGAATGGCCATCATGTGTGTACTAACTTACATAACAATGTGAAAAGTTATCCCACAATGCCTGTTGTCAAGGTTTCGTTTGTGTGTACGTGGCACGTGCCTATGGCATCTTTCCAAGTGGTCTACTATCAGGGACTCATGTGTTGACCTGTACGATATCCTTCTGAGACCCCACCCATTCATTTATGTCCATTGTAGTGGACATTTTGTTTTTGCATCTATCTTTTCACTGATGTAAGGATACATATTTATTGCTGTTGTACACTAAAGAGGACATGCTGTGAAATTAAAAATAAAAATAAATTTGAAAAAATCTAAATTGTAAGATGTCTTATTTCCTCTAAAGACAAATAACCTAAAATTGAAGGACACTTTTTTTCTTGGGTCTCAGGAGGATATGGTGCCCATACAGGCTCATGTCCAATCACAAACGCTGCATCTACCTTATCATACCTATGATTGAAACTGTGAAAGAGGCACAGACAGAAGTGATGGGGAGATGATCTGGTCCTTTTTCAAAATAAAACCGTGCAGACTCCCAACAGTCAAGGAAATAGATTTTTTTTATTATTATTATTCTTTATGTGCAGCCCTGGACCAGTCTGCCCGGTGGTGGAGGACTGCTGCTCCAAATGGCCCATAATGTGTGAGCATGTTCCCTGCGATTGGTGCAACGTACATGTCAACCACAGCAACTTAACTTTCAGTTATCAGGTTAATTTTATTCAGGGAAGAGTAGTAGTCCGTCTCCAAACCCCAAAGTTTGGGTAAACCTTACGCCTGGTATTTGACTATATTATCATACACCATAATGCATCATTATCACATATGATTGTGTGCAGATGGCTAAACTGTCAGCATCCACTGCAAAAACTAAATAATAACATGACAAAGCCATTCATTTTGCTTTCATCACATTTTGAATCCAAGTCCCAGTTTCTCTGTTGTGTACTGAGTCCAGATGTGACCCAGTACGCTGGGTATTGTCTCCTGTAACCTGGCCATTGGTTGACTACAACCTTATCTACACTAACATCAAAGCAGAGTATTGGTTTCACTGTGGAGAGGTCATTTCCGGCTCGCAGTCCGGGTGGTGTGGTGTGCCCGTACGTGGGCACGCATGCTCTTGATGAAATCACTTCTTGTTTAACCTTTGATTTACAATGTTGTTTGCATAACTCAAGACAAGACAGGGACCGCTTATCTCAGCATACTAGCAGCTGTATGTGGAATATATGCATTGAGAGTTAGGTATGCCCTATATGGTAATGCCTTATCTGGTAATCTGGAGGTAAAAAAAAAAAACACACACTGAACCACTATCATTATTGAATTACGAAGTCCCTACTTTTATCTGAAGAAATTAGTTTACATAAAGTAAATGTATACATGTGAACGTCCCACTGCTTCCATTCATCAAAGGTTCTGTCTGTCTGCAAAGTAACACAGTATCTTTCAGTGCTATTTCACTGCTTCTGTGGCACCTGCAGCCCCAGTGACCCAAATCTCTTACTGATGTTTGAAAAACAGAAAACCTGCTATTGTATTATTTAATATGTATTATTTAATACGGAAGTTATCATCTTGAAAGAATGACCCAATATTCAATTCTTTTTGTTTACTAAAAAATTACCAAATAATATACAAACTTCGATGCTGAATACAGCTGTTAATATCAATGAATAACAATGTAATCCATGCTGATATATTTTATGACAACAAATTAACTCCTTATCGAAAAGGGAGAATCTGAAGACAGATTGAAATGCTGCATAGAGAACAACCACTAAGTCATAAAAAAGAAAATATATTTCACAATATTTTATAATATAAAAGTAAAAAATAGTACATTTAGCCAATGACAATGGCGATATTAAAGTAATAGCATTTTAACCTTAAAACCATTTATAAAGTGATATTAACATAAAAATATAAACAATTCAAAATGTATTTTCTTATAAAATTTTCTCATAGTAAAAAGGAAAACATCATTTGACCTGACACAGGTCAGGAGGTCAGGTGTTACACCAAGGAACAAACCTTTTTGTACTCAAGGATCAAATCTATACATGCATTCATTAGGCCTGAGCAAAGACACATCCATTAGTAAAGTGGGTCACCCAAACCCCATTCATATGTTAAGCCAGTTCTGATGGTGTCGATCATTTGAATTTTTAGTAGCCTAATATGATTTTGTCACTATATAATACTATTTATATAATTTATATTGCTGGGGGGGGGGGGGGGGGGCATAGGGGCACAGTGGTTAGCACTGTTGTCTCACACTCACACCTCTGGAACCTGGGTTCAAGTCTCCACCATGGATCTATGTGTGTGGAGTTTTCGTGTTCTCCCACTGTTGGGATGGGGCTTCCCCCAACACACAGTCCAAAAACATGCAGATGCCCGTAGGTGTGCATATGTGAGTGTGCCCTGTGTGCATGGGTTGGTGCCCCATCCTGGGTTATTCCCTGCCTTGTGCCCATAGACTCCAGAACCCCTGTAACCCTGAGTAGGATAAGAAGTTACAGAAAATGAATGGATGGATAATTGATCTATAATGTGAATTACAATAACCAAAACTGATTGCCAAGCGCTCAATACCTTTGGACATACAGACGTGTGTGTTTTTATGTGCAAATCTTGCAGCGCTCTTCTCTGCTTCTTTTAATGGTAGTTTACCTTACATTAAGCCATTTCGCGAAAGTAAAAAGGATGATAAAAACATAACTGAAAGTTACAGCAGAAGACGCATCCCGTCCCGATACGCTTGAGATGACCCGCTAAGTGCTCTTCGCCAAACGTGCGCCGAACACTATGCATCCGTCCCCCGAGAAAGAAGGAACGCCCCAAAATAGAGAGACTTCTCATCTATTTCAAGCAAGTTCTTTAAAGAGACGTATACCATCAGTCGGTCCCCAGCCTCCAGCGAGTAAACGCCTGTGTTGGTTACCGTCCTGACCCCCGTCTGACGGCCGCAGAGGACGTGGTCTTTGGCTTTCATGAGAATCCGGTCTTCCATGTAGCTGTCCGACCAAACGTAGACCGCCTGCAGGAACCTGAGCAGCCCGCTCTGGGGGCAGATGAGATTATACGGCTCCCTGTAGGTCACCTGCAGGTAGATGGAGTACCTGCCCTTCTCGGGGACAATGAGGGCGTGCCTTTCCTCGTCGTAGCTAAAGAGGTGAAGGTAGGCATCCCCTTTCTCGTACTCCCACGGAAGGTATCTCGATGAGACATTGACGTCTGAAGAGGCTGAGCAGAAAGTAAACATTAAAACAAACTCATATTTACCATAAAATCCCATTCATCTGTCTTCCCCTTGTACCCGACTTAGTAAACAGTTCGTAAGTATTTTGTTGATAAGTGCATTTCTGTCAATCGCATTTGCCATGGTAAGAAACTTGGTAATCAATATTGTTCGCTAATGCACACGCAGATCTGAGGAGGACCTGGAGCGTTAAAGATAATTTTCAATTTTACTTTTTCTTTCCATGTCGATTAGCTGTAAGTATGATTTTGTTGTGCATTCCGGGACCTACCGGTAAGATGTGCGTTCGGGAGCGCGCCTTCCTGGCCGCGAGCCGCCACGGCTTCTGAATGAGAAAAAGGAGCTGATAAGTGAGCCGCACACGTGCGTTGCCGCAGATAAGCAGCCTTCTCGCTGCAAGTATAACCGCATGCCTCGGCACTCAGCCGCATAAAGCAGATAGTAAAGGCGATACGAGCAACGTACCCTCTTCCGCGGCTACCTCAGTGCGCTTCGAAAACAACTGAAAAACAGACGCAATCACTATCATTAATTGTGCCACCTGTTATGAACATTAATCCAGAGTCATGTTTCAAACGTGTCCACCTGACTGCTTTTCCCCCGTAGGCAACACTTATCGGCAATAGCCCAAATAACAATAAAATAAGAAATATATTCTCTCTGACAGCAATTACATGCAATTAAACCTAACATGATGCAAACAGCCATTTACCTTACTGCCGAAGAGAAACCCCAACACGACTAGCCCACCACATAAAAACAACAGCAAGTAAATGACAAGCCGAGAGCTGCATCGCTGCCGCCTGGTCTCTTCCCTGCGGTTGTTTTCTGTTAAAATAAACTCGGATACTTCGCTATCGTTTAACGCCATCAAGTCAAGGTTTACAAGGTTTACAATGACAATGCATCAAATGGAAATTTGCCGAAGGAAAGGATCAGATTCATTGAATTGATTGCCTTTATGAAGGAGGTTGGGGCGGGCATATTGTATGTGGGCAGTGTCATCGCCGCTGCGATTTTCCTCATTTTCTGATAGTGAGCAAATGGAAAGTCCCGCAAATCCAGGGTTAAGCCGCGTCATGCTGCGACGCGAAGTGCGGCCCCGTTCTCTCTGTAACTTGGAAGGACACCAGCACGGGCTGGTGGGAAGAAACAGTCGCGATTCTAGACCATTTCTACAGGGTGGAGGGCTGCCTGAGGCAGTTGTTCTGTTAGGGGGAGCAGATGCATTTGATCTTAATGGCCTCCAAGTATTAGGTTACTTACACTAGATTGGCAGCAATTAAGAAGCAAAAGACAATTTTGAAAAACCGATGTTATTTCTGCAATGTTTTGTAGTTACATTTTACAGTTTTTGCAAATATGTAACACTCTGATTTCTTGTTTAGACTGTCTTATTTCGATGAGATTATTTTATGTCATTCGCTTTTTACTCACTGAGTCTGTATCGCCTGATCCCAACGCACAGAATTGCATCCCACATATATAAATGTAAATGATGGTAATAATAGTAATTCATTTCAGACCCAACTAGCATACGTATTTTTGGGGGGGGGGGGGCACTACCCCCCCAGGAAAGCAATCCCACCCCTTATTTACCCAGCTACGCGCCAGACACGTGGAATACCGAAGTTTTTTATTTTTCATTTATTTGAGATGTGCAGTCCGCTTACTTATGGCGACAATGTGAGAAGCATTCCATTTAGGGCTGATTTATACTTGACGCTCACAACGCGTAGTTGTAGGCATTACGGCCGCCACGCGTTTTCCGCGTTCATTCCAAGCGTCGTACATGCACCTAGGCGAGTTAATGCGACACGTACGTCTTTGCAATGGAGGAGTGCTGTGCACATCAACACAATGAGGACGGAATGTAAGTCATATCACACAGTCGTCCGGTGATTATTCAGTTAGTTATTAGGTCTGCGACCAACAACAGGTGCAGGTCACGGGCACAATTTGTCATGCAATATGAAATTTGCAGAAGAGGTGAAATACAAATGCGCATATGCTGGCATCAGCCACTTACTGAACTAAAGGCAGCTGACGTGATACTTCGTGGACATCCAGATTCTCCACAAACATCCACTGACTATCCAGCCCACCCCCCGTCGCCACCAACTTTTTACGTTTTATTTCAGCAATGTTTTAGTTGGAAGTTAAAAACACGCATAAAATGCATTTCTCCTGCCGTCTGTGAACCGTCCCCTGGCCACAGAGAGACAAAATGATAGGGTCTCATTACAATGGCTTTCGTTGTGATTCCCAGCACCTCAGTCAACAGGCAATATGACCCATCTCCATGCAAAAACAATAAAAGAATCCTTTTTTGTGTCTTTAAGTGACACGTGTGACACATGTGCTGACCAGCTTAAGAAGAGGGCATGGTGCTGAGATGAGACACTGGAGACCCTGTGGCATGGATGTGTCACTCCACACTGATGCTAGTCTCTGTTTTTCTCCAGACTATTGACAGGGATGAACCATGGGGTGGGGGTATGGCTTGGTGGATTATAAGCTCTGTGTCTGTGATTGGTTGGTTGCTGGTTTAAATCCCATCCATGGTTGAATAGTCATACCTATATTGGATCCTTGAGCAAGAGCCCCTCCCCCCATCAAAAAAATGTTCCAGGAGTGACTAACACTGTGTTAGACCCCACCTTCATTCTCACTTATGTGTGTGGGTGTATATTTCTTAAAGGAGGGAAGATCAGATATGCAAAAGAAGCATTCCAAAGTGCTTGGGCAAGTAAAGCATTTTTCCAATTTTTGGGAGACTGAAGAGTACATCTGAGAGGGACCTACCAAACAATGCAATGTGGTGTGGACTTCTCCTGTGTGACCGCACCGTCTGAACCCTGAGACCGCCTCAGTGGACCAGACTGAATCTATCAAATGATAATACAACAAACGGCTACATCAGTGCAATCTTGTTTTGGTCATGCGTCCCAAACTATTATAAGTCATAGCGAGGGTGGGGTAATGACATGTGTTCTATGCCATGGTATAATAGCGTTAAGGTCTCTGTAAGCAGGGTGCGAGTTAACGCCATCAAAATACAAAAAAGGAACCACACTCACAAGATCACACTCACTTCTCATACTATTTAGAAAAAAGTTTATTGCCCCATGCCACACAGACGCGTTTCGGCACGAAGCCGTTATCAATGTGTAAAAAACACCAAACCACACTGGGTATACCAAGGCAACAAGAAACAGGTGATAGCGTGATGTCATAATTGTCAACCCCTAAGAATGACCACCTCACCGATTCATCTGAGTGTGTGTTTTCTTTAAGACTACAGAGTGTTGCATTTTACCAATCATCTTACAGTACAGTTACGCAGACAGGAACTGACTCGAGTTTCACTCTGTGCCTTGTCCATTTCTGAGAGCAAAGACATAATAACACAGTAAACAAACTGTGTCCAAAAACAAAAACAAACTGTCAATCCAAAAAATGTGCTGTCGTGAATGAAGAAGCATACATTTCAGTATCGGACCAATTAAGTCTCACTATCGCTGAGAACAACTCAAAATGACTGTATCACGCTGGCTGGGGAAGGAACGACCCAAATGTAGCTTCAGTTTAGGAAATAACCCCCCTAGGAGATTTTATTTCCAATAAATAAAGGATCTGGGGCCACTGACAAGCAACAATGATTGGACTGAGTGACACAGGACTGGGAAGTACTTAAATACATTACTAATGATGGAGATAATGAGAGGCAGGGGGGAGTGATTAACACAAGTATTAGGCATGAGAGGCAAGACAAACAAGTAACAGCATTGCTTGTTAGGGTCACATAGGGAGGAGACAGGAGGGTCAGGTAGACATAGCGGGCAGGACAATTCTGAGCTTGCTGAAAATTACTTCTTTGGAATTTTTGTTATGAATGAAGGAATGAATGAATATTACATCTATATAGCACTTTTCAAGACATCCAAAGCACTTTACAGAGGCAATGGGGAACCACTTCAACCACCACCACTGTGCAACACCCATGTGGATGATGCGATGGCAGCCATTCTGCACCAGTACGCTCAACACACGGTAGCTAAGGTGGTGAGGGGGCAGGAGAGAATTCACCAGTTAGATATAGGGGATGATTTGGAAGCTAGATTTGATAGGGCCACAGTGAGCAATTTTAGCCAGAACATCAGGGTACCACCCCTACTGTTTTGAAAGATGAATTGGAGATTTCTGGGATGGTCAAGTCAAAGCCAAAGAAATGGATGGTTCTGGAATGGCCAAGTCAAAGCCGGATCTGAATCCTATTGAGATGCTTTGGGGTGATTTGAAATGGACTGTACATGCATGCAAGACACCCTTCAAACATCACACAGCTTGAGGAATTCTGCATTGAAGAGTGGGGAAAATTTTCTGCCAGTCGGTGTCAGAGATTGATAGATGGTCATAGAAAAGGTCTCATTCAGGTTATTTCAGCCAAAGGGGGAAGTACTAGGTATTAGGGCATAGGGTGTCTTAACTTTTTCCTCAGTGGAAATGAGCATCTTAAAGTATTTCTTTTGTTAAATAAGTGAATTTGTTTCTTGTTTTTGCATAGATGATGTAATTACATTACCTTTATCTACAAATATAATTTGAAAGAAGATTTAATACTGATATTTTGATATTTCTTATTAAAGAACTAAATATTTAAGGGTGTCCTACTTTTTCCACGACTGTATGCAAAACATCCTTAACAAACAGTATTGCTAACATGAGAATATGGCAAAACATAGGCAAAGAACACAAATATACAGGGCATGTGCATGGCTTAGCAAGTAAGGTTTGTGTATGAACAGAAGGTCATCGGTTCAAATCCTGTGGAAGGCAGAGTGGTTACCCTGCTTTCTCAGTAGTACATTGCTTTAATAATCAATACTTTTTTGATCTCCGTGGGGAAATTGTCTTTACGCCTCCCTCAATTTAATCTATTTTGTAGAGCAAGTTGTCTGTGAAGGGCAGTCACCTGTAGCAGCACCCTGGGAGCTGGGGGTTATGGGCCTTGCTCAAGGACCCACACACATGCTGAGGCTGGGTTTGAACTGGCAACCTTCTGATTACAGGCACACAGCCTTGGCTCACTGAGCCACACGCTCAGTAGATGCATCTGCTATACAGTATATGTAAAATACAGAGCTTATGGTTAAAGCAGCACCTAAGTTTTGTGCCCAGGGATCTCAGAAATCTTTTCATCATACATAGTGATGCTTGGACATGTCAGCTGCAATATGTTCTCAGGAGCTTCAGAAAACCCCCTTATGATCCACCATTCACTGCCCTGCCAGGGAAAAGCGTCCGTCTCACCACAACACAGACATTGAGTCATGTTGTGTTGCTGCTCAGTGTTTGTTGATGTAGGCCCTGACAAGAGAACACACCTCTTGTTCACTGTGACGACGAACCTGGATTGTGCAGGAGTTATCATTAGTAAAAAAAGGATTTTGTTTTTCCTGTTTACAACTGAAAAGCCATTTATTTCCTTTGTAGGCATATCATTTCTTTTCCATGAAAAGGACGATAACAAAGCACGACCCGTCATTTTTGCTCTATGATCTATGGATCTATGATAAGGTCAGCGGGCTAATCTGTGGCTGTGTGGGGGTTGTTGGTTCCAGCCCAGCCTTGGCTAAACAGCCACATGTTTGTGGGCCCTTGAGCAATGCCATTTGGCAATAACTCCTTAGGTCCAGTGAGGTGGCTGACCCTTCTTTCACATGCTTGTGTGTCTCATGAAGATGGGGTGAAAAGAATTTCCCCATGGGCATTAATGAAGTATCGCTATTAATGAACAAACTAATTGTTCTTTGGTATATTTGTCACGCCCGGCTCGAACAATCCTCGTGTGTGCCATGCCCCCCTCGTTACCTCGTGTTTATTCCTGATTGTACTCACCTGTTGCTTGTTCAGTTTAGCCTGTCTGGTGTATTTAGTCCATGTCTCAGTCAGTATGCCCAGATCTGTCATTGGTAATGTTCGTTGCAGTTAGTTGTCGTGCTTCCCTGTGTGCTCCCTGTTCTGGATAATAAACCCCGTTTTCTCGTCTGTTCGGTTCGACTCGCCTGTTTACCGGCTCGCCTAACCCACAAATGTGACAATATTGTTCCTAATATCCCATTGTGAAAACCCTTAGTTTGAGTCCAAACTATTATATTAAAAAACATGACAATTAAATTAACTGTAAATAATAGTGTACCATATAATCTTAAGCAGCTTTATTTGTTGTTCCCACTCACAGCAGACCTTTTTTTTGTGTGTGTGTGTGTCCTGTCCGGCAGCTTTAGCAAGCAGAATCATGGTCTGAATGCACTGCTGTGCCAGACATATT
>JAODJW010000040.1:3815355-3826296 GCA_026777045.1 Hyperopisus bebe | reverse complement strand
AATCTTTTAATGTTGACAGTATTTATTGTATTTATGTAAACACTCTTCACAAACAAGCAATAAAAACCAATGAGCAATTTTTAAATTAGAAATGAAAAATACACTGCCAGTACTTCGTTAAGACACGTGTCACAGCAACGTTTCACCATTATTAAGTGCTACAGGTTAGGAAATGGGCTAAGGTTTGTCTGCAGGTACAGTGCTGATTCATATCAGCCTACAGGTCAGACTTACGGCTGCTGTAGTTGCTGTATGTGGCCTCATGGTCTGTAGGTACATTTACCTAAAGCTATAGGGTACAATTAGCAGACCCTTGAGAGTACAGCTCAAGTGACAAGCAAAGGTACAAATGGTACCCTTTTTTCTGAGAGTGCAGTGACTAATGCGGACCTGCATGACCTGATGAGCTTCGACATTGACTATGGTCTACATATTACGTTTATAAAAGCAAAATCATTTTCTTTGTTATCCTTGGGCCCCAAGAGGTATTTTTTTCATCTTAATATAGAGTTTTTGGTTCCTCTCCTCCGTTCTTTGCCTTTTTACCTTTTCTCTGTATCACGCACAATTGTAAAGTATCCATAAACTAATAATATATTGCTATAAACTCTTAAATTAAAATAAATTAAACTGAACTGAACTTCTCTGGTGTCAAGCTTTGAATTCTTTAACAAAGGTTGTTCAGTGTCGGCTTTTCGTTTTTAAATTATCGTCATTCATTGTCGATAGTGCTTGTGTGGAAAAACAAGCAGTGATGCTGACTTCGGCAATGTGGCTGAGAAGCAGACAGTGCTCTGACAGTCATGGAACTCTGCTTACATTCGTGGCTGAAACACACCCGGTCCTTACCAATGATACGGCAACCAAATTCATTTTGAAATGGCAGCAGCAGAAATGCACAAACTCTCAGATGACAGCCTGTAAATGTTGTCTGAAAGCTGATTCATGCTGCCAGAAGTGACCAGACCAGTGTGGTATATGGGACGGAATTCTATGTGCATGTCAGTGGGGTTTCAGGAGGGGGGCTGGAACGCCTATCCCTAACCCTAACCATAAGTCCACCAGCAGTGCTACAGATGGACTGGACTCCTGTTTTAGCTATTCGACATGCATGTGTCAGGGGCAGCTTTTGTGCAGGGGTTAAATGGTTGCAAGTTAACCTTCCTGAAAAAATCCATAATTGAGGTTTTCTCAGAAGTTCTAGATGATGTGGGAATACTGAATCAGGCTACCTAAGTATTGTCTGTGATCCTTGTGCAAGGAGCTCACTTCAAAGCCCACAGTATGTTACTCTGATTAACATAGTGCTCCCTGCTGAAGGATCCAAGAACATTTAACATATTAAGGGATTAAAGGATTAAGGGAAGAGTGGGACATTCAGGGGTTGAATTTAAGAATTTCTGCTACTAAGCCTCTGTGCCTCTGACTGGAAGGTCGCCAGTTTGAACCCAGTCTTGGTGGAATTGTCACGTCTGTGGGCCCATGAACAAGGCCTTTAACCCCCAGCTTCATGGGCAATGATATGGGTGGCTGAATTTGCTACCAAGGTCATTCTCCCCTACATGTGTGTCTAGGAGAGCAAGCTGGGACTTTTTTTATTAGCTAGTGGGCTAGTGTCCAATTTTTTATTCTTGCTGTTAATCTAAATTACTCACAAGCTTAATTTCCTGGGTACCTGGCACCACAGCCTCATGGGTGGAGCTTGGGGGGGGGAACACTGGACACAACATAACAAACACCCCCCAGACTGCCTGAACACCCCCCCTCCCCCCCGCAGTTGTCTCAGTCGAAATTACAATTAATTGCCAAGACCATCTCTGCTATGTTGTATGCTGGCAGTTTGTTGGTACCCTATGCGTGCGTGTGTGTGGGGGGGGGGGTCAGGCATTCTGGGGGGTGTTTGTTATGTTGTGTTTTAATGTTTGTTCATTTTCTGCTTGCAAACTGGTTTTCATTGGATAAGATGCGAAATATGACAATGAAACTTCAAACAGAAATTTTGTTCCTATCTCCTTTTCTGGCACAAGATTGGCTAATCTGAGTACTTAACGAGCATGAGGAAAGTCGGAGTTGGGCGGTACCCAAAATCCACATACTCTCTGTCGCTGGCTGTGACTGTCAGTTTGTCCTGTGGGTCCATCCAGAGCAAGGTAGGCTTACTGAGGACTACGTCTACGCTCCTCTCCGGATGACCTTTCTGGTGACAGCCCTCACAAGTCCCACAGTGTGTCTTGAAGACTGCAGAGTAGTACTGCTCACCCTCTTTGTAAAAATGGTTGACAGTCAGCGTGAGGTCAAGACAGTTCGTGGTTCTGTGGCAGTTGATTTTATAGGTCACCTGCACAAACAGCAGGTAGAAGCCGGCTGTCTCGGCGATGACGTCCGTGCCGTTCTGAAGGGAGGCGTTTCTCATATGGAAGTGCATCTTCTGCCAATGTAGCACCCCACTTCCTGTCTCGCTGGTGTGAAGTGCTATAACAAGGCAACGAATCACAAATATAAAAGCATGAAACTAACTGGAATCAAATCATTGACATTTTATCTATTTAGTCTACACTTTTATCCAGAGCAATATTTGTTCTTCAGAAAGCAGGGTCAAAGTCTCCGGTGCAAAAACCCTTCTTCGCGAGGCCAACAATAAAATAACCTACCCCGAAATTTAAACCACTCACTTTCCACTCAGACACTGCATCATAACCCACTGACCCGGATACCAACCCCAGTTAATGGTGCCGTTGTTCATCAATAGTATATTTCAACCCATACAAAGTCTTTCATAACATGTGATGGTTGACCTACAGTATGATCACTTCACATTTACAGATAATTCCAGTGCTTCCAGGGAAAGATGTGAAGGACCAAAAACCGCAGAGGAAAATCTTAGGGGAAACAAAAAAACCCCAGGGCCCAACATTTCAGTTTTCAGTTCAGCAACATTAAAATAAAATGTTGTTTTCATGTTTGTTTGATTGCAGGTAAAATACCACAAAGCAAAACAAAAAATAACATAGAAGGTTAGCTGAGTCAGAAAGTCCTGTTTCCAAATGGGTTTCCTCTTACCAGCAAGGAATATGCAAGCTTTGGATGACGACGTTTGAAACAAGCTGCTTAATGAGGTCTCTGCAAGAGAAAAAGCAGAATGAAACAGAATGAGTGCCATTTTCAGCTGCTTTTGTTTTTTTTGTCATCCGAATTATGTAACGCTGCAGTACTCAAGTCTGAGAGAGCTGAGCCAGAACCCCATGCCAGGCAATTAAATTGAAAAAGAAAGTAAACTGTGAAAATTAACTATGTAGAACCCAAAGTGCTCTGATGAGCCTGGAATGGCACTTTGAGTCCATGGACACCTTTACACTGGTATAATAGCATCATTTATTTAACAGCTACAGTTTTGTTTACGTTGCAAAGGGCTTCATGTCAGTCATCCTTTAGCTTATTTATAGAACTCGGTCTTTCCTGGAACTTCAAACTCAAACTGAAAGTCAAACCCACAGCACCAGACTGACGCAGAGAACAAAGTAACACAGACAAACCTCTGCAATACCGGGAAATGCTGATACAAAAATATGACGTGTAGTTAGTCACAAGATGGCTACATAATCCAGGAGAATGTGGCCCATCCCACATTCATCCCTCGCCATTCCTATTCTCCTTCAATTTCCACCCATTCATCTTCCTCCTGACTTGAATCTTGGGACTGATCCAGCAAAATCGTTCTGTGACCATTCTCCCTGAATGTTCAGGAAGCAGGGAAGGCCAGGGACAAATGTTGAATTTTTTCATAAAATGTGGAAAAATGTCATAACAGAAAAAACCATCTTTTCCTTTCAAAGTAAAGTTGCACTAGTGCGTTAAACATCAGCGGTGTTTGACGTAATCAAAATAGCGCAGCGAGATTACCGTGTCCCTTCAAACAGCTGACCCTGTTCAACAATTGTCCTTGGTCTCCCCTACACAACAAAAACCGAAAATCGAAAAACAGAAAGAGATGGGGACGTAACGAGAGAAAACAAACAAAAGAAATGTGTCATGTAGCCAGAGATGTGGGAGCTTTGTGTGTCACTCTCGTTCTCTAGGGCACCATACTGAAGTCTGGAGAAGTGCTGCCTCAGAAGAGCCGTCCCTCAGAGCCCAGGGGTTACAATTAGGTAACTTTCCCCACGTTTACAGTTTTGAGTGATTCATTTAACACAGAAAAGGACACATTCAGCGAATCCCCCGTCTTTCCAGTGAAAACATGGGCCCTCTGAGTGGTGACACAGTGGCTCTGTACATAGCACTGTTTGTGTGTGTGAATGTTGAATGTTCTCTTGAAGCTGTATGGAATTCCAGTGGGTATTTCAGTTTCATCTCTTAAAAAAATGTAGGCGGTGAAATGGTATCTCTACACTATGTGTGTTGTGTCTGGCCTGCAGTGGATGGCTGTTCCATCCAGGGTGGTCCTCTGCCCTCTGCTTCCTGGAACAGACTTACTTGGAGCTGAAGTTGATTAGACAAATGTACTAATGAGTATTGTAAACTAGGGAAAAAA
The DNA here is from genome assembly GCA_026777045.1 of Hyperopisus bebe. Classification (NCBI taxonomy): domain Eukaryota; kingdom Metazoa; phylum Chordata; class Actinopteri; order Osteoglossiformes; family Mormyridae; genus Hyperopisus; species Hyperopisus bebe. The sequence goes on along the minus strand of JAODJW010000040.1, from coordinate 3,821,765 downwards.
ACAACAAAATGAAGGCACCTGAAACTGAATACAAGTCCATTGTCTAAATGAATGTACTACAACAGTGAGCCAACACACTGACTTGCTTATAGCTGGTGTCACATTCTCTCTGCACCTTTTCTGGCAGCCTGGTAACGCTCTGCTGGTTATAATGGGCACTGTGTCCAACTTAGCAATGTAACAAATACAGTGCTGTAACGATTGACAAAGATTAAGTGGGTCTCCTTCATTTCTTACATGACAACATCTAGAGACAAACCTCAACAGGATTTCCCAACATGACCCTCTTCTCACCATTGTGAAATACCTAAGTTCTTACCAAATGTAAGAGTTATTTATATATCGAAGTATGTATACATTTCTAATACATTTTCAATGAAACAGCAAGATCCCATGTAAAGTACAGGCACAAATAATAAATATGACCTGTAATCTATGAATTGCGTGACATTTATGGAAAATAAGTCACAACAGAAGAAAAATACCCATTAGTCATGTGGCAAGCAGCATGGCATTGCTTTGAAAAATGGATTGAAATTAATAACAATGATAGTTGTCATGCTGACTTTTTTTCCTCTGCCTGTACCCTGAAGATAGATGAACAGATTTCTTTCAGCGTATTTAAAGAGGAAAATACACGCATTTACGAAATAAGGCACTTTACCTGTTTCAGTTAGTAAGAATTAGGAGAGGAATTATACCTCTTTCAGTATTAAAATGTGTTTGAGATAGTGACAATAGATGTCTGTACTATTTGAAGATATATTTGCTATTTATTATCTAATACAGTTACCGTAGATAGAAATTGCCTGGCACTGACAATGAAAGTCGGAGGGATCTGCGTGTTTCACTTTCACCAGCCCGATTTCAGATTAGAGGAATTAACAGATTGATCTGTTGATAATATGTGAAGAAAGTGCCAACATATTTGCATGTGCCTTACCTAAGTCCTTTCAAAGCTGCGTATCGTATTTGCATCTGTCAGCTTTAGCTCAAGAGGCGCGTTGTACACTGAAGGCGCTGGATTATAACTAAATTCTTATATAAATATACAGAGTTGCGGTTTACTGGTACTAGATATATAACCTCGTCAGAAGACATATTTTCTAAAAGAAAATGGCTTGCATTTGTCAATATATGCCACGAGTAAATAAAAGGATTCCGGTCATGCTTAATGCATTGTACCTGTTATTAATTATAGTTTTTTAAGAAACGTTAAACGTACCGTTGATATCCTTGATCGCGGGAGGAATCTTGGCGTGGTTGTTTGATTGCCTTCCTAGCTGGAAAAATAATGGAAAGGTGAGTGGGAAGTGGGAAGTGGAACAGCAATCTCCCTCTCTGGCGAGCTTTTCGTTAGGCCTAAATAACTTCTTCTGTAAATAACTTTACAGAAAGATTTATACAGCATTAGACGATGAACTAACAACTATAGGACATTTGGAAATATTTCCTTAGTAAGTCCTAAATGTTTGTATGGAAATCATTCGCTGCAGTTTATGCCTGTTAGCCAGGCGCGTTTCTGGCATCTAGCAGCGCAGTGATTCTTCTGCTGCCAGCAGACATTTCAACGTTGCCAACTAATTTAATTAAGAAATTTTGATCTACTTATTTTGTTATCTGTAAATCTATTTTGAAAATTATTTAATGTGGATGTAAAGCAAATGCGACCTAATGACCAGGGACGTTAGGGGGTGGGAGGACAGTGACAAAACGTGACCCCGATTGGCAAACCGTGTCCCCTTTTGCCAAGATTCAAAGTAATTTAACTTGCAATTCAACACTGGAATGTGCTTAAGGACAGACCTGGGATGAGTTCTCCGAAACGTCCTTAGCTAACCCTTCGGTAAGATACTTCTTATGTTGTTGGTGTGAGCCGCTCTTATAGCTGTCCGTCTCTTATTGCCGTTGTCAGCTCTTACCACTAGCGGCCTGCACTGTTCGGACCGCACGCCGCTGAAATGAGTAATATGCTGTTAGCATAATGTACTGTAGTTATTCAACTTTTGTGAGGGGGATGGAGTGCGATGTATATTTTAAAAGCGCGGGTTCATAATAAAAGATAATTAAGGCATTTTGTTTATTATGCATTTTTTATTTAGAAGGAAGAGGGGTTCTGCCGATATTGGAATGTACGTGTTTCCTCTATTTCTGACGCCTCTGTAATGCGCACACTTCTCTAATACGCCAGTCACCGTTGGCTTAAATCAACCCACCCCCCCCAAAAAAAAGGTAACGCAATTTTTCTTTCTGCTATTATGCCATTTCTTGTCCTAATATCAATGGCATACACAAGTATTAGTGCACGCAGGCGTTTTACAGAAGAAATAAAAAATAAATAGATTCTCCCCTGTTCTGATAAATGCAGTATTTTGATGCATTCCTGTAGAGTTAAATTTATAAAGAACACCACTTTCTTTCATGCTACAGTCAAGCAGTTGCTGCATGGAGGGAATTATCGATTATAGATGTCAACCAATCAGGTGTCCCGGCGCCTAGTTACGTTACTTGAGGAGCTGTCTCTTAAGCAACATCTTAAGGGATCGTTCGGAGAATAGTGCACAACTTGAGTAAGCTATTCCATTTAACTCTCCCTAACACGTTAGGAGACACTGTTATCGGAGAACTCATCAGCCCTGTGCTATTGAGGCGGAAGGATGACGCAGTGGGTAGCGAATGCAAGAACCTCACACCTCCAGGGTCAAACCCCAACCTAGATCTCGGTTTGACAGGTTTGCTTGTTTCACTGTTTCCCTTGTGCATTTAAACCTCTTTGGGAGGGCTGTGCTGTGACGGGGGTGGCCAAGTGTTTAGGCACCCTGAGGCCCCTGCACGTGCCACATTTTCTTTGTCGCTGAGCTTAATAGAATCGATAGTGACCATATTCAATTAACTTTTGCAGTGGCAAAAAATCTTTAATGTAAAATTTAGGCCTATTTTACATGCGGAATATATCGCAGAATTCCATTACTACACTAATAATAAATATTGTAAATAATCTGCGAATATTTTCCTTCCTGATGTCAAAACAAATTTAAATAATAGTTGCAGCACGGGTGGTGCATTAGTTAGTACTGTCACCTCACCCCTCTGGGACCTGTAGTTCGCGTTTCCGCCAGGGTTCCGAGTGTGTAGATGTCCGGTCACTCTGGTTTCCCCACACACCCCCAAAACATGCTGAGGCTGAGTTACCGAATTGCCCCTAGGTACGCCTGTTTGCGTGCGCCCTGCGATGGATTGGCGGACCATCCTGAATTGTTCTATGCCTTGCGCCCGTAGAAACAGGCGCTATGCCGAAAAAGGCATCCCTGCCATAGAATGCATGCCCGTCTGTAAATGACCGATTGATCGCTGATCTGAAACGAGTTGAGCTACTTTGTCGAGTTAGGCTACCGTAGTGCTAATCAATAGCCCCAAAAAACCCGTAAAACTCTAACCCTAACCCCCCAAAAAATCCAAAAAACCTCTAAAACCCAAACCCTAACTCCCAAAACACCCCTAAAACCCTAACCCCTAAAAACCCCCTAACCCCCAAAAAACCCTTAAAAGCTCAACTCGTCAGAACACCGGCATGCATTCTATGGCAGGGATGCGTTTTTCGGCATAACACCTGTTTAGAAAACACTGATATTAGAGGACATAAAACCCACGACTGTGTGTCGTTTATAGATTAAAAGTTAATGCTAGCATCCTGCATGACAATTAACTGAGCCTCTATGCCTGTGCTTAATATAAGCTCGGCTGACAGATCTGCGGGGGTCCCAGCCCTAAAGCGAAATCCGAGATCATCCCATAATCCTATTTGCTTTGTCGGGAGCCGAAACAACTCGTCGGGCCACTTACAACACACACGAGTTGCTTGCATGGTGATCGGCCTCACAGTTATGGAAAGTTAATGTGCATTCAGCCGTAAGGCACTAAACGGCGCAACAATGCTCTTTGTATAACATCGAACACAGCGTCCATCTGGCACATGATGTTACAGCACAGATTTAGAAACCAGAAACCATATACTGTAGACACCTGCAACGCAGCCGCTCCAGCCTGAACTGCAGGTTTTCCTAGCTTTTCCCTCATTTTGTTGGACAGACTTACGTGAGAGCTGATGGCAAAAGCCGACTGTGAGACTCGGTTAAAATAGGTCTAAATTTCCTTTCGACTGAATCCGCTTAACAAAATATTCCAATAACAGTTTATGGTTCCACACCTGGTTGCAAAACGAGTAACGGAACATAGTATGTTAGCTTATTGTTTTAAATGTAGGCCTAAGATATTTATTTCATTCGATTAAAAAAGTAAAGTAAATGCTTTAAAGCAGTACTTAATTGAAACTAAAAGTAAATTAACTTAATTGTGCTAAGACATATCCCCCCGAATACATCCGAAATTCATAAATACGCTTCTAATTTATTTCCGAGACGTTATGGCGCCGCCAGCTGGTGGGTAGAGAAATCGTTTACATAATAAACTGAAAGTAAAGTAATAAAAGAGAAAACAGGCGTCGCATACACATAGCTTCAAGCAGGAAATCGAGACAAGCAAATGAAGCTACGCTCCTTTTCCACGTATTGCTATAAAGAGCAAAGAAGAAGATCCATTTATAAAGATAAGTGTAACCAAAGCAGGAAATGAACCGACTGCCAGAGGAGGTGGAGGTAGAGTCATTTTTTGCGTTCCGTTTTTTATGCTTCCAATTTATGCTACGTCGTGTGGCAAAGAGGATCAATATTCATGGATATGCATTATTGTTAGTACGGTAGTTCCCTAATTTCCTCGATCCGAAATGGTCCAAAATAATGCAAAAACATCTGCTTTATTACTTCAATTTATTCTAACTTTCATTCTCGCAAAGTCATTTTGCCCAACGTCCCGAGCGCCGGCTTTTGCCCGCTGCCCAGACCGCTTACGGACCCTGGAAACCACCGATGCCTTTCGCGGTCTCTTAAAACAAAACGCTGATGTGACATCAGTCAGAAGCAACCGAAGCTATACTGCATCACGCCGACGTTCAGATGATCTTCACATACCGCTACATCCGCCTTAAATAACGTTAAATTTTGTACCAAGGCATAAACGTGGGCGTATTCCTTTGGCACCGCTTCTTTCGGACTCTGATAAATTGCACCGCTCCATGTCTAACGATCGTAGTGCCCATAAATAACACAGGTCTGTCCATGTTGGACAGGAGACGATGGCGGATGATTATCACTTTTCAAAGTTCAGAAGAGTTCAGAGAGGATCTGTGTATCCTGCGTTTGTGCCTCCAGCTTATTTGTAGATGTGAGCCGTGTTTTCCTTGCGAGTATGTTAGTAATAATGTCCAAGCGTGTTCGACCGCCGCAAATGGAAAATAGTTTAGAACCTGGGCATATGTACATTATATATTCCCTACACTGTCAGAAAAAAAAAGGGTACCAATTTGTACCTTTGCTTGTCACTGTACCCTCATGGGTAAATGTACCTTTTAAGACACATAAATGGACTATCAGGTATACTGTCTACCTTTGGGGTTACATTAATGTTGTTTGTGGGGATATTCCTCAAAGTTCACGTCTTGTACCTTAAATTAGACTAAAAGGTAATTTACCTACAACTAGGTTACAGCTGGCAGACCCTTGAGGAGACAGCTGCAGTGACAAGCAAAGGTACAAATTGGTATTTTTTTCTGACAGTGTATGTTGCCCAGGTAGGTCACTCTGTATAATACAGAATGCTAAACAAGTCGTATTATCGGCTACATAAACTCCACGTCAAAGGCAGCACCCCTAATCACGCCACTAACATGACAGACAAAATACAGGTCCACTCAAGTTTAAAAGGACTAACTTTAAAAGGTGTTTTCTATGCTGTTTTGTGGGTTTGTTGTGGCCTGGCTTAGCTAAACAGCTGAATATCTGGTATCTGGTTTTTTTTGCATATAATATAGTGTGTGCGTTGCAGTACATGGGGTGCAATCACTTAATGCACAATGTGATGTTTGTGTCACCCAGCTGGAGAAAAATGTTAGGCGACTCAGGGAGAAATTTCATGGGAAGATCGCCATCGACAAGGCAACCATACTCATGCGACGCTATGGCAACAACCATCGCGTGGTCGCCATGGACATCATCTTAATGAAGGACAGAGGTAAGGGAACGGAAGCGGCCAATTCAGAAACTGTCAGCCATCAGAAGCGGCAGTCATTAGCATTAGCATACGCCATCTGGTGGGGGCACTGGGGTGATGTAATGCTCTGGTCTGAGGGTAGGGGTTCTTATATGTCTACAACCAGGCGCGTAATTTCCAGGGGGGTTGGGGGGGTCATGACCCCCCCAATAATCAGAGCCAGCCAATATAACCCAAACTGTACTAAATGTACTAAATGGGTAGGAATAACATTGTGATGTTACAGTACTGTGTACAGTTGTGAA
>JAODJW010000040.1:3799848-3811575 GCA_026777045.1 Hyperopisus bebe | reverse complement strand
GACCAAGATTTTGTTCCACCCAACCAGTTGAGCATACCGAGTCACAGTTACAGAGTGCTCAACTGGTTGGGTGGAACAAAATCATGGTCTGGATTTGTACTTTCTGGACCAGAAATTTCCACCTCTGAACAACACCCACTGCCCTTTCCTTCTGCATTAAGTAGTTCTTGCGCCATAAGTAATTTTAGGCCTACAAATTATATTAGCACTGACATTTTATGTAAAACTGGGCATAGGCGATTTACACCTTATTTAAGGTGGATTCAACCGCTGTACATCTCCCCCCCCCCCCCCCCCATAAAAAAAATATTTAAAAATATTCTTCTAAATCCATTTAGCGGTATGTCTAGTATTTCTGTACATGTTCTAACGAGCACGACGACGTTGCTGGCCACGTGATGCGTGGGCGCAGCGCGAGGGGACTGCGGGAAAAAGAGATTGTATGGAGAGGGTACGGTTATGGCTATGTAGCCTATGTGCTGATCCCAAGGAGTAACATCAACTACTGTCCACTTCCCAATCCGCTAGAGTGTTTCTGCCGTCTTTTAGGTAAAGTGCAGATGCACTTGACGACGAGCCTGGCCGGCTGGAAAGCAGATGAGGTAGACGTGGTTACCGTCGACTGCTAGGTATGTCCCCGTCCCAGTCTGTTTAGTGGGACAACAGTCTGCTAAGAACAGTATTTCATGTATTCTCGAATGACTCACCAGCGTGATTCAGAAAAACTGTTGAAAAACTGAGGCAAGCTCTCGTTGTTGTTATTGTTCTTGGCTGGTGGTGCTGAAGGAATAAATATTTGAATGATAAGGTCATTTTTGAAAAGTAACCTTTAACAAGGGTGCAGTTTTCCCTGACGGTAATCAGTATTAACGAATACCACCCGTTCTAACACCCATACTTGAAATATATACAGTACAGTCAACTGGTTAGCCCACAAACTTTTTCTTTCCAGTTGTTCTTATTCTCATAATAACTCAGCGCTTTTCACTTTCCAGTAATCAGACTGTAGAGACATGTTTAAAAATCATTCGAAAAGGAATATAAATTCACTCCAAGAATTAAGAGAATTTGTAACTTGCCTAGTGCTTACCAGCAATTTTATCATGAACTGTTTTTGTTGCTTTTTTAAGAAAATGATGAAATTCTCTTGCAAAACAGACTGGTGCCGTTTCGGCCCGCAGACGTGATCTATTTTCTTTTATTATTAGTAACTTTATGTATTCCACTTCATTAGGCATTGCTGCTGATTTATTAGCCAACTTATTGTGAACTGTGCATTTAAAGCCAGGGCAGGACTGGCCATCTAAGGTACTGGATATTTTCCTGGCAGACCGATGGATATGTGGGCGGACACAATTTATTAGGCTACTTGGTAAAAGTTATTATGGGAACCTCTCCTCCCTTGTGCACAATTTACCAAATCAGACACCAAGTTTTCCCAATAACGTTGACTCTTAGCATCTTACGAAGAATCCTGTTGTATCTTAAAGTATTTGTTTTCCTACGTATGTTTCCTGAATAATCTCTTACGAGATTACCTAAGAGAGAGCTTTTTAAGAGCGACCTTAGTAGGTGCCGAAACACCTGATTGGTTGATATCGATGGCTCAAGAATTGATTATTCCCACCATGCAACAACTGGGATGGAGTTTGGCCCCGGAGGTGTGAGGTTCTTACATTTGCTACCCACTGCATCATCCTTCTGCCTGAATGGCACTGGGCGGGGGGGGAGTTTCTTCGATAACAGTGTTTCCTAATGTGTTAGGGAGACTTGATTGGAATAGATTACTCAAGTTGTGCACTGTTCTAAGATGTTGCTTAAGAGATAGTTCCTCAAGTGCGATGTAACTAGGTGCCGGGACATCTGATTGGTTGACATCTATGGCTCGGAAATTAGTTATTCCCTCTATGCAGCAACTGCTTGTCTGTGACGAGAGAAAGTGGTGTTCTTTATAAATATAACACTGCAGGAATGCATCAAAATACTGCATTAATTAGAACTAGGGAGAAAAAATAAAATACAAAATTAACAACTTGAATCAACTAATTGTAATTATGATTTTCGCCGACTGGGTGCATTGACCCACCTCCCCAGATTGTAGTATCACCATTTTATTTTTATTTGCTCTATAAAACACCTGTGTGCACCACTTGTTACGTGCCGATCGTGCCACTCCTCCTGTGTGCCACGCCCCCTCGTTAACCTCCTGTGGAATCCTCCTGGTCCCCAGCTGTATCTAGTCTTGTTTAATTGAGTTTGTGTATTTAAGTGCTTCCCAGTTAGTCTTTCCCCAATCTTGTTTTGCAATTAAAACACTACTGAAATGAAAATTTGGACAAGGACCGTGTCAGTCAGCTTTGAGTCAGACTGGGAGGAGGGGACACACACATTGCTCTTTATGGAACAGAAGACTGCCACTTCTGTGGGACGCTTTGGGGTCTCTCCCAGTTCAGCATCTGGCTGCAGCGCCTGTGGCAGACTCTGGTTTCTGCAAATCTACAATGTTATCTCAGTCAGTTGAAAGTGGATGCGTGGGCTGCCATTTTCCCAGCCTCTTGCTTGACTCGTGTAGTTATTTTCTCTCTGTGTCTATGTCCAAATGGTCTTTCCTTAACATTCCTCCCATGCCTAAAATTCCTTTCTCCCAAGGCACACACCCATCTCTCCAGTGCTTGGAGCAGCATGCATGCATAGGAACTGTGAAACCACAGTCTGTCCGTCTGTCTGTACCTCCATCCATCCATCCATCCATCCCTTCGCTAACCTGGTGGAGGTGTGAGGTGAGGCAGCACATGACACAAGGTGGGGGAAAACTGCGAATGGGACACAAGACCACAGAAAAAATGATTAATAGACACACAATTATAGGTGTATTAAAGCAAGTATTGTATATTCTCATAATAATTGTTCTTATACTGTCATTTTTGCTGATCCTACGGATCCTGTTATTCCGTCTTTTTTTGCTGCTGTTTCGAAAGAATTTCCCCATTGTGGGATTAATAAAGTCAATCTTATCTTATCTTATCTTATCTTATTCCTAATAAAGTCTAATCTTTAAATACTGTCAAGTGAAGTACCATGTGATGCTTGTCTTTTGTGATTTTTCTTTATTGGAAAAGTGTTTCACATGGTACCTGTTCACAGGAATAATTCCGACGGGGGGAAAGGCAGAGTTCAGCTTAGTTCGCAACGGAATAATGATACAAAACAGTGGTTCTTGTTTTTGGGTGAGAGTGAACATTCACCCCTTGCTTTCTATATTGCTACACTCTGTCAAAGCTGAAGCAGCTGTCTTGGGTGTTTGCTCTGCTCTTCCGATTTGTCAAATTGCAGTTCTGAAAAACGGCTTGCTTTGCACTCCAGTCCAGGAGCAGATGTCAGGAAGATCCCGAGCTGGCAAAGCCACAGGACAGTCTCACAGGTGAGTCATTTGGCCACATCAATGCGAGTGCTGCATGCACACATGCAGACTGAGGCACTCACTTTCATGTCCATGTGGTACATCAGCGTGGTATAAGAAACTGAAACCTGGTAGCGGTTGACTGATGTTCAGTGACATTCAGAGAAGTGGGAATGAGAGGGTGGTACTTCTTGACAACGGCTTGTAAGCCCCCACTTCCTGAAGGTGTCCCTTACAGACTGATGAATCACCGAACCTTAAGACTGAAGACTGCAATGTACAATAATACTCAAGCTGTTGTTTTTTTCTTGTTTACACATATTAATTTCTGTACTAATAATTAGTTTGAGTACTTTTAAGAAGAATACATATAAAGAGAAACTTATCAACAAAGAAATAGTGACCAAGGGCAATGAATTTATGTAAATTCTGCATCATCCGAATAGATGGTGTTTTGTAGGAGGTTTGTTTAAGTAGGTCAAAATGTTTTCAGTTTCACCTACTGTTTTTGGTTTTTGATTGCAAGTGATAGAAATCTCATGGATTCTAAACTTACAGCTACTCATCTGTATCTCAGATGAACATGAGGCCACTCCAATGAAGTAACTTCAGGTTCTAAAGTCTTTAAGGGGGAAGAGTGACTCCAGCACACAACAGCCATATATGTGTGAAGATTATATCTTTAATGATGACCCAAACCAGTAAGATTTTCTGTCGCTCTCTATTCTATTTCTCTCTCTCTCTCTCTCTCTCTCTCTCTCATATATATATCAGGACTGTCAAAATTAATGGGTTAACGCGGATTAATTCATCATCATGATTAATCTGATTAAAATTTTAAATGCAATTAACCCATTTGCAGCGCAGAATGACTGAAAATCCCTGAAATGTCAACCCATTTTGGGCAGTTTTGGTGCATTCCATTTGCCCTCGGAACTCGTATTCCGAGTCGGATTCTGGAGTTTTGAAGCCGGAAGTGACGACATGCGTGCTCACGTTTCTCGGAGATCCGAGAAATATCTCAGAGCAGCACGGAGGATCCCGAGTTCAGAATCCAAGATGGCTGCGCCCTTTATTAACAGAAGGGAAAGTTGTAGTTTTATACTGTTTAAGCACTATTTCTCATTTGTGGCTCATTAAATCGGTCGCACACACTATACCGTCCAACTTGACTGTGGACGTGTTGCTACGGAGTTTTATACATGAAGCACCGCGCGTAATGTGTTAACTGATATTGCTAAGAATGGCAATTAACCGGGCTAGAATTGGATATCACGATTAGTCGGATTATTTGTTGGATTTACAATAGTTCAGGCTAATTGTAAGTGAACGAAGATAAAGACCATTTAATCTGAGGTACCTTAAATCTGACAAGTTGTCCGGCTAAGCAAAAAATCTTGCTTTTTGATATGGGTCCATGGTATTGCACTTCTGTGGCAGATGGAATGCATCAGACTCATGTTGAAGATGTTAAGTGCACATATTTTCCCTTTTTTTTGAGTCTGTTTGCTCATGCAAAATGAAATGCGATTAATATAGATTAAAAATGAATGATATTTAATCGTGATTAGTCAAAATTAATCCACAGCAACCCTGTGATTAATCTGATTAAAATTTTTAATCGTTTGACAGCACTTCCATACATAGGCTCTCCATACATAATACTATATTGCCAAAAGTATTGGGACACCTCTCCTTACACACTCATGAACTTTAATGACATCCCATTCTTAATACATAGGCTTTAATATGGAGCTGGCCCACCCTTTTCAGCTGTAACTGGGTAGGCTGTCCCAAAGGTTTACGGGAATTTTCCCCATCCTTCCAAGAGAGCTTTTGTGAGGTCAGGCACTGGTGTTGGACGTGAAGGCCTGGCTCGCATTCTCTGTTCTAATTCATCCCAAAGGTTTTCCCACAAAGTTCAGAGCATGAAATTGTCCAAAATTTCTTTGAATGCTACATTCCTTTTACCGAAATTAAGAGGCCAAGCCCAACCCCTGAAAAACAATCCGCCCTCCATCAAACTTTACACTTGGCACTCAGTCAGGCAATGCAGTCAGGCAAGTACCGTTCTCCTGGCAATCACCAAACCCAAACTCGTCCATTGAATTGCCAGACAGAGAAGCGTGATTAGTCACTCTAGAGAACAGGTCTCTACTGTTCTAGAGTCCAGTGATGGCGTGCTTTACACCACTGCATCCGACACTTTGCATTGCATTCTCTTTGCACTGTTCTTGAGCTAATCTAAAGGTCACACGCAGTTTGGAGGTCTGTAGCTATAGACTCTACTGACAGTTGCTGACTTCTGCACACAGTGCGCCTCAGCATACGTTGTCCCTGCTTTGTGATTTTACATGGCCTACCACTTCCTGGCTGAGTTGCTGTTGTTCCCAATTGCTTCACTTTGTTATAATACCACTAACAGTTGACCGTGGAATATTTAGCAGCAAGGAAATTTCATGAATGGACTTATTGCACAGGTGGCATCCTATCACAGTACCACACTTGAATTCACTGAGCCCCTGAGAGTGACCTATTCTCTCGCAAATGTTTGTAGAAGCAGTCTGCATGCTTAGGTGCTTAATTTTAAATACCTGTGGCTACAGAAGTGATTGGAACTCCTGAAATTACAGTAATTCATAGAGATCAATTTTATCTAAAACCAGCTCATATTACCTGTACATTATAGGTGTTGCTGTGTCTCCCCTCCATTCCTTAATCAGGTGTACAAGGTAAATCTGCTAATCTCTACCCTTGTTGGGGTGACGTCCTGCATAGGGCCCATTTTCCTCAGAATGGTGTAGGGTCCCTGCTGCTTGCCAATGGTAGGAGTAGGACCTACTGGCCAGGCTGGTAAACCTGCTTCCTTGGATTTGGGTCATACCAGTGCTTCTGGGCCTACTGTTTCTATAGCAGGCTTTGCTAGGTTTTCTTCAGATATTTCTCCAACCGGTCCCTCATCTGCCACGCATACTTTACAGTACCCTTTTTCGATGCCTTTGGGGCCTCCCAGCCTTTCGTCACCAGGTCCAGTGGACCTTGGACAGACCAGCCATAGACCAGTTCAAAGAGGGAGAAACCAGTGGATGCCTGAGGCATCTCTCTATAGGCAAATAGCATTTATCCCAAGCTTTACTTGTGTCACTTACAGACTTACTCAACATATTCTTGAGGATTTGATTAAAACTCCCTACCGACCCATCAGGTTGGGAATGGTAGGGACTCGTCTGGATTCCCTCAATCCCTTGCTGGTGGTGTAGTGGTCTCATCAGTCATGAGGTAAAATTTAGTGTTTTGGTCAGTCAAAATCTCTTCAGGGACACTGACCAGGAAGAATAACTGCAGCAACGTGCTGATTATCTTCAGTGTGGCAATGGGCTGTTGTGGGATGGTTGGGAACCACATGGCATACTTGCGGAGTACTGGAATGTATTTGCAGGCGGTACTGCTTCTCTCGAATAGACCAACGATATCCATCCCAGTGTACCAGAAGGGTTTGAAGATGGCAGGCAGGAAGGTGTAGAGATGCTCTGTTGGACCTGCTCACACAAATAGTTTTCTGATAGAGCGGACATGAGATGAAGTAACTTCCGTCAGCTGGCTGGAGTGAGATGTTCAATTTGGGACAAGTCTGCTCACACATGCACAAGCATTTGCATGTTTATAACAGGTTTATAACAACCGATAATGATGTAGCTAATTTTAGGTTTATAATGGAATATATCAATTTGCTGTAAGACTTCATTGCCTGAGCGAGAGTCTGAAAGCGTGAGTGTCATGTCAGATGCATGAGAGTTGGCAACCCTGATAGAAGGTTGGCCAGAAAAAACATGAACTGAGGCGTATGTACGTTTTGTGGTTTGCTAAGTGACCTGAAACCAGCTCAAATAACTGGAATTGTTTGAGGAGACAGATGAGTAGCAGGAATGTGTGTATTTGTGTGTTTGTGTTTGAGACCAGGCTAGACACCTTGAATGTTTCAGCACCACAAAGCAGTGTGCACTGTTCAAGCTTTCGTGAACTTATTTAAGTTGGTTTATGAACATTTAAGCAATTACAGCTGTTCTGGCTTGAGCTACAGTATATATAAATGATCAAACATTATTCGATTTCATAGGTACTGGCATTTAGGCTTTGCTCTCACAACAGTTCAGCAGTTTTAACAGGATGTATGAGTCATAGCATTACGACCCTCATGAAACCTCTGTTTACTCAATTTACAGCAGCATATGGGGGGTAGCATTTTCATTTTTGGTAAATCATAATAACATTTAAGATGCCTTCACCGATATTGGAGGCGTCAAAAGCAACAGCATTGCTGTGACTCTCTTTTAAGCAGCACGCAACAGCACTATCAGATGTGCATCTGAAGGATGCAAGATGCAAGTGAACTTTCAAGATACACACAGGTAGCGAGTATCATTTTCAGAGAAATCAGAATATAAACTGGAACACAGCATCAGAGAGTTTCATAAAAAAAAAAAACACACACAATTTGTTTTGCATTAGATGCATGGTAAAAGACATATTAAAATAACTTGTTAGCTGGGTAAAGTCCTCCCCTTTTCCACATTTTCTGAAAGGCATTATATCACATATATATAGCTTATTTCTATTTCATAACCTTATATTTCTTGCATCATTAGCAGGTTTCTAAAAGTCCCTGAAAGTTTCTGATTCGGTCCTCTCATTCTGGAGAATGGCTTGTGAATTCCTTAAATATTAATCTATCCCTTGTGTACACATACACAATGTTCACCTGCCTGGAGGAAAGCTTACACCAGGGGAGTATTGGGATCAGAATTCACTTCACATTTGTACATATACAATTGATATCAGAATTCATTTCACTGTTGTACATATACAATTGATATCAGAATTCACTTCACCGTTGTACATGTCATGTACTTGTAATATTATTTCCATATGGAGGTTGCAAATGTTCAGACATATGTATTTAGTGAGGTGAGCAGGCAGATCGTTTGTCAATTTCATAAGTTCAACCATTTCCCATTTTTAAATGCACTCATGTAAGGGGTTGTAAAAATGTATATAAAGTTTTGTTTTGGAAATTAACCAAAAAAACCCAGCTTTCATTGGCCTGGTGGAACTCTGGCTGCGGGCTAAGGAACCCCTGTTTTAGAACCACAGCCACCATTTTCATCTTAAAGGGGGCCTATGCTATCTTTTGTTCATTTTTCTCCTTGAGCAGGTGAGACTGGACTCATCACACCGTTGTTATCTGCCGGCACTGAACAGGAGCCGGAAAGCTCAGCGCGAGGTGGGTTGCCGGTCGGTGCTCTTGGGCTTCAACAAGAGCACTTCATTTTTAACCTTTCTTCACAGTACACTTTTCAGAACATGATGCGTGATGTGGGATCGTGGGTTGACCTTCTCCCATCTCCCGGGGAGTTGAGTCCGCTTTCGGAAAAGCGTAGGCTCCTGGCCGCGGGGATGCCCGTGGCCAGACGGAACACACTGGTGAATCATGATGGGGAGGCCCCGACTCGCGGTTCCATCCTGTCTGCTGTAGCACAGATACCAGGAACGGTGTACGGAGAGTTACTGAAACCCCCCCCCCCCCCCCCAAAAAAAAAAAGCTCAGACAGGAAACACCTGCACTGTAGGTATAAGCCAGCTGCCACCTATGACTTTCATTGGAGACACCTGAAACCGTAAGAGGGGCTGAAGATACACCCTGCTGCCAACTGCGACCCACTCCACAAGTGTGACACAGGCCATCACTGCTGGCTCACTGGCTTAGAATGCTATGCAAGTAATCAGAAGGTTGCGGTTTGAATCCCACAGTCAGCACTGATTTTTATCACTCTGCCCTTAACGCCTATTTGCTCCAGGAACCATCTGACCCTGTTTTTGCAAAAATGTACATTGCTTTGGAAAAAGTGTCTGGTAAATAAATAAAATATTAATTCACAGACCTGACATCAGGAGAGACGGGGATATGACACGGCGGAGCGTGTGTGATAAACTGGAATGAATTGTGGTGGGCGGCTGTTCACTGCAGCCGACCTGAATACGAATCAACCTCAGGTTGCTCTCTACAACCTTCCTCTTCAAAGTCCAGTCTCCTGGCTTTGAAGGCTCCTACAGGGAAACAGAAATGGGGGCAGGTGCGGGGGTGCATGTGAGAAGCAAAAACTACCTCATTTATAAAAAAGTTGCGTAGAAACCATCCTACATTTGATCTAAAATCATTTTTGAACAGTGTGTAATTGTGATTCAGAGAAAATGAACAAACGCCCAAAAAAACATGCATATGCCACTCTCCTGGATGTACAATCTATAAATCGCAAATGATAAACCTCAACCTTGGAAACATCCCGTATGTAATATCATTAGCATATAAATGAGCTGGAATCAAAGTCCAAATCATCTACTTCATAATGGTGAGCTACAAAAAAGAAGAATGTGTTAGTATGGAATATTATTTAGCACTATACAACGTAGAATATAGTCATTATGATATTAAAAAGCATGCCATGATGTAATCATTACAATGTAAACAACTGAGTATGTATTTGCACCTTGTGTTGGCCTCAAAGTTTCTGTTAGCCACTTTATGTTAGCCCTGTATCTATGAATATCCACCTTTATTAGTGTTATACCTTATCACTATGTTGAAGGACAAATATAATATCAAACCTGTAATTAGACAATGTGCAACAGGCTGAAGCTGCATTTTTAAAAAACCAAGTGGAGATGGTCGCGCCAGAATTATGTTCGGTTGAGGGACCAAACAGTAAAAGAAATGATGGACAAACATCACCTAGGGGTGTGGATCAAGGGAAAAAACAATGATTGTGAATGGTTGAAGGAATGATGATGCTCAAGTGATGAAATGTTGTTAAATAAGTATTTGTATAAAAATTGGTGTAAAACAGTATTGGATACACTTGTGTCTGGCCTTGTTTGTAACTTCATTGTTGCAATAAAGACTGAATTTGGATCTACGCAAGCGGTTTCTGACTTCTGATTTGGAGGGGAAGGAAAAACCACAACATTAGCAAGGCTGAAATCAAGGTCCTTTTGGTGGAGGTGCCAGCATGCATGCAAGCATATGTGCAGGGATGCAGTTTGGTAGCCTTTTCAGTGGTGGTAATACTAGGGGTGTCACGACACCAGAAATTTAGTAGTCCATGAAATTAACTACTAACTGAAATTTATAAACTATTGAAATTCCACAATTCTAGATATGTTGCGGCAGGGCATGACAAAAGAGGGAAGATCCACATAGTGGCTCTTTAGACAAACTGGGTTTTATTAAATAAAACAACACAGAGGGAGAACTGGAAAACAAAGGGACCACAAGGGGTCAAAATGACATACCATTCATGCACACAAAAAACAGCATTAACTAAACTATAACTAATATAACACCAAAAGGCATCTGGGAAGAGACCCAGCAAGGAACAGCACACAGAGGACCGCAATGCAACACCCACAATGACCAACTGAGGAAAGGGCAAGGACAGGCACATATATACATGGATAACAAGGGCTAACAAGGGACAGGTGTGGGCTGTTACAAACAAGAGACTATGGGCAATGAGGTGCAGGTGGGATCAATCAAAAGATACAAAAGCTTCAAACACCAAAGTGAAACTAAAACAAGGAAAACAGAACATAATACAACCAGGGAGCAGAACAAGGAACCACAAGGAAATATACAAAATAAAGATAAGTAATATGAAACATAAACAGTTACTTATAACATGGCCTCTGACCAGACTCAAATTAATACCAATAAAACGGATGTGTGAACAGCAGCTGCCTGCTCAGCCCATTAAGCCACACAATGGCCAGGGGAACTGGAGAACACACTAGGAGCCAAAGACACTGGGATGACCAGCTGGCCATTAGGGGATCTGATATAACAAAGGGGCAGGTCAGGGGTGATCCTGACAAGATCAATTGACCCAGTTCTGTCTGAAAGGGATGGCCGGGTACTAACCCGGATTATATCGAAAAACAGTAAAACCACAACTGCCCAACTCACTACAGAATTAAATACACACCTCATCTCTGTTTCCACTAGGGGTGCAACGGTACAGGTATCCCACGGTACGGTACGTACCTCGGTATTTGGGCCACGGTTTTGGTTCGGTTTAAACTAGGGCTGTCGGTAGATTAAATACATTTACATGTGGCAGGTGTCACCAAGTATTTGAGTCAGACTGACACACATCACTGTTTTACAAGAGATTTCAAACTCTGAGTCGAAAAAAAGAACAGTAATCAGTTATAGTTATATTTTATATATATATACAGTATATGTATATATATGTATGTATGTTTGTGTGTGTTTT
>JAODJW010000040.1:3783743-3799748 GCA_026777045.1 Hyperopisus bebe | reverse complement strand
AGTGTGAGAGAGGGCGAGTGGGTGGAGCCACAGCAGTGATTGACAGTAACTCACGGGGGCGGGCTTTCGCTCATTGGCGCTTACTGCTTAACAGTGGCCTGGTAAGCATTAAGCGGCATTTTCAAAAGGAAGTGCAAAACCGAAATACTGCGGTACACAAGGGCGGACCGGACCGTGCAGCGCATACCAAACGGTCCGGGATTTTACCGAGTACCGTTGCATCCCTAGTTTCCACCTGTCGGTAACTTCACAGTGTCAATATTCATAGTCGGGCTGTTATAGCCAAACCTTTGGCCAAACATCAGTTTTAATGGTGCCAGCAGTGCAAATTGAGGGCCAAGGACAATGTGAAACAAGTATTGTTCTCTGATGAGTCCACCTTCACTGACTTTGACAGGAGAGTTAAAGGAGAGTTTTAAAAGGTGAAGAAGCCCCAAAGAGACTTACCACCCAGAGTGCGTATACCCAGAGTGCAGCACAGGGGTGGCTCAATGATGGTTTGGGCTGCAAAATCATGGCATTCCCTAGGCACACTAATGTTCTACATGGGCACCTCACTGCCCAGGACTATTGAACCATTCAGGAAGACCATGTTCACTCAATGGCACGAACATTATACCTTGAAGGTGGTGCTGTGTTTCAGGATGATAATGCACCAATACACATGACAAGACTGGAGTGGTTTGATGAACACCAATGTGAAATTGAACATCTCCCATGGCCTGCACAGACTTCCGCTCTAAATATTACTGAGCCACTTTGGGGTGTTTTGGAGGAGCGAGTCAGGAAATGTTTTCTTGCACCAGCATCACATTGTGACCCGGCCACAGTTCTGCAAGAGGAATGGCTCAGAATCTCACTGGTCGTTGTGCAGGACTTCAATTTCAAGGGCCTTGTATCTGTCATTCCCAAGATAAAATGATGCAATATTGCCTGCAAAAGGAGGCCCTACATTATACTAATAAATTATTCTGCTTAAAAACCAGGTGTTTCAGTTTTATTGTCCAACCCCTGTCTTTGTGAAGATTCCGCAGCTATCTGGTTAATAAAATAAAATAAAATAAAATAAAATAAAATAAAATAAAATAAAATAAAATAAAATAAAATAAAATAAAATAAAATGTGTGCATTTTAATTTGCAAACCAGTTTAGATTAATTCTTAAAAATAATTGGCCTAGCATGTTTTCCGAATGGTGTATTGTATACGTTCCAGGACATGCACCCAACTTGTTAGTCCTCAGCTGTCATATGCCCTTTGTGATCTGGCACCTTCTGATTTACAAATCAATTAAGCACTGCCATTAACCTAACAAAAAAATAACAGTGGCTTGTAGCCTTCGAGTTACTACAAGCCTGCAAAAAATGCTGCACTTATAATTCAGTCAACTTTATAAGGCACAGCATTACAATTGCAGTACCTGGCTGAGATACAAAAAATATGGAAATGATAAATAGATAAAATAAATAAAATGAAATAACTATTGTGCTCACAGTTGTAAAAACTTTGTTTAAACTGTAATTTAGTTAGTTTTGTCACATTGGGTGACATCATAGTACTTCATTTTCAACAGATTTCATTAGTCTCTGATTAATTTCCTTTGTAATATTAAGTTACGTTTAATGTTATTTACTTTTGGAATTCGATGAGTATTTTCTTTGATTAAGTATTTGGCTATATTTTACCTGTCATACGTGTATCTTGTGTGTCATTTCCTGTATACTGGCGGAAGAGCAATAAGTCGATATGACCTGCTGTAGTATAAGCATCTATACTCAATAACTTGGAACCTCGCGTTGTGAACTAAGAGCTATATAACTAGTAATACTACAAAAAATTACACACAAGGATGGCTCGGCACACGTGCTTGGAGATACTTTCTAAAAACAGGATATGAAGCCAGAAATGGCAAGCAGAAAAAAAAAACACCATTAAACACAGGTAAGGATTTTTTTATTTTTTATTTTCATGATTTCTAAAAAAGACATGTGTGTGGAGTTTGCATGTCCTCTCCATGTCATTGTGGGGTTTCCTTCCGGTACTCCGGTTTCCCCCCACTGTCCAAAGACATGCTGAGGCTAATTGGAGATACGAAATTGCATGTGTGAGTGAACGGTGTGTGTGTGCTCTGCGATGGGCTGGCCCCCCATCCTGGGTTATTCCCCGCCTTGTGCCCGTAGCTTCCGGGATGGGCTCCGGACCCCCTGCACCCCAGAAGGAAAAGCGGTTTGGAAAATGAATGAATGGATGGATGGATTTCCATTTAGGTCAGGAATGTAATTTAGGTCAGTAACTTTGAAAACAACTTTATAGTAGGTGCTCATATAGCCTCAACAATGTGTTCAATTTGGCAATACAACTACAGTATTTACTACTACTATAATAATAATTAGCGTTTTATTTAATCTAACATAATAATAATAATAATAATAATAATAATAATAATAATCATTATTGTTATAATGCAGAATGAAGCAGCGAAGGACACGGCGCGCTGTTGTATTTCTGACTACCTGGAGTAAGCTATCTGGACCTGATGTGGGGTATAATTATCCTACTTTTCCAAAGAAAGACCATTTTTTAAATCTGAACTTTGGCACGTATTTGACTGAATGCACGTTCTAATATCAAATCGTTGCGTAAGAATGTTTTACAGATGAGGGCCCAGGCTCCTGTGGGGGTGGTGTGTGGCTTGGCAAGATTTCACCTCTGTACTTGTGACTGTCAAGTATGAACTTCAAACCAGTGGCCTTCCAGACTCAATCCATTCATGCATCGAACAAGAGGCCCTTATCCAACTGAAATACTCCAGGGGTACAAAATAACCCTCTTAGTCTGTGCTCAGACCCCAAGTTTCACACTCACCTATGTATGTCTCAAAGGAGAGCAAAATGGGACGTAGAAAAAGACGAGTCCAGTGTCCATGTGTGAATAAAGCATCGTTTATTTTCTTTAAGGGGGTGGGGGGTAGACACAGGAAGATGAGCAGAAACAAAAAAGACGATCAGAAACAAGACTGATGGGAACAGAGACACGAGGCTACGGCAAAATCGATGAAACCTCTTTTATTATTAAATAGCTTATGCAACATTAGCTTGTCATATGTACACCTTGTTATTCACTAAAAACAGAAGGCTGTAGGTATCATTGCAAAGTCTATCTGACCCAGGCTGGCCAGAGGTACGGTACCTTTTCTTAGAGTGTTAACTCTTGTTTTTTTTTTTTGTTTTTGGGGGGGGGCGATTTGCTGCTTTATGATAAGCTCTTAATTACATCCATCTGTACAGCGTGGTGTCTTTATTTACCCCTACAAGCACCCCAGAGGGTGGAGATATTCAACTGGAAGGAAGGACCCCCACCCCCAGGTGGCTACGTTGTCATGGCGAAACGTGGAGTCCACCGAGTAGCTGGTTCATTCCCACGTGCTCAAAGGAGATCCACCGGGGAGGGGGGGACATCACACATCTCTGGGCCTAAACCGGGTTGTATGTGAACATCTAAATATCATGATGTGGACATATGTGCATGTGCTTCTGCTACTTTTAAATGCATCTCATCTCTTTAAAATGCCCTGTGTTCAAAAAAATCTTACCGCTCAGTTCAATAAGCATCTTATGGCAAGAACGTGCAAACACATAACCTTCCAGGAACTGAGTCACAGCTTGAGTGTGCAAACTCGGTTACCATTACGACATCAGAAATCATTAGAAAATGCTGGCTCAGCCAATGGGGCCTTGAAGAGCCCTGGAAAGTTCTGGAGAATTATGAAACGGGTCAGCCTCCAGATTAGCATGAAACAACCTGCCAGTTTCCGTAGTCACACCCACACACACAGTCCAACCAAACCTGCTGGGCTAAGGGCACTAGCAGAGGGTACATAAATGCTCAATCAGCCGAAATCTAAACCAGCCAGAAGGGGCGGGCCTAGAGGGCAAGCTGCAGAACGAGCTCCACGCTTCAATCCAATGTGATGCTGCCCTCCCATTGTTGTCTTTTCTCCTTGTAGGAAAAAGGAGTAAAAATTAATTAAAACTTCAGGATAAAAAACAGAAACACTATTAACTGCTCCTGTTATATCGAGAACGTCACACTGAACGGCACATCTCTTCTGAATGAAGATGACATTCAACCAGCACGAGACTAAGCACTATAAAGCCTGACAGCAGAGCAACACACTGAGGCACTAATCCTTGCTAAGTCTTTACTACACTTCCCCCTACATCCAGAACTCTGGTACTACACCTTCTGGTGGTGGGATGAACTTCCCCTCAGTCTTCAATACTTGGAAGATCCTACGAACATGCTGCTCTGTTGTTCTGCATCAGAACACTGTCAGCATCTACTGTAGTTACTCTCATAAATTAAATAAATGAGTTGTCTGTGTTTTTTTATTGCCCTTTTCTTGGTGCTATGCATAATTGGGGTCTGTTACAGAACTGTGTCTGAAAAATTAGAAATGGGACACCAGTAAATTCAGCAGTGTCCCCTACTGGTGAGTCCTCCCTCTAAAGTGTCCAGGTGCACAGCAGTCCTTGTGCTGTAGTGGCTGAGATGCCCATCCCCTTGCACTGGGCCCTCATTTATTCCCCAGAGCTGACCCCGTCCCTGCTGTAGATACCCCTATGTGTCAGTGTCAAAGTATGGCTTTTCAACTTTTTTGCCCTCACATGTTTTCCACTTGCTAAAAGTGCTGCTTTGATTCCTGTGCAACCTTGCATTTTGCTGTAGACTAGGTTCCCTAGCGAGTTCTCTCAATGTGACAAGGCACGGAGAAGCAGGGAACCCTGCTGTACAGCCACAAACCCCATTCCTGGGATGCTTCCCCCTCATACCCGGCCCATTGTTCCCGGTCTGCTCCCCGAGCCCCCACAGACAGTTTGTGGGTGGGCTTGGTCTGGTTCCAGCCAGGGGCTAGGCTTTGTAGACGCTCATGGGGCCCGTGATGGCCAGTTGGCCATTGGGTACAGCGTCAGCGATCTCGTCCTCCAGCAAACCGGACACGTCAGCAGTAGGTAGGCTGTCATGGTAGCTGCTGAAGCTGATGTTATCCTCTTTCAGCTCAATGGTCCAGAAGGGTGCGTTCAGTTTGCGGTTCTGGTACTCGCGGTAGGTGTAGACCCCACCCACAAAGCCTGTAAGCAGCACCACGACTACGATGATGACGGCCAGTACCACGATGTTGAACTGGGTCCAGGACACTTCAGCTAAGGTGGAATTGTCGACTGGACCACCCAGGCTCGTCAGCAGAGCTTGGGTCGTGGCCACGGTGGGCAGGCTGGTGCCATTGGTTCCGGACGACATGCCTCTGTCAGTAGATGGACCGCTGGGGCGGAACACCACTGCCCGGTTCGCTATCTGGGTTGGCTGGAGGTCTGGAGTAGGGATGGCCTGCTCAACTGAGGAGAAAAACAGAAGAATGATGCCGTCAGCTGCAGTAAAAGGAGGTGAAGGTGGTGGATCCGTGACAGGAAATGCTGGACGGTTATCATGGCGGATAAAGACAAGTGACACAGAAGAGCATAGGGCGCGGGAGAGCAACTTCAGGACCCACTGCTAGTCTGACAGCAGACTGTCAATGGCTGTGATCTGCCTGATATCCAGAACATCTACACAAGCTAGGTCTGTCCTCAAATGGTGCTTTTCCATTGGCATACAGGAATCAAGCCGTACCCAGTTCCCATCATGAAGAGACTAGTTACAACGTGATTCCAGCTTTCTTCGGTTTTCCACTGCAGAAGGGTCAGCTCAGTTAAGGCGTTGCTGGGTTAGGAGAGTGACAGTGACGTAAAACTGAAGAGACGCTTTTACCGTTCACACAGTGTATCTCATGATTTACTGTTTGCTAATTTAATGTCTGTGAGAATTGCCATCTTATGCCAACAACAAACACTAGTGGAATTAGCATTTGCTTGGGTACATTTGCATTTTGAATCAATTCCGTCCAGCTGTTCTTTAGAACTTTTTTTAAGTAAGAGACTGAAATTTTTTTGAGTTAAGGCATCGTAATGTGCAATACTACTAATAATGAATAATATATAGAATGTGCCTTTTTTTCCTTCAAATAATCCATGCATATCAACGCAGATCATCGGTATCTCCCTGCATTTTGACCAATCAGATGGTGGTGACATAGCCAGCTCGGTTTGGTTGGCTTTCAGCCCTATTAAACAGGGCCATGTCAGCGCAGGTACAACTCTCATAAATTACAATGAAAAACCGTCTCCTTGTGGTACAGCTTCTACCTTCAGGCAATCGGTAGCCAATCAGCCTACAAGTATAGCTCATGTGCATTTTCTATTTTTTTCAATTTTATTTATTTACCTTTAAAAAAATTGTATTGCTTTACTGCAAGGAGCTATCGGGGAAATTCATTCATTAGCTTCTTCTGCGGCAATATTGTTGTGCATTTGATAAATGAATGAATGATTTGTTTGGGAAAATAAGAAAAGTGTCCTGAATTGAACCCATAGACTGTGCACATTTTACCTGTTGTATAACTCCTGCGGAGCCGGATGGATCCTTACAGTAACACCAGAGCAAAGCAGGGCCTGTTACACAGTCAGAGCTACCCCCCCTCCCATCTGCCTTGTAACTAAGCTCACTCACTCATTACATTTATGTTTTATGTATTTGGCAGACACTTTTATCCACAGTACATTTTTGTGTAAACAGGGTCACACAGTCCAGGGAGCAGTTGGCGGTTAAGGGCCTTGGCTCCAGGGCCCAGTGGTGACATCATTCTACTATCCCTGGGATTTGAACCATAGACCTTCCAGCCCCCGGCACATCATCCTGACCCGTGGGGCTAAACACTGTGTTACATGATGATTCAGTTTCTAAAACCATTTCTAACTGGGAACAAGAGCTAGGTCTTGAATTTGGACAGGGTTACTGGGACAGGGTAGTTGGTAAGATTCGTGTTTCATCATCTTGTGTGAGACTCTCCCTGATTCAGTTTAAGGTGGTACGTCGAGTGCACCAGTCCAGATACAAATTATTTAAAATTTACCTCAACATTTCTGACATGTGTGATAAGTGTAACTCGTCCCCCTGCGATTTAACCCATGTGTTTTTCTGCTGCCCTAAACGTCAGCCATATTGGACCTTTGGAATTATCTCCCCGGTTCTGGGAATTAGACTACAACCTTGTCTGCTGGTTGCTATCTTTGGTGTTCCCAATAACCCTAACATTTCTCTCATTAATCAACTGGCTGATGCGATCACTTTTACTTCACAGGACGTAACTTATTGTTTTACTGGAATGTTTCACATCCCCCATCTGCATTGCTATGGTTGAAGGATCTTATGTCCTTAAAACTTGAAAAAATAAAGTGTAGCTTGAGAGGGAAGGTAGCAGAGTTCTTCAAAATATGGCAGCCCTTTATTACTTATTTAAGCCCGAAGGAGCCCCTGGTCTTAGACTACCCTTTTCAGTCTATTTTTTTTAGCCGGGCCAAGGGAGGAGGGTTGGGTATCTGATACTGTATGTTTGTTGCTCTTTCAGGTTGTACCTGATATTGATATTTTGATATATTTGTAAATAGCTCTATAATGCTTCACTGTGCAGTTTTCTGTATGGTGCTGTTTAATAATAAAATGATTGATGAAAAAAAATCACCATTTTACAGTGGGAAGTGTTTTTGGTTACCAGTCCCCAGGAGGAGGACATCCTCTCTCCAAGCACTAAACCCATCCCCTGCACTTTTGGATTTGACAGCTCACTGCTGGAACTCCAGTGAGCTGGAAGACTGTTTTCGGTCTCTGGTTCCTGCAGCGAGCAGATGCGCGATTCACACCTCGCCCCGGTCTGTGTGGCAGGAAGCGTTCCCGGCACAGTGTCAGGCTTCCTTGTGGTGTGTGAGGTTACACACCTACACACCGCCCCCCATCTCTGGGACTTCAAGCAGGGCCAAACTCGGTGGACTGGAGCGAATCGGACCGCAGGGTGCGGCTGTCATGGACTAATTAACCGCTAACCCGCCCTCAGCTTGTGTCCTTTCTTTTCCATGACCTGGGCCATGAATGACTTCTGCACCTGTCTGGTGGACACTAAGCCAGGTATTCTATACAACACTCCCTGGTGGACAGAATAAGAGACATGCTAGTAGAAGCCTCGGTACATGGTAGTAACTCATTTCCAAACGCAGTGGGATGGACTTCCAGAGAGCTGCACCACCACTATCTGCACAGCAGGGTCTGTCCACAGCTGGTAACTTCAATTCCCTTCTATCACCTGTGCTTCCCAATCATAAACTGAGACACCCAGCAAGAGGGGAAATGCCC
This sequence comes from Hyperopisus bebe, assembly GCA_026777045.1. NCBI lineage: Eukaryota > Metazoa > Chordata > Actinopteri > Osteoglossiformes > Mormyridae > Hyperopisus > Hyperopisus bebe. The sequence goes on along the minus strand of JAODJW010000040.1, from coordinate 3,791,466 downwards.
CATAAAACAAACATCCATTTGAGTGAACTAGAGAACACCTCTGGAGGTCCCAGGTCAGCTGGTTACCTACCCATCCCACTAAGCATGCTAACCATTTCCAGTTCAATGAAACGTCCAAACGTGAGCAGGGCAGTAGATAATGTTCAGCTGGTCGGCGTTCAGGTCCAGTGTGATCTGCCAGTTCATTACAGCTCAGCTCCTCACCAACTGCACTGCAGTGGATGCATCAGCCCTGCTCTGATGTGGATCCAGCTGGATCACTCAAGAATCCTCCCCATTAAACCTTGGCAAAGCTCTGCACTGGGGATGCTCAGGCATGGTGACCATCTCCAGCTCTGGGTCTCTGCATCCAAAAATCTCAAAACCAAAAGAAATGTGGAATCCGTTTTGGAAGTTCCCCAGACTGAAAGGTTTGTCTGGCACACTGGACCCTGTGACCACCAGTGAATTATGAAAATGTAGTCGGGATTTTACCTATCAGGGTGCAGTTTTGGGCGAGGGCGTCGCCAACGTAGTCTGGGGCGCAGCGCTCACAGTGGGGCCCGGCTGTGTGGTTGGTGCAGCTCAGACAGCGGCCCGTGTCGGGGTCACAGAGGCGGGGCGCGTATCGAGGGTCGCCGTTACCGCTACAGTCACATGGCAGGCAGATGCTGTCCGAGTTGTAGAATCCATCACGGCACCGGTCGCAGTTGGGTCCCTCGTACTCTGGCTGGCACTGGTCACACACTGGTTGCCCACTGGAGTCTGCAGTGGAGGAATGAGCACGGCAGAGTCAAGAACCATAAAATTCACCAAAGTAGAGAAGTGTCATTTCCACCACTAGAGGGCACTAAGACATCACAATATGGTGGCAAAGTGCCGCTTTGACTTTAAGCTGGTCATCGAGAGAAGAATTAAAGGCAGCACTTTGCAATCCTGAAGCATCCGCCATCAGTAAAAACCCCCCACCCAGGGGCTACCAAATGCCCCCCCCCCCCCCCCCAAGAAAAGACAACCCCTGAGAGTCTGAGGATGGGCTGCAGAGGCAGATTCTTCCCGACGGTGAAGCTCAGCGTAACAATCCCTGAGAAGAAGTTGGTGTGCCACACTCCACAGACTGGCTACAAAACTCTGTGAGATTTTTGTATAATGTACATCCTGATTGATTCCGCAGACGGCACGGTCGCTGGGAATAAGAACGAGAGCAGACGAAGCTGGCGAATGATAGCTGTTGGAAGTTCCGTCTTTGATCACACTTTAACTGAATATGTTCAGAAGGAATGTGCAGGTGTATTTCAGAAGTCTAACTATTTAGGTATTTTAGTGTTAAACATGAAACATGACTAAAACTTCTTGATTTTAATAGCGCAGGGCTCCCCGATTCTGGTCCTGGAGGTCCAATCTGCAACACAGCTTGCAGATTTCCCTGCTCAGACACATCGTAACCAGATAATTACCCGGTTTAGTAGATGTGTTTGAGCACAGAAATCTGTAAACTGTGTTGCAGACTGGCCCTCCAGGATTGTAACTGGGAAACCCTGGAATAGAGGCAATGCACAGAACGCAGTCACTACTGTGTGGGTCGGCCACCAGTGAAGACAAGTCGCCCCTCTCCTCCCCTGCCCTGCCTTTCTGGGTGGCTGGAAATAAACTCCTTCACTGAACGGTGACCCTCTCCAAGGAGCAACATGGCCCATGTAAGCTGTGAGAATACAGTGTACACACAAGCACGCACACATACACACACACACACACACAAACGAGCGTGTTTGGAAACTCAGTTCTGCTGACTCATCCTTTTCCACCCACCATGAACAGCAGATAATCACCCTGCCTGAAGTCACCCAAGCGAGACGCTCCCCGCCTCCATAACGGCGGTAATTCTGCACAGCTCCCACCTGGTGGCCGAGGTGGTGCGGTTTGATGCTCTGTGGCCTGGCAGGGTTTAGCGGCTGGCCTTGGAAAACGCAGCGTAAGCCGTGTGCTGGAGAGAGCGCTTCCGTGCCACCTGGGCTGGGTCCTGTCAATCATCGACCAATCGCTGGACTCCAGGTTAACGCGAGCCAGGATTAATCCGTGCGTTATGGCAGCCGGCAGCGTGCAGATGTGTGGACTCGCAGTGGAAAGTCGCGAGCGTCTGTCACGGCGTCACTACAGGGGGAGGGGCAAAGGCGTAGCTGTACAGGGAAAGCTAGCGAGAGTGGCAGCGAGGGAGCCAAGTCCGCCTTGAGCCAGAGGCAAGGTGTGCGTTCATGAACCACTTAAGGAACTGGACCACCACCAAAAAGCTGTGGGGTTTAAAGTGACTGTTGCTGCAGGATCAGTACATCTTCAAAGCACCATTTCAAAAGATAAGCAACATTAGAAAGCGGATCTAAGAAAAAGGATAAAGTACTTTATTTGTCCACATCAGCACAGTTGCCTGGCCAGCTCTGACTGCAGTTCATTGGTCCCAGCTTTTCCCAAAACTTACTTTACATTTTTTAGCAGATGTTTTTATTAACAGCATGGTCAGTCCCCAGAGGCCTGGCTCAGAGGCACAACGGTGACATCAGTCAGCTGATGCCAGGTTTTGAACAGGTGACCTTTCGACCAATAGCAGAGCACCCTGACTCACGGAGCCACACACTACTACACACAAGTAAACCCAGATGTCATCCTCAAAGATACTTTCTTTGCCCCAGCAGCTGATTTGGTTTACAATGAAATGAAATCTTGGTTGCGTTGACAGCCACTGCACAGCTCACTGGAGGCTTGAGAACTTCTGGAATCTGCAGGAAGGGCAATGTCAGCCTGGAGCCTGGATCCATCACCATTACATTAGACCAGTGGTTCACAATCCTGTTCCTGGCGATCCACCTGCCAGAATGTTTTCATTCTAACCCTACCTTAATCAGGCTCATATGGTCCTTAATAGGCTAAAGCTGGTTACAGACCGAACGCGGCATGCGCTGTGCTCACCGCGAGGCTTCTGCGCAAAGAGTAGACGTGGTTTACAAAACTCTCTCCTGTTATTTCAGCTCGCGGTCAGTAGCGACGATGTATATTTCGCATTCAAAAAGATTCTACGCTTGTGATATAGCTCTGGGAACTCAGACGATATAAATTTTTCCTCCATTTCGTTTTCTTTGCCCGGTTCAGTGCCTTGTTTCTATTGATCGCGAGATAATGCGTCACAGCGCGCAGCGGTCAAAGTTCAACAAAGTTCATCTTTGACCACAGTGCACCGGCTTTAGCCTTTCAAGGACCATATAAGCCTGATTAAGGTAGGGTTGGAATGAAAACATTCTGCAGGTGGGGCGCCAGGAATAGGATTGAGAACCACTGCATTAGACGGTCAGCAGCCACAAAACTGCCCAAAACCAAGCAGCTAAAAGGATACGGCAAATACATTCCCATCATGCTGCTTGGGTCACCCCTGCATAAATGACATAAATACAAAGACAAGCTTCTGTAGAAGGAAACATGTCTGGCAGTAAGAGCAGCTCTCTCTGTAACACAGATCCTGCTACAGCCATTTCTGCTTAAATGTACGTCCAGATGTTCGAGAACCCCTCCAATATTCTGGGAGCCTGGGATGCTGTGGTGATGACATCTGTGTGCGTGTCGGAGCACTCCGAAGGCCTGCAAACATCCAGCCACAGCTGGGAATGCAGCCCATACAGGAAGCGGGAATCTCACTTAGCAGGGCAACACTCAGCTAAAGCCACTGAAATGAAAAGGTCCAGTCGACCAATGGTGTGCAATTTGGTTTCTTGGAATTTTCCTGTCATTTAATCCCGCCAGAATGTTTTCATTCCAACCTTACCTTAATCAGGTTCACATGGACTTTAATAGGCTAATAATGAATGTGGCAGGTTCAAAGCAGCGTGGTTTGGAATGAAAACATTCTGGAGGAGGGGGGACACCAGGAACAGGATTTCCATTATACTAGTATTCCAGTATTAGGTGACATGACACTATGGGATGTCTTCTGGCTCCTCAGTCAGACACACATGATGGGGGACCCTGTCAGCCACGGGGGCCATCCTCTCTGTTCAGCTCCATCAGAAACACCCTCTCCATGGCAACAGACAGGGCTTCCACCGCACGGTGTCACAAAACCACACTAACTGCATAGGGTCACCGCCTGCCACACGTCCCCTCCCATCCCCGACAGCTGGCCTGTATACACGCCGAGACCCGAAGTCTGTTTGTGACCGGGCAAGGAGTCCAGAACATTCTTCTGCAGAACGGGCAGCAGCCTGTGATGCTGTTTCCATGTCGAGACCAACAGAAACACGTTTTGGTAAAATATTCCTGTCGGCTTGACATCGCCTTCCAGCTCAGCAATGTGCATTTACGTAAAATGACACAAAGTAAATGAATGAAACGGAAAAATCACAGCGTTAACCCCTCAGTGCCAGCCTCGTCATGGCAGGGGAGCAGCTTGAATGCATAAAGATCAATTGGCAGCTTGTCACACCTGAAATTCTGAGTGATGTCTGGAACAAGACCTTGAGGCGGTCTCCTGCCCGCCGGCTGCATGCCAGAGAAATGCAGCGGGAATAGAGGAGGATGGAGGAAGCGCCTGGTGACAGAGAGGCATGGTGATGCCCTGAAAATGGCGCCATTGGTTACGGTGTGCGTGTTTACCGAAGGAGAAAACCAATCAGCTCATGCTGAGCGGTGCGGGGGTCAGAGTGGGACCGACTCCACAGTCATTTTCACTACAGCTGGGGGAAGGTTGGGGAGAGTAAAGTACACCCCCTATCCCCACTGCAGTCAGCCTGGATTTCCCCTCCTCAGCGATACGCAAAAATCACCCCAGCACTGTGACTTTAATTTTGCACACCGGCGAGTCGTAAAAGTAAGAAAGTCATACAGGGCTGAGTAATAGAAAGTCATTACAACCTCCCCCCCCCCCCCCCACTGTGCCCCCCCCACACATTTCACAGTGCAATTAGCACAGCGTCTGCATAATGGAATAAGAGATCCTCAAGAAAAAGTCGAGCGCAGCCCGTGGCCAGGAAATTACAGGCGCTGCGCAAAGCCAGATTCCTGAGTCCCACCCACTAGAGGGCAGCACCTGTGTGACATGCTTAAACGTCTCATTGTTGTGACCATTTAAATAAACAATTTCATACACAGCACACTGGTAAACTGCTAATATAAGGGGTCCAGGTAGACAAGCTAGGCACAACCTGAGGTCTGCACAACCTGAAGTAGGCCACCTGAGATCTGTACCCTAAATGCACCACCATGGAACCTTGGTAGAGTATGAGGTCAGCGTCCCCTGCCTCAACATGAATGGCTGCCCGTGTGCCCACCATGGGTATAATGCCCATTGCCACCATTCAGCCCACAGAGGAAACGTCCGCAGCATCAGCATGTGCTCGCTGACACCAGCATCACGCCTCTTCCACCACACTCCTTTATCCACGCTCACCCAGATTTTGAAGATTAATACTTACTAGGCTCAGTGGTTCAGAAAACAAAGGGGTTTTTCTGGCTTGCGTGCTCTGTAGCCCAGGGCCACGGATCACAGGCATCACCCAAGTGACAGCGCGTTAGTGTCTGACGGAGCTGCGTTTAAGGAGAGTCGCCCAGGATGTCCTGTCGCTCCCTCCTTCATACCGTCAAAGGCTCAACGGGAGTATCTGAGTTAATTAATCACACTCTTGTTAATCACCTTTGTGTTCTTTTGACATAAAAAAGACCTTGTACTGGCACCCTCCGAAAAAACATCTGACACACAGCATGTATTAGCAAATTCCAGCCCAGATGTCTGACCTTATGCTGCCGTAACAAAAACCCGAACATCCCAGGACCACAGCTAGCCAAGCATGCTAGCTCATGTGGCAGGCAGGGGTCGGCTGAGTGAGGTAACGTAACAGCAATTTCTTTAGATAACTGATGTTCACTTCTTTTCATCCTTAGGGCCTGGGACACTCCAGCAGATACACATAGAATACCACAGAACCCAGGATAACCATCAGGTATGGACCCGTGGGACAGTCTGTGATCGAGTCAGCGTGTTCCACGAGTCCTGGGTCTGTGCACGTTCCTCCTGCATGACATGGGATGACAGGAACGCCTCCTCTTTAATTCAGGCCAGTGCTATACCATATGCCTTACGGGTTTCAGGTCATTTCGATTATATCAAGTAATAGAACAACTTCAGAGCAAGAACCAGCTCAGGAAAACAAGCAGTTATCTTTCTTCTTCTCAGGGAGGATGGAAGAGCTGTTTGAGAACCAGTGAAGGTTAAACACAGACCGAGCGGAGTGACTCTCTGCTGACACAGGTAGGCAGAAAGACACGCACACAGAGACCCACACACACAGACACACGCACACGCATAGACAGAGACACACACAGACACAAACCTGAAACATTAAATGAGTGATTAGATTAATACAAAGCAGTGACAGTGAATAATGAACAGCGTAAAAATGATTCTAAAGTCACGTTCCATGCTTCATGCTACTCTTAATAACCAGAAGCGCTATAATCCTTTGCTGGGCTGAGCGGTTTACCACCTCCGCTGAGGAGGAAATGGAGTTATGAAAGCATAAATCTCCTTGGGTGGGTTACCTGGACACAGAATAACTGAGCAGCAGAGGCTCTGGGCGGGGATGGGCACACATACACAAATCATCACACAAAGCCATTCTCATTCAGTGCCATTGGCAATGTGTCATCTGAACTACATTACCCAGAATCCCAGAGCTCTGACCCTCTGTCACATGACCAGCCTCGGGTGGGAGCCCTTTCTAGAACAATTTTGTTCCCCCCTTCTGGTGCTGAATTGAGACAGCAGACAGGAGGTCATTTGCACAGATGGGATGGTCACATCTTATTTATTAATTTATTTACTTAGCAGACACATCCATCCATAATTCAGATAATTCCTTCTCAGAAAGCCAGGTCAGCCAGTCCCTGGGGCAACTGGAGGTTAAGAACCTCACTCACCAGCCCAGCGGTGACATCACTCTGCCGAACATGGGATCTAAACCAGCAACCCTCTGAGCCACACACTGCCCATTTAGAAAGAGTCCTCACCTGCAGCAGAGACAGTATAGGAGCAGACTGGGCAGTTTAGGGGGACCTTGCAGCAGGGTTGACACTGAGGACCGCTATTCAGAAGCCTGTGGGGGAGTGGGCGGAGGCGGCGGGGGGGCTGCATTTTTGGCGTCTGTTACGGACCTGGCAGGCAGGAAGCTGCCGTCCTTCAGTAAATGAAAAGAAAGACGTGTAAAATGGCTCGCAGATCCCCGTGGTGACGGCTGTCACATGCGGCAGGAGCTGCTGGTGACACCGCCCCTTGTGGGCTGCCGGCCGGCGCTTCCATTTGGTGTGTGAATAACGAATCGCACCCCCCCCCCGGCACTTTGTCATATCACATAACTCTCCGTGATTTAACAAGCTGCTGCACCTGCGGGAGTCACACTATGTTACATTCATCACATTCTCCAGTTTACATTCGTGCACATGTAGTGCTTTCAATTTCAGAGCTGATAGTGAGAACATGCGGGGGAGGGGGAGACTCACATCCAGCCCCCGGAGTCATCGGTAACCCGCTCTCTGTTATTTGTTTTACCCATTATTGTCCAAGTATCCCCTCCTGCCCTGACAAATGGCAATTTCACTCGGCAGTCTTTACAGAGACAATGGCAATTTAGTGCCAGGACCACAGCCAAGCATCCATCTGATGTAGTAAAACAATGGGGGGGGGGGGGGGGGCACAGCGCCCCTAGTGGAG
>JAODJW010000040.1:3751776-3768182 GCA_026777045.1 Hyperopisus bebe | reverse complement strand
ACATGCAATTCTTACATAGCTAAACATGTGATGCTGGTATTAATATTGCACATCACCAAACCCTATGATATATTATAGAATACTCAGTACAAAATACCCAGCCTCGCGTTATATGTGATTCAATTGGGTTTTGCTAACTAATGGATTAGGATTCTTGTGGGGGTTAGTAAACCACAGCTACTGTGGTGTGACTCCCCTGTAACACACTCAGAATGAGTGTTCATTTACACCCAGTGGGCTGCAGGGCAACACCATCTGAGCTGCTGCAGGGAACATCCAGTGTATGAAATGTAGGCAGAGTGTCCTTTTTTGGACGAGAGTGAATATGGTGAAAGTAATGGGTTTGGCAAGAGGAGGGGGGGCACAGGAAGTGGGACTCCAGGCTCACCCGCATGGCGTTTCCTGGCCAACTGCAAGCGGGCCATGGTGCAGTTCACTCACCGGACTGCGGGTGGCAGTGGCTGGAGTGGTTGTGGCACCGGCAGGGTTCACACCCAGCGTCACTGAAGCGGAAGAAGCCCGGCTGGCAGTCGTCGCACTTGGACCCAGACACCCCTGACTTGCAGGCGCACGTCCCAGAGCTGAAAAACAGCGTGCCCATGGTGAAAAGCTGGAGGGGCACTTGGCAGCAGCACCCCCTAGTGACTCACACAATGAACACACAGCCAGGCTAGCTCTTCTTTGCATTGTTTTCTACTGTGTTAATTTACATACAGCATAAGTACCATGCAGACACTTCCACTGTGGGTTTTTATGCTGTTCTGTGCTTTACGTCTTGCAGCCCACACCTGCAGAATCCCGCATTTTCACCCCACACTGGTCTAAACCAAAATTCCTCTAGCCTTCCTGATTGACAATAAGACTAGATCCTAATCCCAGCTGGGAAAGCAGGTCATTCTTTGTGCTCCTGCCGGACAGACGGACTGTGTGCAGCACGTTAAACAGTGATACTCTCCCCGCACCTCCTGCCCCTGACTCACCCGCCTCCTCGCTACGCCACCCCCTCCCCCATGGAAAACTGGCCTCATTCTTCCAGAATGCAAAACGAGAAGTGAGCCCCCATAGTTCACCCCACCCCAGCACATGATATAGTCTATGAGTGATTCTTTTTAAGACCTGAATGCTGATGTGGATGGTTCCAGACCCCCAGTGTGCTGGGTTTGGGCTAATGCCCTGTGACACCGTCCTTTAGCATAGTCACAGTTAGGGACGCCCCCCCCCCCCCCTTCACCATGAATGCCTAATTCTGGGGATTGTTCATTACTACATTCCTCTTTTGCTAGTGACTAGGTTATGGTATTCAAGGATGTACCCCTTCCTCTCAGGACATGCGGCCAGGACATAAGGCAAGGGAGCGAGCCCCACTGCTGGAAAAAAAAGCCCCACACCTAGGTAACTGAGCCCCGCACCTGGATAACTGAGCCCCGCACCTGAGTAACTGAGCCCCATACATGGATAACTGAGCCCCACACCTGGATAACTGAGCCCCGCACCTGGATAACTGAGCCCCGCACCTGGGTAACTGAGCCCCACACATGGGTAACTGAGCCCCACACCTAGGTAACTCAGCCCCGCACCTGGGTAACTGAGCCCCACACATGGCTAATTGAGCCGCGCACATGGGTAACTGAGCCCCACACCTGGGTAACTGAGCCCCACACCTGGGTAATTGAGTCCCGCACATGGGTAACTGAGCCCCACACCTAGGTAACTCAGCCCCGCACCTGGGTAACTGAGCCCCGCACCTGGATAACTGAGCCCCGCACCTGGATAACTGAGCCCCGCACCTGGGTAACTGAGCCCCACACATGGGTGACTGAGCCCCACACCTGGGTGACTGAGTCATACACCTGGGTAATTGAGTCCGGACCATAGGTAACTGACCCCACACCTAGGTAACTGAGCCCCGCACCTGGATAACTGAGCCCCGCACCTGGGTAACTGAGCCCCACACCTGGATAACTGAGCCCCGCACCTGGATAACTGAGCCCCGCACCTGGATAACTGAGCCCCGCACCTGGATAACTGAGCCCCATACATGGATAACTGAGCCCCACACATAGGTAACTGACCCCTACACATGGGTAACTGATCCCGACCATAGGTAACTGACCCCACACATAGGTAACTGACCCCTGCACATGGGTAACTGAGCCCCACACATGGATAACTGAGCCCCACACATGGATAACTGAGCCCCACACATAGGTAACTGACCCCACACATAGGTAACTGACCCCTGCACATGGGTAACTGATTCCGACCATGGGTAACTGAGCCCCGCACATGGCTAAAAGAGGCCAATGCAGTTCAGTTCATACTGTCCAAACTGTCGGTATATTTCTCAGGTCTCTTGCACATTGCAATTATATTGCACAGCACAAACACTTTTACCTTATCACTTATGTACATGTTATGTACAGCTGAACATATTTCATATATTTTTTATTTTATATTGTTATTTTTATATATTTTATTATTGTCTTGCACATCATGCACAGCTGCTCGGAGTGACCAGGGTTACATTTCACTACATGTTGTGTGTGTACAACTGTGTACGTGACGAATAAACCTCTTGAGTCTTGAATCAGCCAAAAAATTCACGCCTCTATTTTTGAAAAAAGGTCTAAAAATGAGCATAAGGGTGATTTGCTGCCTTGCAGTAGGGCCAGCGGGAAATCGCATATGATGGCGTGGTGCTGGCAGAATGCCGCTCCGATTATTAGTATCGATTTTCATCTCCTGAGCTGCGAGGTGAAATGTGAAATGCTCCTGTTTGTATGATATGCCATGGATAAAATCGATCCTTGAGGAACCACAAGGCCCGTTTTGGCGGTTCTGTCGCGGATCTGTTAAGTCAATCTATGGGGAACCGGGAGGTGCATTTTGATGGTTCTGTGCAGTATCTGTTATATCGATCCATGGGGGATCGAAAGGCCTGTTTCGATGCTTCTGTGTGGTTTCTGGTAAATCAATCCACAGGGAACCGGGAGACCTCTTTTGATGGGTCTAGACCAGAGATCACTGCCCCATAAGGACCCGGACCGATAGCCAAAACAGAAAGTTATGATTTAAAACCTGACGGGGGCGCTTCTATTTTACCCGGTGCAGCTTTTGTAGTCTTTTCGGTTGTGATTTAGCACTAGAACTGCTATTTCCCACGCCAATGAACGTCAAATGCCTTTGACCGCCAAGCAAGACATAGTTCAGCGTATACAGCCCTTTGTTTTTGCTAATGTGCCATTAATGTTAATAACAGCAGCCAAGCTAACACCTGCAACCAAAAAGCGTTAATGTTCCTAACAGAGTGGCTGCTCTGTCCTGAAATCCTACAACTGAAAAGTTTTCAAACACAGTATGTATTATATAACATGTTGGATAAATAGACGTAGTTTATTGGTGATTTCATGTTCGTTGAAGTTTCCAATTGTAAACAACCATTTAAAGTAATGTTATTTGTTATATAAATGAACTCCGGTGAAACGAAAAAATATAAGTTTTCAGGGTTGCCAAATCTCAAGCATCTGGCATGACACTCACGCTGTCAGACTCACGCAGGGAATCTTACGGCAAATCTGTATTATTCCATTATAAACCTAAAATTAGCTATGTCAAAAGTGTATTTACACGGTTAAATACAAAAGCAGACTATTAACAAGGTAAGAACTGTTACATATGTGTGCAGACATCTCACTCCAGCCAGCTGGCTGAAGTTCTATGTCACGTGACAAAAAATATTGTTAAAACGTTTTTGAATTGTACTGAATTAATTTGATTTGACAGTCAGGTATTGATTACATGCAATGTTGATGCAACTAATAAGCTACTTAAATATACATCACACTAAATAGTTAGACATTATGATCTTCCGGACCATTGCATCAAGAAATTCTCTAACTGGACCTCTTTAAATTTTAGTTGAATACCCCTGGTCTATATCGTATCTGTTAAAAGCACAAATGTGATATGTCAAAAGCTGAGAGAAGATTAAAAAAATCAGCATCACAGCCACACTGTGTTTCCCCTGCAAACACGCCAGCGCGTGGCCTGGCCATGGGCCAGTGGCATGCTGGGAAGACAGCGCCCCTGAATACATGCCCACGTACACCTCCTTAATGAGGGGGGGCTGCAGTAAGGCTGTACTCCACAGTACAGTACAGTATAGCACAGTACAGAACAGTACAGCATAGAACAGTATAATATACTTCTACACAGCAGAATACAGTACTATATGGCACAGTACAGTACAGCATAGAACAGTACAGTGCAGTACTACACAGCACAATACCGTACAGAACAGCATAATACATTACAGTACAGTATAGTAAACTTGAATTCAGGTCTCCCAGTCCAAACAAAGCAAATCACCCTAATTACTAACAGGCTTTTGGGATCACAACACAGTTTACAGTGTGTCCTTAAAACATCACATGTATATTTGCGCATGCACATTAAACCCACACATTATGGCATGTGCCCATAGTGTATACAGTATTTACTCACAGCAGCCTGGTAACTGAAATCCCTGATAGAACCTCAGTTTGTTACATATAAAGGCAGGTGTTTCTTCCACAGGGACCTCAGGCATGGCAGCTGATCTGTAGTCAGGGGGTGGGGGCATTCAGGGCATTAAACCTTTATACACACACACACACACAAACACACACACCGAGAGAAACATCCGGATGGAAGGCAGGTAGGCCAGCACCATCCCACTTCTCGTATTTACAGCCTAATGCGAACATATCGGGCACATTCGAGTCATGTGACTTCATCCCTTTACTTCCCAAGTTGTGAATTACCTAGAGGTGCCCTGGCCCCCGCCCCGCCCCCCTCATATGGCAGGGTGTCATACACTGTCACATTCAGCATTCCTGACGATCCCGCTGAAGCTGAGCTGGCGGCTGTGTGCTCTGTGAGTAATGGAGCTGGCTGGGATAATGATAGGGCAGGGGACAGCTTGATTTAAGAGGAGCTGTCATTGTCCCCAGGGGGAACTCACACTGCAGGTACATGCCACGCCAAATGGCAGCGGATCAGCATCTTTTTGGGCTTGGGTTTCCCCTCCCATCTTCCCATGGATACAACGCCAACACCATCCTGATCAGAACCCAGGCTTCAGCCCAGGTAGCAGCAGTGTGTGGGTGTCCGTGATGGGAAGGTTACCAGTTCATGTCCCAGGGCCAGCAGAGTGATGTCACTATTGGGCCCTTGAGCAAGGACCGACCCAACCTCCTAATTGTTCCAGGGACTGTCTGATGTGCCCTCTCGGCTGTACAGTGTGTCTGCTAAATGTGGGGGTCAATTCACCAATTCAAAACACATCATTGGCTAAAGATACGGTTGGCTCCCTGTATGAGTAATGCCCCTTCTTATGCTCCCCACCCTAAAATGTTAGCCTGGCCCCTGACTGGCTCACTGTTTTTCATCTCATATAGAGGTCATATTGAATATGTGATGCATTTACTGCTGGCGAGTACAAGTGACGGTGCAAAGGAAATAATGACTTTAGTTAAGCTCAGAGACGGACAGACAGGCTAATGTACCACTAGCATATACCACTAGCTTATACAGCTGTAATATACTGCTAGCATATACTGCTAGGACACAAAATGTAAGCGCTCAATTAACAGGTAGATGGTGAATTATTTGTGTGAAGGCAGTCCTAAACCTTACCCATAAAGAAAGTGAAAAGTCACCTCAGGACAGTGGTACATGTTGTTTATCGGCCACGCCATCTGTGGCGTCGTAACGCAAGGACAGCAGACCTGCTGGGTGGAGGCCAGTCAGCTGATCAGTCTGGCACCCCTGCCGTCCGAAACGAATGATCGTATGTGGAGTTATGCATGCGGCTGGCGGGACGAGAATGACCCCCGCGTGAACCCAGACACATGTCATGCCTGCCCGCGACTGTAGAGGGTGCCAGCATGGGTCCAAGATGCCCATCCTGGCGTTCCAAACACCCACCCCTGAACAGTGAAAGATCAGCGCAGCCTCTGATTCCCTTCATCAAAAACGGAGATGGTGACTGCAGAGCAGGCCAGATGATCACTGGCGTGCTGAGTGATATACAGCGCAATTAAACATGCGACACACTGTAATATGGCGAAAGGCCATGCATCATGCATGGGAAACAGACACCATGAGAAATAGACAAACTTATCCATCCATCCACTCACTTTCTATACCCGCTTGTCCTGTGCAGGATCGCAGGGGTCCGGAGCCGGAAGCTACGGTTGCAACGCAGAGAATAACCCAGGATGCCAAGCCATCGTGGGGCTCACACACACACACTCACACACACACACACACACACACTCTCACACACCACTCATACCTACAGGCAATCTGGCAGCTCCAATTCACCTTCACATGTTTTTGGGCTGGAGGGGAAAACTGTTCTCAACAGCAAATAGCCAAAGATATTTTGGAAAATTTAGAACAAAATAAAATTATTTTGAATTTTATATCAAACACTTAAACCTTTTCATGATTTTATCTTAGTGTACAAGAAGCCTGTGTAAGTGAATCTCCCCGTTTCCTGCTTTCCCCCAGCAGTCCAGTGCAGCAGCGATCAGTGACAAGCAAATGGTGGTGCAGGTCCCAGGAGTGTAGTTTTTTAGTTATTGCTAATTATGTGACCAATGATTTGTTGTTAAGACCATTCAGAGCTTATTTTTTTTTTGCAATTCTGGCCAGTTCTTTTTGCCCAGGGGTGTACAGGTAATAATGCTAAACACTGCACTCTCCCATATAATATTATATATGCATAAAAATTCTGTGCAAAATAAACACACACACACACACACACACATACACACGCGCACACATGTCAGATAATGTAAGTCTCTGTCTTCATATAGGCCCTAAGGAAACAGCTTGGATTAGCAATTCCTTGATTGACAGGGAGGGGTTTTGACCACCTGGGAAGCACCTGAGTTCCCGAGGGGGTGATACCTCCGGAAAGCAGGGACTGCCCCCACCACCCCCCACCCTCCCCATTGTGATGCTTCGCTGAGCATGCTCAAGCCAGAAGATACATTCATCTTGAACGGGATAAACGAGGCAGATCGAGCCAGGAGCCAGAAGCAGGAGGCCCAGGGAAACCACAGAGTAATTTCAGGGGTACAGAGCAGAGGGACACACAGACGCTAGAGAGAGGGACCGGGAAGGGGTGGGGGGCAGTGACGGGGAATGGGGTGGGAGGAGAGTGACGGGAGCCTGGGGGGGCCAATGACGGGAACCAGGGACCGGGGGTTGGGGGGTGCACTGACAAGGACCAGGGAAGAGGAGACTGGAGGGGGATTGGGGGGGAGTACTGATGGGGACGGAGGAGGGCTACTGACGGGAATCAAGGGGGGGGGGGCATTTCCATGACATCTGAAACTGAAGAACAAATTTCAAAAACTCATTCAGTCCACAGGATACGTTTTCAAGATTCCTGTGGACTTGGTGTGTTTTGGGAATTCAACAAAAGTTTTTCGTTGGAATCCATGATTGCTTAGTGAGTTTCGGGTTCCAGTACTGTCACATGATGAGGAAGCCTGACTTTAGGTCATCTTCTCTCAAATAAAAAACAGACTGAGTGGAATTTTGGAAATTCGCTCTTCAATTATTAAAGCCAGCAACACAACAGACAGAACCGGCCATATTGAGAAGATGAGGCAAGCCCCCACACCCTGGAGGATGATTTGGCTAACTGGTCAACTAGGGAAACACAGGCTCTGAAATCTGACCAGAGTTAGTGGGAGAGACACAAACAGCTGGAGAGGTGATGGACCTACTCATGGACCTACTCATCAGCTGGCTGAGACCTCAGAGAGATCCTGCCTTCCATATCTGCTCAATGATGACTGTGGAGGCAAATGATGAGGGTGGGGCAAGCGTGACTCCTCACCTGGACCAGAGGCATTACAGGAACACTGCGTTTCGGGTATAAATGACAGTGCCGACTGTTAATGGCTGTTACCCAAAAGCCCTCGTCACGAAGGGGGGACATTTAATGGCTCCTGAGATGGCAGCATCCAGCACCTTCATTAGCAATGCTCTGACACGAGCTCTCAGATCCCTCAGGAAGGGAGGGGCTCCTTGCGTAATCAGCGTGAAGCTCTGAACACAGTCAGAGAGCTTAATCCAAATCTTATGCACATTTTCTTATATTTTAGATGACAATTCCAGAGCTAATTATCACTTTCCTGGCACAATCCTAAACAGCAACATGATTACACCCCCAGCCCACCCCCACTACAGGCCAAAACGAGGGGAAACTGCACAAACCCCCAAAGACAGAGACAGAGAGAGAGAACAATGGACAAAGCAGGAAAATGATGGAGAGTGAGAGAATGATGGAGAGTGAGAGAACAAAGGATTGAGATTCATGCTAAGGTACAAAAAACGAATGACAGCTGCAAGAAAGGATCCGGATGGACAGAAGGACACATGGGGGGTCTGGGGGATGCCCAAGAGGGCAGGGTGCCCCCCCCCCAGCCAGGGAACACGCCGACACAGAGATACAGCCCTGTTAGAATGTGTTGGAAAGCAGAAATTAAAAAGCAGAGGCTTATTCAGATTCTGGCCCCACCCCACATGAGAACGAGGAGAACCGGCGGGGGTTCTTCCCCCCTCGCTGTGCAGGACCGGGCAAGCAGCAGGTTTTAGTTTTTAGTCCGACACGTCAGGGAACCGAGCACAAGCGGGGGTCAGATGTACCCCGCCTGGCGGGAGAGGAGGAACTCATAGGTGGAGCCCATAGGCTCTGCCCCTGAGTCACCTGAAAAACCCACATCGGGGACAGAAATGGGCGACTTTGCAGGCACCTTGGGGACAGAACTGGCGGGGGTGAGCTGCCGTACAAAAAGGCCACTTCTCTCAGCCTCGATGGTCACCTTCATGGCAAGACGACAGTGCTACCATGGGAAAAGGAGGAGAGGAGAAGAAAAAGAGGAGGAGAATCACAACGAGGGAATATTCCACAGGGATACCTGCTGCCAAAACTCATCATGATCAGCAACATCATCATCATCGTGAAAACCGTCACCATCATCATCATCATCATTATCATCAGTGATGTGCACAGAATTGTCAAGGGACAGGTGCTTGAAGGGGGAGGTGTGGCCAACCGGTACTTTTTTGTGCCCTCCCCCGAAATTCCCTTCATAGGTCCGTATATAGGCATCATGTCCAGCTCCATGGTGGATTGACTGAATGATTCCTTCTGAGTCACATGACCATTACCATACCAACCCCCCCCCCCCCCGCCCAGCTGCCAGTCACCTAAATGAAACAGGCAAATGCCTAGCACCGAGTCCGAGCACCAGACCGCTGAATGAGACCTGGCCTCCTGGCCCTCTGCGCCCCCCCCCCAGGTGATGCTAACACACGTTCATCTTCCCATAGGACTACGAAGGCTAAAAAGCAGTGACTGTTTTGGCTTCTCCTGTCTCTGTGGAGCTTCGTGAGCTAGTGAGCCAGTCAGATCTCCTTCATCCTTCATCCCTCCGCAGAAGTGAATGGTCCTTCGGAAAACACCAGAAGCTCAGCGAGGCTGTCACACTCATGCCTGAAGCCCTGGCGGATCGTCCTCCTCTGCCTTCATCTGCCATGCCAGCCAGCCAAAGGCCTTCCACACAGTGTACATACATGCTGAGTAATCAAACAACCCCTAGCCATTACACACGGCTCGGTGTGAAACATTCAGGAGACAGAGCCCACAATGAAGCATTCGACCTCCCCGGGCGAGACGCAGGACAGGGCCTTCTCCCTCGCTTTGGCCACCCTGGGTCAGCACCGCCCCCCAAAGGGTAAATTAAAATTTACACCTCGGAGTTGCGCTGTTCATAAGGGGATCTTCTGGGCGTCTTTGACTGACAGAGATGATGATGAGAGCCAATGAATAGGACCTGATTTGCAGCACTGGGGGGGCTGGAGGTAAGTGAGACACATGGATGTTATTCCCACCTCCCCCTCCAGGGGGCACTCTGCACTAAAGTGTGCACTGAAATAATTCCTCTCCTTCTTCGTGTGTGTTTTTCATTCATATTCTTAATATTACTAGAGTTATTATTTCCTCATTGGAGTGCTCTCTCACACTGACTCGTGTGCAGTTTTAGCCCATTGTATATCGGCAGGATGACTAATCGCATTCCGACGCTCTCTGTTCCTCCGGGGAGTCAGAAGGCCAGTTCTGGAGCTGACCACCCTCTCCTCGGGCCCATCCGATTCTGCTGTGAGGGGGAGGGAGATCGGCAGCTTCAGGCCAGGGCTTGATTAGTGGCCTGACGTCTCAGAAGCTCTTAAAAGGACACCCCCCCCCCCAGGCAAGAAATAAGGAGGGGACACCAACACAGACATGACCTGGCATTTCTCCTTGAAAGGCTGAACAACACAGCAAGAGAACAAAGTCAGGTTACAACGGTGGGGCTGTCGGCACGGGAACAGCGGAAAGCCCCCCCCCCCCCCCAAGTGGGGGCACCTCAAAGGCCCAGGATGACATCATGCCTGATGCGAGGGGGCTTCAGAGGCAGGCTGGTGTGCTCAAAGTGGCCGTTTGTTCGGATGAGGAGACCTCAGGGCATCCGGAGGACTAAGTGAACGCGCCTGTCTGTTCTGAAGGAGCCATGGGGGGGGTGGGGGGGGTGGAGCAGTGGAGTGAGACGGGTACACTCCAGTTTCAGCGATTTTATTTTTAAACTGCCTGCGACACACCTGGCAAGTGCAGAAAATTTGTCAGGGGCCCTTGGTGTAGTCGGCAGAACACCGAGGCTCCCAGGGACAAAGCAAGACCCTTGACTCAGGATCCTGGAGCTCAAAGAGTATCGTTTGGTCCCAAGACCCCTGAGAGTTTTACAGAAAATCTTAGTTGGCTTTCATCTTGGTGACATGCTCTTCAGTGTCCTGAGACTGATACATTATATGTACCCTCCCCCCTTGGCTGAAAGCTTAAAGAAATTAACACAACTGGCCACCAGTCAGACCCCAGTGGAGGACCTGGTTGATAGATTAATCTATGATCTACTAGACTAGGTAAAGATCGTGATCCGGACAGACTAACAAGGCCTGTTACCCACACATGTGGCTCATGAGGGGCCTAATGGCCAGACTGTGTGCTCAGGGGTTGTCAGCATCACTGGGCAAACGTTCATCTATGTGTCATGTGGGAACGTGTCAAGCTACGAGAGGGAAGACGATGCTGGGAGCTTAACACGGGCAATACACCCTCCTGGTTGCTGCTGGGGGAGGGGGGGGGGACACTGCCAGAGGTAGTGGGTAGGGGGTGAAATAAGCAATGGTGGTACTTACAATCACTAAAAGCACATGTTTACGTGAGGCCCCCAAGGGTTGGGGCTCCCTGTTGGCCACAAACAGTCACTACACTAAATATCAAATAAACACATTTCTTATTTAGGAGATACTGAATCACTGTGTTCTGCAAACCAGCTAGCTAGCTATGATCTGACACTAATCACTAGCTAGCTATTTATTTAGTTTTTGAAACATCCGAGGGGGGGGGCAGGGGCCCCTGAAGTGATGTTTTTTTTGAGTGCGGCCCCAGAGAGTGGGGCCCTTTGTTGCTGAAAAGACCAGAAGACATTGGCTTACGGCAGATGCTGCATATAATCCTGCGCCGGCTAATTCAGACAGAAAATTCTCCAAGGACAGTATAACAGCTATGTTCTATTAAGAAAAAACATGTTTCATTTGCATCTTTGCTGTATCAGCGCTCAATATGGTCACCCCCCCACACACAAACACACACACACACCTGGCTCACTGCCAACTGCAGCAATTAAAAATAATAAAGAAATAAACATTTTGCTTGAACACTAAGCCCTTTCTGGATGGAGCTGGCTGAGCCGCCGCGAATTGTGTCCTTGAACGTGACACAGGTGTCTGAGAAGGTAACTCCCACTGAGATGTCGTCCCTCTTTATTTGCGAGCCAGGGCTGGTCGGGGAGTGGTGACACCTTCCCAGGGACTGTCCGTCCTCCATCCCGCGGAGAAAATGGCACAGTAACGAGCCTCTCAGCTCGTTAAGGAGGGCCCTCATTAAAACCTACCCCGTGACAGTCCACGTAGACCTTTGTCAAAGAATGTTAGGTGACAGGGTGGATTTTGCCTGAGCAGAATGACATTTCCTGACCCCCCAGGTCTCAGTCCTCAGCACAGTACTGACAAGTCTGCCTGGGCTGGAGGGGGTGCCAGAGGGCAGGAACAAACCTATTTGTACAACTGCAGCGCTGCATAATCAGCAATGAGCGAACCAATACAGCAACAGACACACTCTTCCTGTTCACAGTGGCGGCCAATCGCACGCAGGTACAAAGAAAGGGGCCGGGACATAGCACTTCGATCACTTTGATTGGTCTCACCTCAGGCCATGTACATTCAGTCTGAGAGATGAAGATGCCAAGGATGAAAACTCCTGAGACGTCACTCCTGGAAGCTGAACACAGGAACACCGACAGCCTCCAGAGAAACAACAGCCAGTGGCAAGAAAAGAGGGAGAGGCTACAGGAAGGGAAGGCGGAGGCCCATGGCCACGCCGCTCGCTATTCAAATCAGCGGCTGCGCAGGGCATGCCACATTAACCCTCTGCCTCCACGGTCCGCACTCACCTGGCTGGGGAGCCATTTTAATGATTATTGTACGACTGCTGGATGTTTATTTGTGTCATTTACGCCACACTGAACAACGCAAGCAACCATCTTCACAGACACGAGTCACTTCTCTACTTAGGTTGGTAATATTTCAGACCTGCACATAGCCGATGTCACTGCAGGGAGACCCAACCCTATCGATCCCATCAGCAATGGTACCACCACTCAAACCATGCGGTGAGGGCCCTTGAGACTCTGACTGGTGCCCCCTGTTGGCCAAAAGAAGTCACTACACTAAATATTAAATAAACTGCTAATTCCTAATTTGGGAGATACTGAATCAGCATGTTCTACCAGCTAGCTACCGAAGATTTTTTGATGCTACTCACTAGCTATTTATTTAATTTTTCAAATAAAAGGGGGTGGGGGTCCCTGAAGTGTCATTTCGAATGGTTCCCCTCACCCCCAAAAGCACTTTACCTCAGCACCCCGGTGTTCCCTCCACGGCCTTTCGGGTCCGTCCCCCGTATCCTGGCTGTCCGCTAAGCTTTGTGCCTGTTTTCAGCACCGTGTCCCGGGGCCCAGCCACGGTCCTGAGCCCAGAGCTTCGTTTGACAGTGACCTGTGCCTATTTCGTCCTGAGAGCTGCTTCCTAAACTGGGCGTGCACTGACTGGGCTCCCTGCTTCGTTGGACTTTTTCTTTGTTCCGGTTAATAATAGATGGGTGGCCTGGTGCTCGGTGACGTCAACGTGAGAAGGTGGGTGGCGGCCATTTGCAAGAAATGTGGAAACACACCCCCCGCACGCGGATTAAACGGCGACGCGGCAGAGAGGGAGCGTGCGCCACGGGCCCCCGGGCCTCTCAGGTGTGTCGCGGACGGCGGCGCTGAGCCACTGTTGCCGTCCTGTTCCGCCTCAGCGCTCAGGTGAAGGAGACACAGGAAACCGGAGACCGCAGAGCGTCCCATCCGGGCGGCTCTGAACCGGGATCATGTGACACGGCCGCTACACAGCCAGGAAGCGAAGAACAGCAAAGCGGTACATGTCTGAAGGTCATGCGGAAACAGTAACTGGTGTGTGTGTGTGTCTGTGTACCACAGGGAGCCCGATGTCCCCACAATGTGATAAAAACCTGTTTTGACATTATGGGGACCATTTTTTCCAGTTCCTGAAAGGTGAAACTCAAAAATCTGTGACTGCAATCAAAAAATTAAAACTGCCAAAGGTTAAGGTTAGGGCTGGGTAGGGGTTAAGGGCTGGTAGTCCAAGCTAACATACTATTTTTATCACTTTACTGAATGTGACACAGTATCAAACTTCTTTAGTGCTCCTTGATAGGTTGGAGACAAGCAGCTTACAATTCATCCATTCATTCACTGACTGACTGACTGACTGACTGACACTCACTCACTCGTCACGGGCAGCACAGGCCGTACAGCTGGGGACAGACACACTAACTCTCTAATGGGAGTTCAGAGGCTCCAGGTAGCCTAATCACAGAGAACCAGAGGAAACCCACACATCTCGGGGAGAACATGCAAATTCCACACACACTTGGGATTCGAACCACCAACCCTGGGCGTATGAGGCAACAGCGCTACTCCCTGCAGACAGAAGACTACAGTCTGCTTTTATGCACCCCTTTGAGTCAGAGTAAATGGACAAGCACTCCACACGAGGACATCATAGAAGCCTAAAGTTTCCCCCCCTACATACAGTGAGGAGCCCTGAGTCCCTCCCACTGCCCTGGAGGAGAGAGCTTCAGAGTAGCCCCCCCTACAATAAGGTAACCCCCCCCGGAAGAAAGGAGCCCCACACTTCCTGCCTCAGCAAAGCACCTGGAAGACATTTTCTTCTGGGGGCCAGGAATATTGACACAGAAGTATTTCTGTAACGGCTCCCCTGCCCCCCCGAGCACCCGTCAGGTTCAGCACTCAGCTCCGCTCTCAGCGATCAAAGTGCTCGCTACTGAAAATTACTGAGGTGGGACTGAGAGTGACTGAAATGTCTTCTACAGGCCCAACATTCCAGTACAACGAGGCTATACAGTACATGGCTCTTTCTGTCTCAAATGTTCACAGTATGGGGGGGCTTTAATGCTCCCCACCTCAGCCCTGCCCGCCCCACCCACAGTTATCTTCCCGCAGCAGAGGGTGGACTGGGCTTACAAAGACCCCCATTCAGTGTGTAGCCCTGAGGCCCTGAGGGGCCAGCAGGCAAGGCGGGCTCTGCGCTGGGTTAGCTTAGCCATGTTAAATTAGCTACATTAGCATAGCCATGTTAGCTTAGCCACGTTAGCTTAGCCACATTAGCTGTGCTGCACTAGCTTGGCCACGTTAGCGTAGCCGCGTTAGCAGGACTGTAGGATGGAAGCCCAGCTCCCATGTGAGTGCGGCGGGGATCCACGACGGCTGACTAAGGTGCAAGAGACGTACAACGCATACACATACAGGCTGGTATTGAAGATCAGCGGGACAGTGCACCACATGGGTGGGGGGGTCCCTTTACGCAGGCCTGTTAGTGTTCACTGAACATGAAGGTAGTGTAACTGCACAGAGGAGAAATGACAAAAAGAAAGTGCTTTTGGTTTACACTCCTGTACACACACACATGATAATCCCAACATGATGACCTTAACCCATACCCAGCCTTAACCTTAACCATAAGTAACCAAACAAAATACGAAACTTTTAAGTGCATTCGCTGCTCTTTGTGGGGCCCTGAAAAATGGTCCCCACAGTGTCAAAATAATGGTTGGTTTTTATCACATTGTGGGGGACATTTGGTCCCACAATGTAATATAAACCTAATCTACACACACACACACACGCACAGAAACACACACACATATGCACACACAGATGGAGAACATCAAACTGTCACCCTAAAGATGGGACACGCTTTATCTGGACCCTTTCACCCCCCAGAACTCTTCTCCGGGACACCATACTGGCCCAGACGAGGTGCAGGAGGGGTTATGATCATGGTTCTCTGGGAATAACGTGGAGGGGTCACAGAAGGGGGGAAGGGAAGGCCGCGCAGAGCCGGAGTGTAAGCACAGAGCTCTCCTGCGAGCCCCCCCCCCACACACACACACACACTACCCCACCCTTGTAACGGAGAATGACATTTTTCCACATCCATCCCCACCAGTTACCTTCCTGACAGTGGTCATGTCAACATCACATGGTGGGGGCATGAAGGCGGTCTGTGTGTGTGTGTGTGTGTGCGCGGTGGCAGGGGGCTCATCCATCATAGTGTGTGTGGGGGTGGTGCGGCCCAGAGGGATGAACTTGCACTGGTGCATAGTGGGACATGGGCAATGCAAACCAGCAGTCATAGCTGGGTGAGCCACTGATAACCCCCCCTTCCCCAAGAAAAAATGACATCATTCTCATCAGCTGAAGGCAGTGATCCAAAGGCTGTTTGCTGGTGTTGACAGGCAGGCCACCCCCCAGACCATCAGCAGGTCAGAAAGTAGGGTCACCCCCCCAACTGAGGTGTCAGGAAGTAATCAGGTCACGACCCACTTTGACAAAGGCACCCGGTCAGTAGCCTGTTCCAGTCTGATGAGCCTCAAATTCTTCAAAGGTATCTTTTCAGGTTTAGAGACACATTTTTGCTGTTTTTAATCAGATCCCAATGCCTCAGGGATACTGTATGTGTCACAGAGACGCTGTATGTCTATGGAGTGCAGTGTGGTTTTGGTTCCTATCTGGGAGCTTGTGTTTACATTTACATGAATCGATTTAGCAGATGCTTTCACCCAAAGTCACATACAGGTGAGGAAAGCTTCATGTGTTTCAAAC
>JAODJW010000040.1:3741281-3751676 GCA_026777045.1 Hyperopisus bebe | reverse complement strand
CATTTACATGAATCGATTTAGCAGATGCTTTCACCCAAAGTCACATACAGGTGAGGAAAGCTTCATGTGTTTCAAACTCACAACCTTTTGGTCATGGGTACATTTTCATAACCTACTGAGCTACACACCACCACAGAGCTTCACGTTGTGTTTTTGGCCATAATCGCACTTGACTCAGTTGCCTTGTACCATGCTGGAGCCTGACTGCCCCCCCTCCCCACTCCACTGCTGGTCTGTACTCACACTACACTTAACATTCCGGGCCTGAGCACGCTTTCATCATCACCTTGCAACTTTTTGTGTTGAAGAAAACATAGAACAGAAAGCGCTATCACACAGCACAATGGAGCTCATGACTAATGTCCTCATTTTCTGGACATCTGGAGTCATTTTGGGCGCAATGACACACAGCTCTCATTGATTTATCAAGTACGCAACACAGTCATTTTAATCGTGCTGTATGTATAAGACGATGATCCAATGTTTTTGTCATTGTGTGTTGCATCCAGTTGTTCCTGGAGACTCTTGTCAGCCCAAATTTCTGTCGAACCCTGCACCTCTGCTGCAGGACTGACATGTTTGCTAAATATTTGTCACTACCCAAGCCGTACAGCCTACCGATCCATTCCTTCCGGCTCTAGTTCATATATAGTGTACATGTGTGTGCATGAGTGTTTGCCAGTCACATCACTGACGCCATGTCTGTGTTCCATGCTCAGATCACACCAGATGAACCATACCGGGGCTGACCTCCTCAAGTGGGCCCAGGCATGATTCAGTATACGATACGGAGCGATAAAAGACCGTAATCCACAAAAGACCATAATCCATTCCCATCTGCCCCCCCCCCCTGCCTCCCTGTTACTGTACTACCACCCCTTTGAGGGATCTCACTCACAGATGGCTCCACACCGACGCTTGGTGTGTCTCCGAGCTCTGTCTCTTAGCAACAGTCTTGTCCGATGGGCTGAGTTTTGTTAAAATTTATTGTGCACTGTTTAGTGAATTCAGCACCTCGGAAACCCCTTGGCATACTGAGGCAGAACACCCCGCTCTGACACTGTCGCTGGGTGATGCGAACACCATGCTGAAGGCTACCTGCGTAAATTCACCGTGTTGTTTTCCTCCGGCCGCGTGCCAAGGTCACGCTGCCGCGTCCTGATTTATGAATGCTGCGGAAGACAGACCCCTGGCTTCTCTGAGAATCACCGAGTCCGTAAAGCATGTCGTGCACATTTTCCAGAAGATCCCCCAAACGTGCAGGCACTATGATAGACGCCTACGTCTATTCAAACAGGGCTGCCCTTTTACACGATAAGAACGAATCTCACTTCCTGTGTGACACACCAACGTCTGCTTAGACTGTTTGTGCTTGGCCAGATTTTTTTGTCCTAGCCAAGCACTTAAGCACTTAAGCTTGCGCTAATTACCTCCGTAATTTGATTAGGTTCTGTTCTCTCCTTTAGCAGCCAGCTAACGGACCACAACACAAACGTTAAGCAGAACGAACTGGAAAGCAGTGTCACTCATTCAGACCTGACTACAGATGCCTGGACATTATTGAGCCATCTGCAAACACTGCCGCTGGGTGACAGAAGCCAGGTTCACCTCCTGACGACAGAGGAGGTAAAAAAAAAAAACAGAATGACATGCAAATATTGTATTAAATCACTGAGCAGCACCAATGCCCAGTGTCTCACATAAACCAAGCCCTTGGCTTTCTCTGGCACATAGCGCCTTTCTTATTGTACCGCTCCATACACAAGGCCGTGGCGAAGGGAAAGACAAGAAGCCCCTCCCAAAATCCCCCTGCACCAGCTGAAACGCACCAATGAAAGAAGGGGGGGGACCCCAAATAAACGGACGGCTGAAAATAAGAGATGGAATGTGATATTTTCCTGTGGATATTTTCACTCTGACTGAAAGAGGCAGCCTGACACGCGAGCGGCTAGAGCAAGAGGCAGCCAGCACTGGCTCAGGATCATGGTCCAAAATGATGAAAGCCACTCTGAGTTACTGATGGGGTTACTTTCAGCTGGATACATTATTAATTTCTGACTTGGCTGGAGGAGGACCTCGGGGTCTAAGCAGAGTCAAGGATACCCAGGGAGGCTGGACCTGGGGGCACCCGCTGGCGTCCTCGCGACGGAGGCCCAAGCAGCACGATGCTGCGAAGCGGCGAGGAACCCAAGTGGGACCGGACTGAGATCTGTCACTTTGAAGGTCGTGGGGGAAGAGGGTGGCGCGGCGAAGGATAAACATAAATGCACACAGAAATCAGAGCAGGGGTGGAGAGGGAGGGGTCTAAGGACAGAACAGCATGAGAAGGTGGGGGTGTGGGGTGGTGAGGTCAAAGAAAGTTCTGGTAAAAAGACACTCTGCATTTGCTGATCGCTGCGACTCTCCACTGACGTCTGATCATCGATACTCTCATCAGCCTTGTTATGTTCTGGGGGGGGGGGGTGGCGGAGGGTTTCTAGGTTGAATGTAATCACTGCAGACATGCCGTTGCCTCATGATAAAACTCCCCAGGGAAGGGAATCAGAGAAAGAGGCCCACCGCAGAAACAGAGGCGATCACACGTGTAAAGCAGAAGCACACAAATTTTCACCCATATTAGTAACAATAAACAAATCAATGCTCCATGCAAGGGTGTCCTGCCCCTAGGGGGCACAACTGCAGGCTGCTGTTTGAAAACTGGTTGGCACTGCGGCTCAGTGGGCAGGACTCCTGCCTCATACCTCCCCTGTACTGTGTGGGTTTCCTCCAGCAGCCAAGCAAAATTATGTCTCTAAATTACCCCTGGTGTGTGTGTGTGTGTATCCTGTCCAGGGTGTCCCCCAGCCTTGTAGTGCCCAGGATGGGCTCCAAGCCCCCCCATGACCCTGTGAGAGTAAGCAGTTAGAAGATGAATGAATGGGTGGATGGTTCCAAACTCACTTCTTCACTATGGCAGTAGCCGCCTCCTTCTTCTCCTCCCTCACACGTCACCACGGTGGAAGGACAATAAAGCGCCTTTTCTTTGGCTTTGCTGAGCAGGAAATAGCACTCGCTCCTGGCAGCGAGCTGTGCGCCCCCCACCCCCCAGGCACTACAGCAAGGACCCACAGAGGTGTGTAAGCGCCAACTGTCAGGCAGCTGGAAGGGTGTGGCTCTGTGCCCTTCATCAGGTTGCTGGTTTAAATCCCATGACTGACACAGTGATGTCACTGTTGGGCCCTTGAGCGAGATCCTTAGCCCCAGTCGCTCCAGGGCCTGTCTGACCCTGATTGTGAAGACGGTAGTTTCCGAAACACAGAGGCAGGATGTCAGCTGACTGCTTCACCTCTGAGCAGGTAAGGAGATGTTTTGAAAAGATGAGAAAAGAACATCACCTGGGGGTGTTTATGTTGGTGACAGAAGCAGGAAATGATGTTAGAAGTTAAACATCCTCGAGTTTTGTGTTTCACGGTATATGTACTGTATATCTGGCCAGCAGGAGGTGCTATAACTACCTGCTTAACCCTACAAACTGGCTCAAACTCGGCACAAATCAAAGGCTGGATTTGCACAGATGAGCTGAACACCCTGACCTCTTAACTGGGGGAGCCTCTGTCAGACCAGGCGGCAGTAACCTGCAAAGCAGGTGTGCGAGCATCTCCATCGTAAAACTGGCAAAATCAGTGACGACTCACCACCGAAAGGCATCGTCCATTAAATTGGCAATTTAATGTTTTATTTGTGAAAACGACTGAAAACTAGATGCCAGATTCAGAACCCAGATTTAATCCTCCCCTGGCTGTCACACCTCACCGCGCCCCACACCCCCAGTAAGGTGGGGGGGGGACCTGACGGTCTGGCACACAGCCAGGCCACACTGCTGGATGCCCCTCCCTCCCGCCGCAGCCTGAGGCTCACCCTGCTGCGCTGGCTCTTGTACAGGCACAGCAAAGGCGGCAGTTATCATCTGCTGGAGGGGTGTGGCCCGGAGCAGGGAATTGTGGGTATCTGGGGGATTGGCTCAGGCGGCGCAGAGCATGGCGATGCCACCTGTGCCTAGACCTCCTCCCAGGTCTTGGGGAATCAGCCCCTCCCCCTCCATCCTGCGTTTGCATACGAACACACCACCTTTGGACAAATGTCGGGTAAGGAGACGAACCCATGTTCATGGAGGCTGAGCCGATGCAGCTGAGAGGGGCGAGGGTCTCTACGACGTCCACGCTTGCATTTACATTTTCTTTATTTAGCAGATGCTTTTATCCAAAGCAACATGATATTATTTTTGAGAAAACAGGGTCAAACAGTCCCTGGGGCAACTGGGATTACAACCAGTCAGCATCCAGATGCAGGCAAAGCGTGCCAACCTGTGGACCCACAACACTTAAGGAGACCTTTTTTTGTTTGTTTTTGTTAATTACTTTTATTACATTAAGAGCTTTGGGGCATCCGCTTCACAGGGAAAAAAAGTTTATAAAAAAAAAAAAAAAAAAAAAGAGTACCGAACTGAATTCCGATCTGATAGCAGGAAACTTCACCCGACGAACGAGAATCGCCAAAGGGTTTAAATGTCACTCCCACAATGTTTTGCAGCTATGTTGTTCTCTCTGCTACATATAAACTCCTCAGAAGCGATCTCCGGTTATGTCTGTACACTTTCCCCACATCCGGAATTCTGCACAGGCACTTAGGATCATGGTTTTCCCTGGAAAATGCCAAGCTGTTTCAGATACATCAGCTCCCAACATTCAGAAACAAAAAAGTGCATCTGTCCACTTTCTGTAACCCACAAACGGCCAAAAAGGCCAGCCTAGTAAAATTCACAAACCAACGGATTCACCCACAGCCAGAGAACATATAAAAATTCCTGGGAAGATGGCAGTGACATCAGCAGTTTTCCAAGGAATGAAAAGGAGTCGTGTCCTGGTGCAGCAGTGCGAAGATCACGTCACCATACTCAGTGGCCAAAGGAGAGCTTGTGGGCCCGAATCGCATGTTAACATTTCAAACAAGAAGCAATTGTTGGGGAAAAACACAAAGAGTGGCAGTCAAAATCACGGTATGAAGAAAAAGACCCCCCCCCCCGCCCCCCGAGGGCCTGAATAATTATTCATAATTCAGTAAACATTACATGCGTTTAGGATTAACTCATTTGTGGCACTAAGCTTTGCAGAAGGCTGGAATCCCTGGAACAGACCAGCGCAGGTGTCCTGTATGACCTGGTATCCAGCCTGGAGGGGAGGGCATCACCGCGCTCTCCCTACAGACACAGCGGCAGCAGATTGAAATGCCTACAGCGGAAATTAACACAGCGGGTTCCCGAAGGCACCAACACGCCTGGAAGGAGATAAATGCGATGGGCAAGAAGGGGTAATACATCCAGCAGGTGCCCCCATGTGGAGCTCCAGAGCAGAGCGGAGGGGGCACGGGATGGGCGGGGTCAGCGTGTCCGCCATCGTCGGTCAGTTTCCAGCAGAAATGCAGCACGGCACTGAGCTGCGAAAGTGCAGGTGAACGGCTGAATAATATTTCATTTCATCAGACAAGGCCACGCACCCTTGATAACACGTCCTACTAGCCAGAATCCTAATTATTTCCAGAGACTCCCGTCTGGCGTTTAGCGCAAGTGCCTGTCTTCGTCACGTTACTGCGCAAACCGATGGATAGGTTATGGCTTCATTTTCCACTGGCGTGACACATTTTAGCTGGCTGGCGTAGAAGAACATTGCGTATTTACAAAGACCCCCCTCGCCGCAGGAAAAATAGGGCTGGGAAAGAAAAGAAATTGGGCTGCCCCTTCATCGATTCCCCGTTCCAGAGAAGGCTCACACTCCGCCACGATTACTGCAGAGATTTTCTTCTTTTAATCTCAAGCTCCCAGAATTAAATTCCACAAGACGACACTAAACATCTCATTAGCTAATAGGTAACCGAGGGTTGTCCATTAACAGGAATGTTTCATTAACTTGATGGCTTTTTCCAGTTGCTCTAAAATTCTGTTTTTTTGTGGAATTGACTTCCCTCCACAGAGTACACTCAGTAACCACAGAAAATGCTTCAGTGTTGATGGAAATGTCAGCCTCATCACTCCGGGAGTCTACTCACAATACCCCAGACATCCGGCACACCCTCCAATACCCCAGACATCCGTCATACCCACCGATACCCCAGACATCTGTTATACCCACCGATACCCCAGACATCTGTCACATCCACCGATACCCCAGACATCTGTCACATCCACCGATACCCCAAACATCCGTCATACCGACTGATACCCCACACATCCGTCATACCCACTCATACCCCACACATCCGTCATACCCACTCATACCCCAAACATCCGTCATACCCACCCATACCCCAAGCATCCGTCATACCCACTCATACCCCAAACATCCGTCATACCCACCGATACCCCAAACACCCGTCATACCCACCGATACTCCAAACATCCGTCATACCCACGATACCCCACACATCTGTCATACCCACCGATACCCCACACATCTGTCATACCCACCGATACCCCACACATCCGTCATACCCACCGATACCCCACACATCCGTCATACCCACCGATACCCCACACATCCATCATACCCACCGATACCCCACACATCCATCATACCCACCGATACCCCACGCATTCAGCATGCCAACTGATATCCCACACATGTAAAACATACCCAGTGAAACACTACACACTTCACGCTCTGCTCCCTTCCTTCCTGGGGTAGCACTCCCACATTCAGCCCCACAGTGAACAGCTGTTCTGCTCTGTATTTACGCTCAGTCACATGACAGAACCTCCCCTGCGGGACCCCGGCCTGGTGTTTCTACCCAAAATAGCCCTGACGTAGCAGCCTGCGTGCACGGGGGCATAAAAGGACAGAGGTACAAAGGGGGTGAACACAGGTAAAAAGGTAATGGGGGGGGGGGGTGACCAGCTGATGTCCAGCACAGCCAAGCCGCTTGATCTCAGTGACAGACAGCGGAGATAAACCAACACGCAGTCGATACGGATATCAGGCATTTCTCGAGCAGACAGGCCGTCACGAAGAGCAGGACGAAAAAAGCCCATCCATCAAGCCTCAGCTGTGTAAAAGCGGAAGCCTTTAATTAAGAGTAAGAAGGAGGCAGGAGATGTCAGCACAGCCCAGGGGGGTCCTGAGCGGGTGGGGGGGGGGGCTCACCTGTCACAGAGCAGGCCGACAGAGCCCACAGAGTCGCAGTCGCAGGGCAGGCAGCCGGTGGAGCCATTGGTGAAGTAGCCGCCATCACAGGCCTCGCACCGGGGGCCCACGTAGCCGACCTGACAGCGGCACTGGCCTGTGACTCCATCGCAGCCCCCGGGCTCCAGGACGCCTTCTCCGCTGCAGTTACATGCAGGCCCTGTGGGGACACGGGGGAGCAGAAAAGCAGGTAAGGACCTCAGCATGCGAGAGGAAGAACGCAGGGCTTCATGAGGTCCGGACCCGTCCGGCTCGACTGTGAGCGCCCCCCAGTGGAAAGAACATGATTACAAGGGAACTGCATGTGGGAACTGGAAGGAAGAGGCACCATCTGTTATCACATTACTTATCTGGTACAGGTTTGTGGGGACCGTCCATTCACTTATATGGGCATAATCCTAATCCCAACTATGACAACCTTAACCCCTACCCAACCCTAACCTTAACTATAAGAAACCAAGCAAAATACAATATCCTTAGCATTTTCAGTTTTTGATCACATTCGCTGATTTTTATGAAACTGACTTTTCCCATGTGGGGAAAGAAAAAGTGGTCCCACAACGTCAAAATAACGGGTTTTTATCACATGGTGGGGACATTTGGTCCCCACATCATAATATATAGATAACCCACATACACCAACACACATACACAAACACACAATCACGCACACACTCACCCTCATACACACACACTGTCAGGTAGAGTGGAAGGGTATTGGGACAGGGGTTGATACTGGATATGCAGATGTACAGATGAAGAATTACCCCCCCCCCCCCACACACTCCGGACCTTCGATTCTGTTTCTGTTGTGATAACAGGAAACTGTGGAGGAGAAGGAAAATATAGCTTTGCACAAAGTGACATACTGTAAGCCAAAGACCATGCCCAGAAGCAGTCATCATACAGAATCTGGATCAGTGTCTGGTCTCAATCTGGATTAGTGCCAATTCTCAATCCAGATCAGTGCCAGTTTTGTCTGGATCAGCGCCTGGTCTGAATCTCAATCAGCATGTGGTCTAAATCTGGATCAATGCCCATAAACCAGCTCATTAACAAAGAAACAAAGAAACTAGTTTGAGTGAAGAGGAGAGTGGTCAAAAGTGTAACCTGACACGTATCAAGGAACGCTAAGTTCAAGCGTTGGAGTAATGGGGGGGGGGGCGTGATTTGTGGATGGGCGCTCTCAAAGGTCAGCGACAGCCCAGGGAACAAACTCGCCATGACCCATCTGGGTATGGGGATTAGGCCTCACACAGTGGTTTCCCATCCAGAGAGCTACCTCGCAAGCTAATCTGCCGCTTTGAGGAGCTGCCAGGAAGAGCAGAGTTAAATACCCAAACGGCTTTATTTAATGAAATTAGGAAGTGAAGGCTCACTCTTATTACTATGATGACACTGGCACATGCTGGCCCCGCCCCGGCTCAATTATGCATTGAATACACGGCTATGGGAAATGGATTGATGGACAATGGTTAGGGAGCTCAGTGCAATTTCTTACGCAGCAGCGCTCACTATGACTATGGGGGGGGGGGGGGCGATATATGTTTTTTTTTATTTTATTGTTCTTATTCCCCAAAAGGTCCAACAACCTGCCAGCCCCAGAAAGTAATAATGGATAGCATTACTTTTACTGGAGTTTATCCTACATAAGACATTAAGGAAAACAAAGGAGGCGGATCTAAGGAGAGACTCACAGCTCAGCTCTGCTGATTCCAGTGAATATTTCAGTCAGGGGCTACATCTGTAAACCCCCTTTGCCTCGCAACCCAATTTAATAACACAACTGGTATACGCAGACACACAGAAACACACACAGAGACACACACACACACACGCGCACACGCATAGAGACACACAGAGGCACACAGGGTCACACACACAGAGACACACAGGGTCACACACACACACACACACGCTTGCATGCACACATACAGACACACGTACACACAAAAAGACACACACATCAACATATCCTTGCCAAGAGGCACATCAAACAGTAATGTGGGAAAAAAAAAAATCAATAGGCGAGCTTTTCATGAACAGAGCAATGGCTGATATTTCAAAACGCACCCCTGGGGGGGGGGGGGCTCAGGCTGTAGCAGCTGCTCCACAGCCTGATCACCTCTGCTTACAGACTGAGACGCAGAGTGAGAGCAGTACATGGGCGCGGAGAGAGGGTGCCTGAGCGGCTCATAGAAGCTCTTCCAGAAGGTTCCCACATGGGTGGGGATGGCTGTTTGAAATCAAATATATTCACATTTTAGCTATTTAGCAGATTCATTTATCCAAAGTGACATACATTATTGAAAAAGCAGGGTAGGCCAGTCCATGGAGCAAGTGAGGGGTTAAGCATCTTACTCTGGGTACAGTAACTAAACCACGCTGCTGAGCCTGCGGTTTGAACCGGCGGCCTTCCATTCACAGGCACAGTACCCTAACCCGCTGAGCCACACACCATCCCTCATAAAAAATACCAGAACAAGCCCTTGGAGGTCCATCCAGAGTCCCCTGAAGCAGAAACGCAGCTAACAGACCCCCCTGCGAGACCCCAGACGCATCGCCTTGGTCTCGCCTCACATGAGCGGTTCCCACCCTCAACCGGTCCTCTTGAAAACTACCAGCCCACTGCGAGGCACAGAGGGCAGGTCACACGCGCTGCACCTTCACCACTCCCACAATAAGTGAGATTTACGTTTGTTCATAAAACTCCAAACATGTTCTATCTTGCCTCATGGGGGTGCTGTTCCACCCTCCTCACAAACAGGTGCAAGACGGGCCTAATAAAACTCATCTTCTTTCCAATTCTCTCTCCAATGGAGGGGGCCCACAGGATCCGACATCGCTCCCACAGAACATGTCCCATCAGCCCTCACTCCTCGCTTCCAGAAGCACCCACTGAAATTATGAGCAGTCCTAGAGTCACAGAAACAGGACGTGGTGGATATTTTTAGCATCATATGGACAGAATTGTTTCAGTAATTGATGAGAGAGGGATGGGAAAAATAAAACAGAGGTCAGCCTATTACTGGTTTGATTAGACAACAGTCCCCCCCCCACATAACAGAGTTACATAACTGCTGGACAGAGGCAGTTTAGAGAAACTGGGGTGTAGACAGACAGAGAGAACCAAGGAGCTTGAGAGAGAAATACAGAGACATCTTCCATATCCTTGAGAGAGGCT
>JAODJW010000040.1:3709876-3724538 GCA_026777045.1 Hyperopisus bebe | reverse complement strand
AAGCTCAGGGGGGCCTGACAGCGCCATGTTCCACTCCATCTCTCCAGAGGCGTCTCAAGGGAGCAGCATTTACGAACAGCCCCCTGGGGACTTGGAAATATGTCAGAACGGACGAGCAGGAGAGGCGTCATTATCGACCGCTGAGAGCAAAGCCCGATCAGGAGGGAAAAGTGAAGGGGTAAACAAACCGAGAACATAAAAGGTTTAAAGGGGCCTCCTCATGCTGCCCCAGAACACAATACATCCTTACGAAGAGCAGCCATTTAAAAAGCCCCTCAAACCACTGACTGTTTTTCTGAAAAACCTTGTCGATTAAAAGACACTTAAACCTGGAGACGTTCACTTATTCTGGGGAAAGTATTAATGTATGTTTGGTCAAAGTCCAAGCAGAGATGAAGCGATGAAAGGGAGGGGCTCATTAAGGCAGCATCAATGCGTCGCTCAGTGGGGAGGTGCAAGAGGGATGGGCTAGCCGCTACCGGGGGCCTCGCCGTCTTACATAGTGAAAATGGCCAAATAACCAGGCCCCTGAGGGCCAGTGTCTTCAGGGTCCTGCCTCCCCTCCCCACCCCCCAAAATGTAACAATTCCTTGACCCACCCTGCTTACGAGTCCAAACCCAGCTAATCCCTGTTTACGAGTCCAAACCCAGCTAAACCCCAAACCTTATACGGCATCGAAAAACAAGTAATCAAACTAACAACAAAATTTACCAATTCTGAGGACTCCCCCCCCCCACCCCCCCCCCCCCTTTGAGTAAACAAACAAATTAAAGTCATCATTCTCTCTGGTTATCACGCCCCCTCTGTTAATGCACCAAAATAAAAACAACACCTCCTGATTCCAGCGGATCTGCTAGTACCTGGGTAATGAATCATTAAACCCTACAGAGGTAAAAAGACGAAACCAAACACAAAAATGAAAATTACAAAATCAACAAAGACCCACACAGCTCTGTTCAGGGAACCTCGCAAATTTCGGTCACCAATTACCGGCTTTTTTAAGAGCTCAAATTGAAATAGCAGCTCTCACAGGCAGACCCTACAAAGTTTGACAGCTCTTTCATTAATTTTATATAACAGTGACATCATTACAGTTGTTGTGGCGTGACAAAAAGCAGTTTACCTGCAAAACTGTGCAGGTTGTGGCTGAAACCAGCCCCACATCAGCCATGCAAACCCCACTGCAGACTTCTCTCGACGCCTCAGGGTAACCGAGCTCCCTGGTGTATAATTAATGAAATCTCCCCTAATCCTAACCTCCCCCCTGTACAACAGCAGGCTGGGGCACCAGGCAACCCGTACGGTGGCCAAAAGCAGCCCATGGTGCTGCACCGCAGAAGGAACAAGCACCCGTGTCCCTGTATGAGACACTGTGGTATTTAAAGAGCGTCTGCCTTCCTGGCAGCCTGAAACTGTCATAACAGAGTGGTGGAAATAATGCAGAGCTCTGCATGCTCGAAATGAAGAAAAGTACAGTGGGAAAGTATTTTAAAGGTCAGCTCGGAATTCCCAGCTTCCGTACCGGCGAAGCCTATCAGCTGTACCCTGGCTTTTGCACCCTGATAGGTCATTTTGTCATTCACACTGCTCTGTAAGGCAATTTGATTAAATTACTCCATTCCTGTCTCACAACTAAATATCCGTTCATCGATCTTTCATGTTGCTTATTCAGAATGAGGGTGCAGTGAGCCAGGGAAAGGCTCCCTTGGATATATCAAGCCAAAATCAAGCCCAGTGCCATAAATAACCAGGAAAACCTGGCTGGGAAAGACACATTATTCATGTGTGACACGACTAAGGGGTGAACCGAATGGATGCCGAAAAGGCTGGCAGACCACATGCAGAGGAACAGTTCCTCTGAGTGAGTAAATTAAAAGTCCAAGTTACACAATAGTCTGAGGCTCCCGAAGTTTGAGGGCCCCCTGTTGGCCACAAACAGCCATTACACTAGCAGGGGCCCCAGAAAGAACAAACCTGTCCCTGCAGGACAGCCCTGGCTTTCGAGGCGTGAGCCCCTTCTACATCAATACGCCCTAACGTGAACGCATCACGGTTGCCCCCCAAGGACCCCCCAGAGGGGGTGCGGGGGGGTCAGGAGGGGGTCTTCACAGCTGAAACACAATGATTCAATGAGCCGCCTACGAACTGGAATCTGCGCTGAGAACGCACCCGTGCAGAATGGCTGGCTTAGCCACCCGCAAGGGAGTGAGAGTTAACTGATTTCAGGTGGCCGGCAAGGCACCAGTTTTACACGGAAGATCGACGGCAGAATCCAGGTCAAGTGTAAACAAAGCGCACACCTCCCTGCGCCAAGGCAAAATTGTTAACAAGCTATTTGTGGAAACAGAATGCATCAGAAATGTCTTTCACGGGAATAATACAGACGCAAAGCACGCAAACGGACACGCAGAACAAGTCGAGACAAACGCTGCCCTGGATCTCACACTGCGCATGAATTACTGACCTAGACCTGGGGGCCACGCACTTCTCAAGCAAGGAACAAATATGAAAATGCATAAATTCAGCATTCAGACACAGCTGTAAATGAAGGAGAATCAAACCCCCCCTCCCCCCCAGACCCAGATGTGCAAGAGAGACCCTGGTCATATGGCAGTTCAGATCTGAGGAAGCAGTCAATTAAGGGAGACTCACTCCATGAGGGGGGTGAATAGACACCCACCAGTCAAGTGTGGCTCCCTACTTCAAGTAAATCACAGGTTATACCCTGTAGGTGACTGCATTACAAATAAGATGAAGCAAAATCATGCATCTGGAATAAGCAAGAGCGGCACACAGCAAAGAGAATTCCTCAGGTTCACTGCATGCATTTTGATTGTATCATCAATCGTGACGTTTGGTATTTCTGTCCAAGAAGGCGAGCACTGTCAGTGCAGCAGGTAGGTGCTGCTTCTAGAGGAGGGGTCCGTCTACCGAAACACGACCTGCTGTCAAAAGGCATTTCATCTAAGAGGATGTACGATAAGAAAGAATTAAATGAAGTTAAATGAATATACAGAAAGAGAAAGAGAGAGAGAGAGAATGAGAGAGAGAGAGAGAGAGAGAGAGAGAGAGAGCGATAGAAAGAGAGAGACTAAGAGAAAGAGTCACCACAACCGACCTGCTGAACCAGGAAGAAGAAAGACAGGTCTACAAGCAGATAGGCCCTGTGTTATCACATAGCAGAAATGAAGACTCATGTGAACTTTCATCTACACTCCACCAAATTCTCTATTACAAGGAGGACTTACAAATATCCAGACATCTGAAAGATGGGACTAGGGATACAGCCAACCTGGCAGCCCAACTGGAGCAGACAGAGAGAAGCGTTACATAACCAGTCATTAAATATGTACGCACACCGGCCCTATTAATATTCCTGCTGTAATTATTCTTTCACATTCACATTCATTGTGTATTCATTCTCCATAGCCACTCAGGCTAAGAAGCATAGCCCAGAGCCAGAAGCCTATCCCAGAAAGCAGGGGGACACCCTGAGCGCGGTGCCAGTCCACGGGAGGACACACGCCTACTCAAACACAGAAAACTCCACTCACACAGAGCCCGGGATCAAAGCCACGGTACTGGACGCAAAGCCACAAGGCTGCCCACTGAGCCTCCGTGCTGCCCTAACAGCAACGGCTTGTTTGTGAAACTGATTTATGTTTATTGTTTTAGTTGAACTCATTGCCTTGCTTTGGCAATAACTCAAATACTGCTACCGCTGTTAAATTACTTCCGTGCAGAGGGACTGACGGACAGACGGACGGACAAAATAAGCAAACAAGTCATCCGAAAAGATGTTAAAGTGGATTGCAAAGTCTGGGAGCCCTAACCGCAACGCTGTTTTTGCAGGCTGAATGCACACTGTATAATCGGGGCTCACTTAACGAGACCAGCAAAGACCCGGAGCGGTCGGTGGATCGGCGCTGCCAGGCACGGCATTGAGCATAACAGCGCACCGGCGATCTCTCCTCAACCCTCTCCAAGTACATTATTCAATGTTCCTTTTCCATTGTGGTAGAAAACAAACTGACAAGTAAACAGTGATGGGTGACCAACCTCATCATTATATAACTATAGGCAGCAGAAGTTCATTTACTGACATGACCGCAGAGTCCCCAGATCAAAACTGACCGGTAGCCAAACATCACCGCGTTTGTTATACAAACTTGACTGCCAGCTTTGTAAATATTACCCTGCCCTTAAACACTCTGAATACTACAAGTCTCAATATAAAACGTAATAAATACTGACTGTTTGACCTCAGCCCTGGTTACTTTTTTTTTTACAATGTTGTACCAGAGAACTAAGATACCAAATAAAAGCTGTATAGAGGAGCAGAATCCCAGCCACCCTCATGCATCTGGTACCTGAATAAGGGCGCCGTTAGGTCCGATCATTCGTATTTTAAGCCTAGCCCCGAGTATTTTAGCCCTATGCCTATCTTCCTTCAAAAAAAAAAACACGTCAAGACCCAGGTAAACTTGACTTAGCCGCTGATCCTTTCAATAGCCAGAAACTCCTCTGACCTGAACCCACACAAGTTCAACCCTCAGCAAGGACCAGCTCCATCTGACAGCCACCCATGAATGCACGGAGAGCCATTTTCCGTCAGGACTGCCATACCCATCCGTATGCTGTAAAAGCAATCGATCGCTAGGGATTACTTGCGGGGGGGGTTACAGAAATGAGCATCACAGGTGCTGCTTAGCGCGGTAAGCGAATAATCCTGGCACAATGTTCCGGCGACTAATATTATCAGAAGCCTGGGGAGCGTGTGAGGACGTATACATGCTTGCGGGAGATTACAGGAACACGTGTTTCCCCAATAAATTAATTTGACAAGAAGACAATGGCTAAGAACTGGGGTATTAAATCCCTCGCTCGTCAGAATGTCAGAATAACGAGAATTTTTCTGAAACTTAATTTCACTTAATTTTCTGAACTTATTCACATTTCTGCGAGATCTGGTTGAACGCGTAGCGGTATTAGTTAACCAAGGTCAAACACGCAAGTAACTCAGCCTGTCTATAGCCTATGCTGTTCATGCAAACAAAAAGTGAAAGGTAGACGCAAAGTTAACGCAAAACTTCTCTTTACGTCATAACAATACAAGCAATTTCTGGGAAGATGGAAAGCATCTGTATGACGGGAAGAGATGAATTAAATAAATTACATAATACGAAGTAACTTCAGAGTGTGCTTGGTTTTGTTAACGACATGTATCGGGTTCTGCCTTCGGGTTTCAAACTCTCCCTCACCTTGTCTGTCGGTCATGGGGGTAAGTTGGGGGTCGTCGCTCTCCTGAACCCATGCTTTGGTGGTCTTTTCGAGGACCAGCGACACTGCGTCCCTCGGTGTCGTATGGACAGTAGTTAAGATCTCAGACGACGCGGCTGCAGTGAGTGATGGTACGGGAACGGCTTCGCCCGTCTGTGTTATCGCAGTTTGTGTAGCGTTTCTAGCTTCAGCGGCAGGTTTAGTGCCCGATGGGGTTACAGTGACGGTGCTTCGTGCAGTGGTAAGAGCATGCCGCACTCTATTTCCAAAAGTCCCAGTGGAAACGGTGGTTGGAGCCGGTGTCAGCGCAAAAAAAGTGGCCGCTCCGATCCTGTCCCCCGGGAGGTGGTTGGGCATGGTGGTGGAGTTGGCCGGTCTCACGGTGGACCCGGGGAATGAAACGGACCCCTTTCCAACAGACGGCACATCGCTTCTGCTGACGCGCGGTGCAGCCTCGTATAACCCAATGCATACAATTAAAATGAAATAAAAACTCGGCTTTACGAACATAATTAGGAATGTACACTTCATGGTATTCCTAACTCTCCATGCAGTTGCCGGAAAATGGCACCTTCTCGGGAAGCTTATAGTTCGTGCCGATCTCCAGCTTCTCCCACTCAGCTCCTGATAAGGACAACTTGTTTTTCAAGTAGGACGTCTGCCCCGGCAGCGCGCCGCCCGCTCTAACGGTAACTCCTACGCCGAGTGACAGGCTCACTACTCTACTACGCTCCCACAAGAGCCCCGCCCCCTCACGTGCTTAGCCGATAACGGACACTCAGATGGACCAATGAAAATGGCGAAGGGCGTGGTCGACACTATCAATTGCTTGAAGGGCGGAGTCCTGTTCACTTCCATCTCCGAGAAGAGCCTTCGGCCAGTTGCGTAAATACAGAAACATTCCTAACCAGGAACCGGAGTGACGTATGCTAAATATACCAACCTGTTTAGAATCAGCAATATCTGGAGAACTTACACAAGAACAGCGCGAATTGGTAGATTCCTGTTAATCAAGGTCATTCATTATTTGCCGAGATAATTCACACAAACAGTCTGATTTTGAACCTGCCTGCCTGCTGAGGTTAGTTTTAAGGTAAACTATCAAAACCATAAATAATACATTACTTTTTCTTAGTCTTTTCGTACAGCTTTAGATTTGCCCAGTATTCAAAAAGTTTTATAATTAATTTTAGATACTAATAAGAAAACACATGCTTTAAGGGAAATCGGGCGAGAGTGTAACAGATTACCTCAAATGGGGCACGACTCAGGTGTTTTCATAATTCACGTCTATATTGTAATGGTGTAATAATGACATCGCAGTATTCATTGGAGGTTCCCTATTTACTTAATGTAGAATTGAAAAAAACATTTATGTATCGTCCCATTAAATGTGATTTGCCTATAACTTCGGCCAAAGCTTCTGTACAGATAATGTTCATACCCTGAGAATCTACTGCTGTACGGATTATTACAGCACACAAATTTTGATAGCCAGGACAGGCCCGAGAATCTCAGCGTCCCAAAAGCGCCATCTTCTGGTACGAAATTTCGTGTGAGTAGCAGATATCGAGTACTTGATTATTCATTGGCAGACTTCCATAAATAAATAAAAACATATAGCGCTATAAAGCACAGCGGGTAAAGACTTTTTGATACCACGTTCATCCACTACGTATATCTAAAGAAATATGAAATTCTAACAATTCACAGAACCTAGGGCATAACTTTGGGTTGAGCGTTGGGGGGGGTTCAGGTGTCCACCCATTTAAGGGGGTCTAGGGGGTTGTACTGGCTGGTTTTGATTACTGGGAGGCGGTGGCGGGGGTTACAACCCGCCCACCCCCTTCCATGATTTACGCTCATGCACAGAACCCAAAGTCTGCTCAGTTCAGGTCCCAAGAATACTGCTGTACTGCCGTAGTACTCTTGTAACCTACTGAACTTTGAATAGCTTCAGTGATTTTGCAAATCGTTATGACAATAATAACAGCAGGAGAAAACATGAATATAGACTTGTTTCTTCGTCAGCGGCCAA
The DNA here is from genome assembly GCA_026777045.1 of Hyperopisus bebe. Classification (NCBI taxonomy): domain Eukaryota; kingdom Metazoa; phylum Chordata; class Actinopteri; order Osteoglossiformes; family Mormyridae; genus Hyperopisus; species Hyperopisus bebe. The sequence goes on along the minus strand of JAODJW010000040.1, from coordinate 3,717,219 downwards.
GTCATAGAGGATGCATTCTTTACGATGCACGCAATTCTAGGTGTCTGAATGAATTAACGCATATCATCCATTCTGTCGGATAGCTTGGAACCCATTCCAGGAAGCACAGGAAACAAGGCGGGGTACCTATCCATCCAAGGACCCACCAGAGGTGGATAGTTCAGGTCCAGAAAGTGAAAATCCAGACCGAGATTTTGTTTCAACCAACCAGTTATTATATCTACTCTGTGACTGTGAGTCTTTATACTTAGCTGCTTGGTTGAAATGAAATCCTGGTGTGGATTTTTACTTTCTGGGCCTGAACTATCCACCTCTCGGACACACATAAACGCATCATGCAATTTTGAGCCACCAATTCACCCTAACCCAAATGTTTTTAGGGAGAGAACAGAGTACCCAGGGAAATATGGATTTTGTGACATTTAGTCTGGGACTGTGCAAAAGCCCGATGATAGTGTCAAATGAGTATAAGAAACACGATATATAAAAGTAAACACCCACCAGGAAACCGACACCATAAAAATGAGGTATACTTAGTTATGACGATGCGTTATGCCCGCGCCGCCTCTTGGTCAATAAGCATCACCATTTGCTCTTTCATATTGTATATGTACAGTACGTGTGTCAGTGTGTGTGTTTCACCTAAGCAAGCTTGACATCCTCGCTTTTGTGTTGGATTTAGCATTCAAACGCACGCGACAGGATGGCTTTAATTTAGGATGAATACTTGAACAACACAAGCACCGCTTGCAGTAAAATCCTTTTTCGACGGATTGGAGGGGGGATAAGAAAGCGGATGTGACGTACAAAGGTCACCGTCGCCCGCATCTTCAACGGTGGACGCGATGGCGCCGTTAGACTTGGATAAATATGTGGAGATAGCGAGGGAATGCAAATACCTACCAGAGAATGATTTAAAGGTGAGCAAAGAGCTCTTCTCGTTTCGCGAAAATAATTACGTAAAGGCAGCTCCTCGGTTGCGCTGGCACGCATTGCATTGTGAAGCGGACGTACATGGCGTTCAGCAAAAGATACTTAGAAATGACAGCTGTGTATACGCACCGCAGACTACTGCTTTGGAAGGATAACTCCCTGAAACAACTGTGATAGGTTATCAGGGTCGTTGGAAATCCATGGGTTATGTGCAGCTGTTTTGCTGTCAAACTGTAGTTTTGCTACGATGGCACTTGGCTGTGTAGAACCAGGGTGGTCATGATGCAGTGGGTATATTTACCATGAAAATGTTACTATGCTTTATCAAGTCATGCTTTCAAAACGACGACTTGCAAGACCTTGCAAGTACTTCGTGTGTGTGCTTTACGCGTGTTTCGTGGCGGCGCTGGTACATGTGCTGGTGTGTGTGATCTAGATCCGGAAGGGTACTTCTGGGGGTGGACGTGTTAAAATCGGCAATACTGCGACATGACTGAGCCTTGGATGGCCCATCCTTTGCAGAGACTCTGCGACTACGTGTGTGACCTTCTTCTGGAGGAGTCCAATGTGCAGCCCGTCTCCACTCCGGTCACAGTCTGTGGAGACATACATGGACAGGTAGGCGACGGCCGTCTAATCCAAGATAATGATTTAATGTTTATTTTTTTGCACGATTAATTACAAGTATCAACTGCACTGACGTTGTTCCCTGTTTTCTTAACCTTCTGCCCTACTGCTTTTAGTTTTATGACCTGTGTGAACTTTTCAGAACTGGGGGGCAGGTTCCAGACACAAACTATATTTTTATGGTGAGTATTTAAATTTGTCGGGCTGGCCTGTGTGGGTTATTGTGTCGTCTGAAGATGGCTCTGTGCCGTCTTTCTACATTTTGACAGTCACTTTTGACCGAACTTTGACCGACAGAAGACGGTTATACCATGCCAGCTCCTGTCTATAAAAAAGATTTTTATCTCATTCATGTATTCTGTTGAAATGTTATTTCTTGTCATTTTTTATTGCCTGTTAATGTTACGACCGCAGATTGTACTGGAGCATTTTGCATGACCAGATTCTCTGGATCGTGATGTTCTGTTTGTAGGGTGACTTTGTTGACCGGGGATACTACAGTCTGGAGACCTTCACCTACCTGCTGGCGCTGAAAGCCAAGTGGCCCGACCGCATCACTCTGCTGCGGGGAAACCACGAGAGCCGGCAGATCACACAGGTCTACGGCTTCTACGGTGAGGTTGATTCGCTGCTTCTCGGTGTCATGGTACATAGGGAGCTGCCACCACAAAAAATCCCGATTATCCCTGAAGAGATGCGAGTGAAAGGTGCAAAATACAGAGAATCCACGCTTGCTTATAGCTTATAGTCTACATATTGTTGCAAAATAGCTTTAATGGTGTTCAGTCTCTTTCGTGATGCTTTCAATGTTATTAGCACTTGCCCGTGATTGGCTGGCATTTAGGTATAGCGTGCGTGCGGCGATGTGGTTTGAGTCCAGTAAAAGTGTTTAGGTGTGGACAGATTCCCGTGTTATCCTGAAATCTGCCTTCCTGTCTTCTAGATGAATGCCAAACCAAATATGGAAATGCAAATGCTTGGCGATACTGTACGAAAGTGTTTGACATGCTTACAGTGGCAGCCGTGAGTATAGCAGTTCATTAATGTTATGATGCAGTGAGTTTTTGGTGCTTCAGGTGTGTACAGTCTGAAGTATACAGAGCTGTACTTCAGGTTGGAACCCATCCCTGGCAGCACAGGAAAAAAAGGTGCAGGTTTCGCGACTTTAAACCAGCTATAATGCAAAGACGAGGGGCTAATTTGGCTACGCTGGGGGATGCACTAAAAGACACTGGAGAGGATGCACCTTTAAAAATTTTGTTGCTGTGGAAACAACAATGACAATAAAGCATCTGAATCTGAAGCACCAGCATCACCAAAAAGATTAAGATTCATTAAGATTTTTTTGTTCCTTGCAGTAAATTGTCTTTAGCGCAAGTTTGGCTCCATAACTGGTAGATATGAGACCGTTCCTCCTCTCGCTCTGGTCGTTTGATGACAATGGTCTCCTGGTACAGCTTCTGGACGAGCAGATCCTGTGTGTGCACGGTGGCCTATCGCCTGACATCAAGACCCTGGATCAGATCCGTACCATTGAGCGCAACCAGGAGATCCCGCACAAAGGGGCCTTTTGCGATTTGGTGTGGTCAGACCCGGAGGATGTGGACACCTGGGCTATTAGCCCAAGGGGAGCTGGTTGGCTCTTTGGAGCTAAGGTCACAAATGAGGTTAGATGCAAACCCCATTCAGAAAGCTGAAAGCTCTTGTGGTCATGACTGGTATTTGTCATGTGATCCTTCATTTCGTGTCATCATTTTTTCACCCCCCCGCCCACGTTGCAGTTTGTCCACATCAACAACCTGAAGCTCATCTGTCGCGCCCACCAGCTCGTCCATGAGGGTTACAAGTTCATGTTTGACGAGAAGCTGGTGACGGTGTGGTCGGCGCCCAACTACTGCTACCGCTGCGGGAACATCGCCTCCATCATGGTGTTCAAGGATGCCAGCACGCGGGAGCCTAAGCTGTTCCGCGCCGTGCCAGACTCGGAGCGTGTCATCCCACCCAGGACGACGACGCCATACTTCCTCTAAGTTTGAAAGTTATTAACGTACCCTCTCTCCCAGGCCGCTGATGTAGATATCACCATTTTTCTGTTCTCCACTGAACGTTTAAGGTTTGATGTTATTAAATTATGCTGTTTTTAATCGCAGAATTTACAGTCTCTGGTATCACCCAGTAACGTGGAAATGTTTCTTTTTTCCTCATTCATGTATGTTTTCTCCTTGCTATGCAGGCCTCTCATTATATCGCTCTACGATGATACCTTAACCATGTGGAGGTTAAGTGTTCTTTTGTTATTCTTACTACCATTGTGATACAGTCACATGACACCTGTTGCTATGGTACTTCATTGCACTCTGTTGTTTTGTTCGAATCCATAAGTTGGTGGTGCAGCCATGAAATGAGTCTGGCTTACGTGCCAAGAGGATGTTAAGTCTCTGCTTTGAAAGCGGACATGAAAATGAGAGAAGCAGGATGTGGGACTTGGTCTGGTGACATTGTCGCTTTGTTCTGAACAAAATGACGTGAACGGTTATGGTTCAGTTAAAAAAATGCAGCTCTGATGATATAATTTGTAAGTATACACATAAATATAGTCTCCAGTGCAGATATAGGCCTACTATGAGGTAAGCTACTCCAGGAAATATTGTGTGCTGTTTTGTGTGGCAGGATTATTGTGCTCCAGCCAAAGTTTGCAGACAGAATCCATTCAGTCATATTAAAAATGCTTACTAATGGCTGAGAGGTGCAGGTGAGGCATATTGTATTTGTACAGGAAAAAATATTGTAATAGTTATTGCAGCTTTATAACAGTGACACACTGCAAAAGTAGTGCTTGCATATTGAAAATTAAACACCTTTATAATAAATTTGGTGCCTGGGTTTTTTGTTGGAGGTCGCGGAGACGGTATGCATGAGCTCTTGCTAAAGGGTCAATGACGTACAACAGCATTATGTTTTTCGGCAACGTAGCGGCCACTGAACGGTGCTGCAGCGTCATTTATCGCTACTAAACTTGCCAGATGTGCAGAAGGTACACAGCGCTGTCTCATAGGCTTGACAAACTAGTTTGACAGCCAATGAGAAGCTGCTGAACTTTATAGACATAATCCTGGTCCAAACAGTAAACGAAGGGCGGATACGATAAACGGAGGAGAAACATCTAGCCACTCTCCGCAGCTGGACGAAACTGCATCAGTTGGCACCAAGGTTGCCCATAGACAGTTCATGGGCTACTAGTTACACTGTCTTTATTTCAACGTGTAAAGTACGATGCGAAAATATATATAGTTTGCTTCTTCTACCGAACACTAAATTAAAAAAAAAATCTCCCATATGTGTATACTGCATTTTTGGTAAATACATTGTTTTCATTAAGAGTAGGTACGTGAATGGGAAGTTTGTAGTTTTGTGAGAGGTGCTCTTTCGCTAGATTCCTTAGAATAGTGATTAAGACGTGAGATTTTCTTTACATTGATGCGCCGCAGATATTTATGCAAATATCTCAGACGCAAAGTATGCACCTTTAGGCTTATTAACGTCGGCGGCGCATGTTTGTGGGGACATGCTGTGATCCTGACCGTAAAATAATCGTAGTCTGTACGTCACGGTAATGGCATCATTAGACACCGCTAACTGGCTATAAACTGTGGTTTGCTGGGCTTATCCAGTCCTGTTCTGCGTTTACACTGCCCGACCGTTTTTTTTTGTCCTACAGTATCCAGAGAGCTGCCAGCTAATTTGGACTGCCGCTCTTAATCTCTCCTAAAAGCGGTATGTGGATTAATTTCCGTCTTTTTCTTGCATGACCTTTTCTATACATTATGCATGAACTGTATTGTGTGCATTTTTCAGTACTGTTAATGTTTGATCCTCGTTGGTGTGACTATGCTCAAGACGCGGTCATGTGTAGTATCTTCCCTTAGTTTTATACAAAGCAAATTCAACATGCTAAAAAATGGCTCGATTTCTCGTATTACGTGGACTCCGCTGAAACGCTGTAGTTCATGGAGGGCATCGCGCTCGCCTGTCGTCCTGCAAAAGATTCATGTTTGCATGACGGTTTGCAGGGATGCTCTCTTGTAATGCTTATTTTATACGCGATCGCAGCTTTGGAAGTTAAATGCGCCTCGTTGGATATACGAGAACCAACATATGCACTTGAAGCAAACGATCGTTCATGGCTTATGTAGGCAAAGAGATTACAATCATATCCCTGAAAACTGAATGGGAGACAGCTTCGGGAAACGCTTGCATTCTTTCTTTTGTATTTCTGTTGTAGACAAATGCCTCCCTTTTGCTGCTATCAGTTCGTATGCTGTGGTATTGTAATCGAAACCAGAATTTCTTTTTTAAATCTTGTTTTATCTCGACTGTTTTTCCTTGTTGAAAGTGTGGTAGAGGATGTAGTGGTGGTAAAAGCACCAAAATGTAATATATTCGGGACAGATTTAGCTCAGCCCGCCAGACTCCGCTGCACTTTATATTTATATTTAAATATATCACAGCCCTTCACGTCTTTTTTTGTGCTACTGATACCAAGTGTTTGCAGGAGCCAGTGATGATGCAACGAGACGTGAAAGCGAAATATCCACCACCGCTCGTTTTTCTTCATTTAAGAAAACGTCTGCTGTCTTGCCAATGGAGGCACATGCTCCATCATGTCCCTTCCTGCTCGGTAGATGCGATTTCAAAAGGTCGCTCTTGAAAAAACTTTATGAATGAATCTGGGCTTGTTTTTCCGACATGTGTTCGAAAAAAGGGTTGACGCCAACAGAATCGCGCGAATATCCGAAGGCGATCAGGCAGCACCCACTCCGTTTTGTCACTTCGTTTCTTTTATAAAGAAGCTGCAGAACAGCGTTTCAGTGCAGATGTGTAATAAATTTCCCCGGATCTACTTGCATTTTGGAGCCGCGGTTATATAGTAAACATGTGGTCCATAGCGTTTTAATGAAAGATTTATCACTTCTCTGTTCTCTTCGAATTCACAGCATTTCACACGTATCTATCGCCTTTCACACGGTGCATGCGATTTACAGTATTCCACACACAAATTTATCATTAAAGCATGTTGCACACATTCATGACATGAATTCAGGCGTGCAGCCGTTCACACCCTCCGAGCAAGACCTAGTTCGAAGTGGCTGGATCCTATTTCCCTGCGACGGTTATTAAAAGCCCTCTTCATCTGTCAGGGCTCCGATTTGTTGTCTTAGGGTTTGGCTATGTGTTTGTAATTGTAAGTAGTGAGTTTCGTCTGGCATTTTTAAGTCTCTCGTCTCCCATAATGAGTGTCCGTTCAACTTCCACATTATTCCAAATGTTATCATTCGTGGCTACCTCACCAGTGCAAGTAGGGACATTTCCTCACATTAACTTCTTGCTAAAACACCGAATTCAATTAACATTAAATCTAGAAGGGATAAGACACAGGCATTTTATGAGCTTACTAAGACGTGAATAAATGATATATGTTCAACTGAAATCACAAGTATGTGTACCTGTTTGTTTGTTTGTTTGTTTGTTTTGACATAACATCGTCAGTGAATAGGATAGATGTGTTCTACACTGGGTGGCACAAGCTCAGCATAATGAAAGCTTCGGGTGGGATTTGACGCTCCCTCCTCTGCATACTTGTTTTTCTCTGGTATGGAGTATGGCGACTCTCTGGTTTGGTAACTCCGTCAGATCTGTTCGTTAGCTTAGTCAGTGACCATGGGATCACATGGCTAATCCAGGTGGCTGTGACGTGACAGTGGGATGTATGGGGATTCTGGGGG
>JAODJW010000040.1:3684652-3709846 GCA_026777045.1 Hyperopisus bebe | reverse complement strand
GGGGGTTAACAGGGGGCACCAATACCTTCATTGCTTAGCAACCAGCTTTGTTCCTCCATTGCTACAGAAGAAGGTAAACAAGAAATGCTCCGTCTGTTCACACCATAAAAAACATTGCATGTCGCTTCATTTCTTATTTTTAGCATCGGGTAAAAATAAAATAGAATTAAAATGTGTTTTTTTTCTCCCCAACAGTTTATGCTTTCTGAAGTAATAACATTTTCACATAATTTAATTTCTGTGTAGGTGACCCAAGGAAAGCATTCCCAAGTGGGATGGGAAGTATTAGGATGAAGTCAGGACCAGCAGGGTAATGAAGGCTGTCCTTTGAATAGGGACTTTGTTTGCAGAAAGGCAGTCCCCTTCCACAGAGGTGATGCGGTAACCATGGAGCCCATCATAGCAACACGCCAGCTAGCTGAAGAGGCTTTGTTTTGACAGGAAGTGATTGGGTCTCTGTTATGTCGGGTTTGTGCTTGGGGTGGATGCGTCTGAGGCATAAAATAAACAGAACCATCAAAATAAGTTTTATTTTTCAAAATTAGCAGCCTGACCTGTGAGCTCTGGCCCCAGCTGTAAATCCGTCAGTGTAAATTAGTTTTGTAAGATCAGTGTCTAGTTACCATACACCGTACAGTGGTATGCCCTAAAATGGGGGGGGGGGGGTAGCTTCCTTAGTTCTATGTTTTGCACAGGCCTGTTTATCACTCTTTATATGAAAGAGGCTCGATTGGCTGACGTACTTCAGTTAGTTGGGATGGAGTATCTGTGCCTCACTTTATTCCTCAGCTGTCTGTAAGGCTTTGCTTTCTTTGCACTGTGTCTTTATTCATGTCATTGTAAGTCACTTCCAGCCACCTTCTGTCTGCCCCCCCTGCTGTGATGATTTACCAGCTGCCTTTGGCTCCGCTGTCATCCTCACGTAGCTCTCTGCCGTTCCCCCCCCACCTCACACAGGCCCCCACTGTTGTGACTGTTATTCCTGATATACCACAATTCTCAGCTCATGATTCCCTTACGGCCAATCAGTCTCCATTGAGCTACCCATATTTTAGGGAGGATCGTGACCATCAGCCAGCAGATGTAACATCCTGACACATCTGCCTACCAGACTCCTGAAGCTAATCTAGATCGGATTTGTTTAGAGCTTGCATGTATTTGGGTGTGAAAAACCAAGTTTCTGTTATTGCTGCCAGTAGGGGGCACTCTTCCCTCTGGAGAAAATAAAACACCAACAGCCTAGTGCAGTAAGGGAGACTCTTCCGCAGAGGGCACCGATTCCTGGATACGTGTGGTGTGGTACTGAGTACATCACACCGCATTCTGGTCCTGGGCCTCCACGGACAAGGCCACATCGGACAGCCTGTACCTCCACAGAGGCCTGGAAGTTCATCCTGTGCTGCTGGCTGGCTGATTGTCCAGCTCCCCCCTCCCTCTGCACTTTTGGACTGTCTCCCTTCAACACAGCCTAAGATTCAAAATGTGTGTTTGTCATTTGTCCATCTGATCCAAAAAGATCCAAGTGTCTTTCCAGTGGAAAACTGTATAAAAGGACTGGAGCATGATGGGTAGTGAACTTGAGTAACATGAGAGGGATTTTTATCATTTTTAATTCAACTCAGGATTCAGCACATGGCAGGTGCAGTGTTTGGAGCTGCAATACCAAGGCCCAGTGTAGGAACAGCTCTGTGAGAAATGCCTGAACATCAGTGGATGGTTGTGAAATGCACAGTGTTCAGATGTATTGGGTTGGCCATAGCTGTCCCAGGGTGTCGGACCCTGTGGCTGTCCTGGGGTGTCAGAAGTCTACCTGTGGCTGTCCTGGGGTGTCAGACCCTGTGGCTGTCCCGGGGTGTCAGACCCTGTGGCTGTCCCGGGGTGTCAGACCCTGTGGCTGTCCCGGGGTGTCAGATGTCTACCTGTGGCTGTCCCAGGGTGTTGGAACATGTGGCTGTCCCGGGGTGTCAGACCCTGTGGCTGTCCCGGGGTGTCAGACCCTGTGGCTGTCCTGGGGTGTCAGAAGTCTACCTGTGGCTGTCCTGGGGTGTCAGACCCTGTGGCTGTTCCGGGGTGTCAGACCCTGTGGCTGTCCTGGGGTGTCAGATGTCTACCTGTGGCTGTCCCGGGGTGTCAGATGTCTACCTGTGGCTGTCCCAGGGTGTTGGAACATGTGGCTGTCCCGGGGTGTCAGAAGTCTACCTGTGGCTGTCCCAGGGTGTTGGACCCTTTGACTGTCCCAGGGTGTCGGGACATGTGGCTGTCCCGAGGTGTTGGACCCTTTGGCTGTCCCAGGGTGTCAGGACATGTGGCTGTCCATAATCTATGCCTTTTCATCTCATTCTAGCTGGTTGAACTGGCCCTGTTAAATGTTCTTTGTTTCCACCGTCACTGAAAAGTGTTTTCCTGAGTTGATGCCAAAATATTTGTGTTACTCAAGTATTTTTTTCCCTTAAATGTAAATGATGCGGTTAATGAAGTACACAAATGAGAGCAATACCCTTGCCAAAGTTATTTTCGTCTAATCTATCCACCTTTGAGAGGAATGCCTGTCAGACTCTACTGTGCTGGCAGGGATTTGTATGACATTTAGCAACCGGTAGACAAACACAAACTCGTGCGTACTGTGCATGCATATTCTGTTGTAGTAGTTAATTGTACAGCCGTGTAGTGTAATTTTTGGGGCTGTGACAGAAATCTATGGAAAGACATCAGAGGTGTGAAAGAATTCATGTCCCATTGAGCAATGGGACTCCCGTTCATCTGCCAGGCGAGGCTAGAGCATCATGATGGCCAATGCGTGGTGGGTAACCCATAATGGCTAATGCGTGGTGGCTAACCCATAGTGGCTAATGCGTGGTGGCTAACCCATAGTGGCTAATGCGTGGTGGCTAACCCATAGTGGCTAATGCGTGGCTGCCATTTGCAAAAGTCCTAGAAAGGGACTGACTGTCGTACCCGTGAGGTTTTGGGGTTTAATCAGTCAGGATCCCGCTGAATAAACGAGGGGCGTAAATCATAAGCTGTGTTACACAGTCATGAACATGCAAGCTGAGCACTTTGGATAAGGAAAATGTTCCATCAATCTTCTGACTGCTTTTCCAAGCCTGGAGCCTGTCCCAGGCAGCATAAGGCACGAGGCAGGGGACTCTCTGGATGGGATGCCAGTCCATCACAGGGCACAAGCAAAATCATTCACTGTGGACAATACAGAGACAATAATTCACTGAACTCCATGTCAATGGAGTGCAGGAGTATTCAGAGCAAACTGTCACAGACATGGGCTAATGTGCACAAACACACACACAGGGGATAAGATTCAAACCTTCAGCTTTGGAGATACAGGGCCATTACAGAGTCCTGCCAGATGAAAATTAGAGAAAGAGACTTTTGGAGCCACAAATTAGATGGTTTTTTTTTTCAAAGTCGTGGAAATCACCTTGAATTCAGCTGAAATGTGATAAAAACATAGATCTTCCCAAACTAGAGAACTCTGTTCCCACCTCATTGTTGACTTGGAGCCACGCTGCAGTGATGGTATTTGCTAGCCTAGCGACTAGCAACATGACACCTGCCAAGGATTGTCAAGTGTCCTGCTAAGCACTACACAAACATAGCCGCCCCCTCCCCCTTGCGTTCACGTCTGCTCTCGGTAAACAGTCAAAGCTGCGTGTTTGCTGACGGGGCAAAGCAAATAATAGATGGTGATAAAAGATAATCTTTGTGAGGCTGACGCAATTGGTTACTATTCCTGCTGCGGTTCGTGTGATCCGTGGTGAACACTGTAACGCTGTCTGCTCCCCGGCTTCGGCTTGACGCGTGCCTTCCAGGAGCGAGGGGCCTAGCGGAAACAAGTGGACGCCATGACCGGCATCGGGGCAGAGGATGACATCCCGCTCTGCGAGAGGAAGACCATCACCGACTTCTGCTATCTGCTGGACAAGTCGAAGCAGCTCTTCAATGGCCTGAGGTGAGACTCAGACGGTGGAGATGTTGGGGAAGATGCTGATTTGGGGACACTGGTGAGGGACAGGGACGGTGACCTTTGTGTGACAGAGTAGTAACATTCATTGTTGAGTATGACGAAGAGATTTCTCTTGTATGTGTGGATATCTTCCTTCCTGTGCTTGTGTCTTTTCTCTGATAATTCTCACCTTTCTCTCTCCTTCCTTCATTTTATCTTTCCCTTTTATAGCTCGCTTCTACCTAGCTGTGTCTGTATCTTGGTGCTTTTCTCCTCTGCATGTATTTTATGGTTCATTCACCCCTTTGGTGGGGACAGTGACATTGGGGAGAATTTTATTCTATGATATCCGACTGGGCTATTTTGGGAATCTGACGTGAGGAGTAGGAGGGGGGGGTCGCTGTTTTATGCTAAGATGCCAAGTATGATTCTGCGCCTACAGTGATTGACTGGGTGAGTCACTGTAAAGCTGCTGTTTCATATTGGCGGCTTCGTTGGGCCTTGTTTCTGTGTGCGGTGATGAGCGTGAATCCATCTGCTACTGCTGGCGTCCATGTGTTTCCAAGAGAAGATTAGTAATATTATTAATAAACCCTTTGAAAAAAACTGAAATGCTTTAGCAAAAATGCTGACATCCAACAGGAGAAGAAATGAAAGAAAAGTTTATCTTAGGCAAACAGAAGCAGTAACAAAATGAGGCTTCTGTGTCCTTCACTGTGGTGATGTTTTCATATGACCCTGACAATCCTGTAAACAGTAAAGCTGCTTTCTTTAACTTACTATAGAGTTGGTTTATCTTTCGAAGGATCTGAATCGGCTCTTTAACCACTACGGAATTTGCTGACTGTGGGGAGTCAGTTTTCCAGCAGTCGACATAAGCCCCGTTAACATGAAGTGGATTTACTGAGTCCACTTGGCTCAGTAAAGACACTGGCTTCCCTGAAAGGCGGCGTCAGCCTCGGGTGCATGGCCTACCAATGTCAGGGGAGACCAGCCAGACTTTCCTCTGCTCCGTACGACAGCTGTCCTCTACCGTCCCTCAGATCATGTACAAGCCTCCAAGTACCATCTAGTCCCTGTAACTCGGAGGGTTTTTTTAAAGAAAATATCTAAGTGCCAAATTCCTCATTAAGTCCGGATGTGCATTCTCTCTTATCTCTCTGCTAAATGAATTCTCTAATTAACATTATAACTATCAGATGTTTTTATCAAAAGCTCTGTCTCTCTCTCTCTCTCTCTCTCTCTCTCTCTCTCAATATATATATATATATATATATTTTTTATTATTTATTATTTTTTTTTTGAGAAAGCAAGGTCAGAGAGCCTCTGAAGCCATCAAGGGCTAAAGGTCTTGCTCTAGTGAACAGTGAAACGACTCCGCTGACCCTGTGATTTGAACCATTGACCTTCTGATCGCAGCCGCCGCCTGCTAACCCTCTGAGCCGCATGTCACCACTCATTGTGTAATTGCCTTTATAGTTGCACATAAAGGCGTGTAATTAAATGGACGGTGAGCCCAGGGTGCTGACTGACTGACTTCAGCTGGAATGAGGCTCAGCAAGTGAAATACGAAATGAGCTTTAATCCAGTCACTCCAGGCTGCTGCTTGTGCTCTGTCTCTTAGTCCGAATGAGAGAAAACAGGAAGAAAAAGACCAGCCCCCAAGCCCCCCAGGACTGTCAGAAGACTTTGAGCTTTGAACTTTCAGTTTTGGAGATATTGGCTGCAGAAATGTCCGTCTTCTGTGAAATATAATGGGAGTGAATGGCATTCCTTCTGTTTGTGATTAAACTGCAGGACAATACATTAGAAAAATACAACAGCAATGTCTCTTAGCAAAAATTATGATTCAGTTACTCAAGATATTCCACAGACTTTGTAATGAGCAGTTTAATTCTGGAACTATTTTCTTCTACCGAATTCCACACACCAGTCATATCACTGCACAGAAAACATACCTGGGCTGCTCATACTCGTATCTTCTGCTCAAAACTAGGCAACTCCCAGCAGAACAACCTAGATGGACAGCACTAAAGCCCCCCTAAAGCATTTCTCTATTTGAGTTTTGGGGTGACCTGCCCCTTTAATACTAGCTGTTGTATGCAGATGTATGTACAGAACGTGGGCGCTCTTCTCCCGAAACGTACGCCGCCGCACTGGCTCCCAATAGGAATGCGAGCCGATCTCACTTCCAGATCACTGTGCAAACACAGACGGCTGGGAGTGCGGGTGAGCGCCAAACGCAGAGGGTCAGCCGGGGCCTTGGCCGGGTCCGCTGCCAGACGCAGCGCGATCTGCCGGCCTCCAGGACAGCGCCTACGCCTAGTTTGCTGGGGGAGGGGGGCTTCGGTTCTCGACAGCTTGTTTTCTGCAGAGTTCTGTGGAGAGAGACATCACCCGAGAAAGGGAATTGGCTTTAGGTAAAAGCACACAAAGAGCAGTGCTAAGCAAAAATACATACTCTGCATTACATTTAGCAAACACTTTTAAACAAAGCAATACTGGGCCTCAGCTCATGGGCCTAACGCTGAAATCTCTCTGCCATCCCCAGATTTAAATCAACAGCCTTCTGCTCACAGACTCAGCATGCTCAGTCACTGAGCAGTACCACTACATTACACACTGATAATACTAGCGGGATATAATGATAGTTTCCACTTGCTGGTCAACCCATTAATGCTTTAAAGACATAAAAAATAAATAATCAGACGTGGGGACACATCATACAAAAAACACTATTTTTAAAAAAATCTGCATTCTTAAATCCTGGTTTAATCCTGGTTCTGCTGGCAGGAGGTTACACTGAGCATCAGGCTGCTTCCAGGCTCAAGGTTTCTAAGACAGCAATACATAAGAATAAGATGAAACAGGTAACACTGGCAATAACTAAAAACCAGCCAGGCAGAGGGCAGAAGCCACTTTCTAATGACCATCAATTTATTGGGTAGTGCCTCATAAATCAGAGAATGACTTCAAGTGACCTTCAAAAGGAATGGGAAACATTAAGTGCAGGTGTGAAGTGCACTGCTAGGACAGTTTGTATCAGGCTCCTAGAAGCAGGACTGGCTGCCCATAAAGCAAGGAAGAAGCCCTTCATTAATGAGACACAGAGAGGAATTGGACTGCAGTTTGCAAAAATTTCTTATATTATTCACAGTTGCACACCCATAAACTGAGCAATGAGTGAAACAAAAAATTGTGCTGTGGTCTCTTAATTTTTTCCAATGCTGTATCAGAGGAAACCCCACCAGTCTTATGTACATAGACCCGGCTTTGTTGTGGTGAGTTCCATTGTTAGCTTTAGCTTTAGCTGCAGCCTCTGACATGGCGAGTCTTTTAACTCCGGCCCGTGTGACTCATCAACATGTCGGTCTGCCGCTTCGAGGGTGTCCGCCACCCCCAGGAACATTTCTCAGAGATAAGAGTCTGCTTCTGCCAGGATGGCCTCAGCCGACCTCGGACAGTAGACTGCCACTACTGAGGCCTGGGGGCACTTGTGACAAAGGGGGGGTTATTCCTGTGTGTGTGTGTGTGTGTGTGTCTGGCACATGTATATATCACATTGTGGGGATCGGTTGTCCCCACATTGTGTTAAAAATCTGTATTTTGACATTGTGACCACACTTTTGATCCCCACAAGGGGAAACTCAAGTTTATAAAGATTTCTGAATGCAATCAAAAAAACTAAAACTGCCAAAAGTATTGTATTTTGATTGCTTACTTATGGTTAAGGTTAGGGCTGGGTAGGGATTAAGATCCATTGATGGGATTAGGGTCATGCCCATAGAAATGAATGGGGAGTCCCCACAAAGATACAAATAGAAACATATGTGTGTGTATCCGCTCACACATGTCAGCGTAATCTTTCAGCTGCTGTTCTCCTCACTAGCCTCCAGATGTGTAGTCATGGCAACGGCCATGCTGTATTAAGGATGGAAGCTCACTGTATTTCAGCAAAGCCCGGCTGCCATTTCACACGACTTTGAGAAAGACTGAAGTGTCATTGTCATTAAAGTCACAGAACAAAGGTCTCCTCATGAGCCTTGTTACCAACACATGGCCATATAGAAAGATTACGGTGCACTCTTTGAGGGTCTCTAAATGCTCTAAATGCTTTAAGCTTCCTCCTCCTCCTACTCTCCCAGAGACCTTCCTCAGTACGGACACAAGCAGTGGCAGTCCTACTTTGGCCGCACCTTTGACGTCTACACTAAGCTGTGGAAGTTTCAGCAGCAGCACAGGTATGACACCCCAGAGGTGACCCGCAGGGGGTTGAGTATACTGTGTTCAGGATTTATGAACTGATTTTGTTCTGTAAATGGAGGTTTGGTAAATTGGCCTGGGTATCTCGGCCAGTCATGTCGTAAACCCTTCAGTCCCGTTACTACGGTGACTGTGAACTGAATGGTGTTTGCGTCCCCCTTCTGGCTCACGTCTAGCTCTCCTGTATGGTGATGTGTAACTGGCAGCGGGAGAGGGAAAGTGGTCTAGGGGTGATGTCAACCTCCCTTTATTTGAGGGGGTTTTTGGGGGATTTGTGTGTAACAGCGTCTTGCACAAAAGCTGCACTGATGCACAAAATGATGCACTGATGAACAAAAGCTATACCTGTTAAACATTTGTGGAGCTTGGTGGAGGATGCAGCCCTGAAGGTCACTAATCCTGACTGGCGCTATTTTGCCATTATCTGGCCTTGATCAACAAAATTAACCTGAACTTCCTTATAAATTAATAAAAATGTCTGTCTGGATAAATGTATGCTCAACAACCAGAGAGCAAGTCCATCCCCTACATGAGGTCGCTGATGCTGCCCCGGATGTCATGACCTCTCTGCATGTTTAATCCTTTCATCTACAGGCAGGTGCTTGACACTCGTTATGGGTTGAAGAGGTGGCAGATTGGGGAGGTGGCTTCCAAGATTGGGCAGCTATACTACCACTATTAGTAAGAAACTTGTTACTCTCAAACTGACAGTTAATGTTATAGCAACCAAAGAGGTAGACTGTCTATAGTGAGATGAATCTGTTCATCTTATAAAGTGTTCTGGCCATGTCTGATTGATTCTAGTTTACGCACGTCTGAAACCAGCTATCTGAATGAGGCCTTTTCCTTCTACTCTGCCATCCGGCAGAGATCCTACTATTATCAGGTCAACAAGGAGGACAGGTGAGTCCCCTTTGGAACCATGCAGTGAATTCCTGCAATTCTTCTCTGTTGTTCCCAGCACAACTCCCTACTTCTCCGTCACTCTGTCTTCTCCTAGGCCAGAGCTGGTGGTGAAGAAACTGCGTTACTATGCCCGCTACATTGTGGTCTGCCTCCTGCTGAACAAAATGGACCTGGTAAAGATGCTTGTGAAGGTAAGAGGTGGGGCTCAGTAGATTGCATAGTCTGTATGCTCCCCTCGTGGTCAATAGTGGAAAAGCATCACATATATCTGCTGTTGAGGAGACCTTTTTTATGTCTACTTGGAATTCACTGTGCGCCCTGGGCTCCTTGTACTGTACGGCTGTTAATTACGAGCTACCCTGAGGTGTGCTCGGCTGCGCCTGCATGCAGGAGCTGTCAGAGGAGATAGAGGAGTACACCCAGCGCTTTAGCACGGAGGACCAGCTGGAGTGGAACCTGGTGCTTCAAGAGGTGACCGCCTTTGTGGAGGTACTGCAGTAAAATCAAAGCCATACAATCCTAGAGATTGACTCTCCCATATACTGACTCACACAGACACTGACACTCGCATTCACTGACTCATTTAGACACTGACTCACACAGACACTGACACTCGCATTCACTGACTCATTTAGACACTGACTCACACAGACACTGACTCTCCCATACACTGACTCACACAGACACTGACTGTCCTATACACTGACTCACACAGACACTGAAACTCCCATACACTGACTCACACAAACACTGACTCTCCTATATACTGACTCACACAGACACTGACTCACTTAGACACTGACTCACACAGACACTGACTCTCCTATACACTGACTCACAGACACTGACACTCCCATATACTGACTCACACAGACACTGACTCTCCCATAAACTGACTCACAGACACTGACTCTACCATACACTGACTCACACTGACACTCCCATACAGACAGACAATGCCTCACACAGACACTGACTTATACAGACATTGACGTTCTCTGACACTGATTCATCCAGACACTAACTGTCCCAGATAACAACCTGCACCAACACGGACTCTCAAAGACACTGACTCTCCTGGACACTAACTCCCCCAGATACTCACTTTTCCAGACATTGACTTTTCCTGACACTGACTCATCCAGACACTGACTCACACAGACAATGAATCTCCCAGGCACTGACTCATCCAGACACTGACTGACACAATTTTGAGTCACCCAGACACCAACTCACACAGACATTGACTCTCCCAGTCCCTGACTCATCCAGACACTGATTTCAACCAGACACTGACTCTCCCAGACACTGACTCATCTAGATTTCAGTGTAGGGATTTACAGTTTAGTTCTGGCTGACAGTTAGACCCTTGGATTTAGTGGGAGATGCATCTGTAAGAGAACTGGTTTTTATATGAATTTATACCATCTTTACTGCGTGTCTGTGTGCCTGTGTCTGAATGGTTGGATCTGTGTGTGTATGGGTGTGCGTGAATTTGTGTGGACCCAGGCGGACCCAGTGATGATACTGACCAATGACAATGCAGTCGTGATCACATCCAACCGGCTGCATGAAGGGGGCGTGCCCCAGTTGGAGCCGGGCATGGTGGTCGGTCAGCTCGCCCTGGCCGACGCGCTCATCATCGGCAACTGCAACAATCAGGTATCCCACCAAGGCAGGGAGGTTCGTTGTGATTGTGTGTGGGGCCTTGTCTCAGAAGCTGTGCACAGTGAAATCCTGCAGAAACATGTGGGCAGCACTGAAGCAGAAGACCTTTCCCTTCACCAGGTGAAGTTCAGCGAGCTGACCATCGACATGTTCCGGATGCTGCAAGCCTTGGAGAGGGAGCCGGTGACCCTGGCAACACAGTCAAACAAGACCGGCACCCTGGTGAGCACAGCACATGTATACACACACACACACACACACACACAGACACACAAGTTGGTGTACCTATCTAAATGGAGACCATCCATTCATTTCTTTGGGAAAAACCCTAAACACCCTTAACCCCTACCCATTCCTAACCTTAACCATAAGTAACCAACCCAAATACAAGACTTTTGGCATTTTTAATTTTTGATTGCATTCACAGATTTTTATAAAACTGATGTTACCCAAATGGGGACCTCAAAAGATGTCCCCAAAAGTAGGGAAATTAAAGGTTTTACTACACTCTGGGGACAATTTGGTCCTCAGATGTGATCTATGCAAACACACACATACAGACGTACACACACATATTCCACAAACACATATTATACAGACACACACACAATCTATAGATACACAAACTCTACACCACACTCACTGTCCAGACACTATCCAGATTCAATCATAGACCACAATGATAACCATGAGCTCTCCTGATGTCCTGCAGGAACCCAGCGAGAAACCACCTAAGCGGGAGAACCCTCACAAGTACCTGCTGTACAAACCCACCTTCAGCCAGGTGTACACCTTCTTATCTGCATCCTTCAAGGTCAGTACCAGCTAACACGCAGTTTACAGTGCCAATTACTATTCAGTTTTCATACCAATTACAATTGCAGTGGCAATTAGGTCTATTTGTGTCAGTTCCAATTGCAATGTTATTTCATGTTAATTTCAATTACACTGCTGATTACAATGAAATTAAAGTTCCAGATATAATGATAGTTATAGAGGCAATTATAAGGCATCCACACTCTGCTGCTACAACAGAAAAGAGTATTCAGGTTTTTAGCTGCCTACAACAGTGTAGGCAGTTGCCCGGTCATTGGGCCGTTATGAAAGAAGACAGCCAAAAGAGCAACGTCTCCATTACGGGAGAATCCACTTCTCTCTCTTCTCTCCCCAGGGAACCTTCCTGTCACCGGAGTTGTAGCATATAAATGGGCTCCTGCTCTGTTGCCATAGTGTTCCTGTTCCTGTCTCTCCTCTTTAATATATATTCTGTTGCTCTCTGGATCTTAAACAGTTTCTGGACAAATTTATAGGGTCCGATGGTGAAATACTTCATTTTAATTGTATGCTGTAATTTTTTAGCAGTTTTACTGCCAAAACTAGGTGATAAAAATGAGCCTGATTCAACCTCTTCAGTCACTCACATGTACATGTAGAATCTCTGTATCCTGATCTGTGATTCAGCCTGATTCTACCTTTTTATATAACCACACGTATGCGCAACATCTTTGTAACCTGGTCTGTGATTGGGTGATATGTTTGCTGTTTCAGGAGCTGCCAGCGAATAGCGTGCTGCTTCTCTACCTTTCTGCCACTGGAGTCTTCCCCAATGGACGCGGCGAATATGACGGTAAGCTGTAGCAGATTCCGGCCATTTCAGCTGTCCTGCACCCACCCCAGACTCTGGAGGACCAGGACTCAAGCTAGTCCCACAATCCCTATTTTCTGTCAGATTTCCACTCTGCAGTGTGTTTGTTCGGTCATTCTTTGGCACTGGTATGGTACTGTGTGGTACAGGAGTGAAGCCTCCATCCACTACTCCTGGGCCACAGCCTCAGATGATGGACTCCTGCGGCCTGCCGGCCATGTGGCTGATCGTTAGCGGCGGTGCTAATTAGCCACAGCATGTGAGCCGTCACCCACTGATCCTCCCTGCCCTTTTCCTCCCTGGCTTAGGTTCACAAGCTTCTCTACGTGACTCATCTAGGCCTCACTGTTATTTTTCTTCAGTTCCTTCTCTGGTAGTCAGAAAAAAGTCCTTCTACCCCGTGGTCTTCCTCAGGGACTGTCTGGCAGAGCCATGCAAACGCATGGTTGGGCCCGTGAGAAATTCTACTGAATGATCCCCCCCTTCTCCAAGCCAAAGCTCCAATTATCTATGCTCACACGCTCATGGGCGCCCCCCAGAGTCTGGGCCCCTGAAAGTCTCCCCCCTTATGGGCAGCCCTGCTGCCTGGTGGAGTTTCTGGCGTCTTTAACTGAATACATCAGTTGTTTTTATCCTTAGTTGATGTAGCCTGGCATACTTTTCACTCTGTGAGACCATTTGTTCCACTGGTGTGGATTTGAGTAGGAGGGATACCTGCAGTGTCTATCTATACAAGATGTTCAAGTATCTGCGTCCTGCTAACCCACCCCTCTTGGCAGGGCCCTACGACCTAGGGGGTGTCCTCACCAGCAACAACCGTGACCTGGTCAACGGGGAGACGGTCCAGCGGAGAAACCAGGCAGAGAAAGAGATGCACTGGTGAGAGAACGAGGCATGGAATCAGCCATAGCAGACCCAAACAGAGCACCTGCACCTTTGCCTCAGGCAAAGCATGGTGTGGTATAGAAAAGCAGCATTGAATCATGGGAAATAATGCTGCCCTTCCCTGTGTCCATTGTTTAGGGACTGTTTTTATCTGTGACTTGCAAAGCATGCTGGTCGTTGAACCTGTATAGAAAGCTGAATATTTTGGCTCAGGTTGCTCTGGTTGACTAGCTTCCTTGGGGGTGGAGCAGCCGGTTCCCCCAGCACCCTGGTAACGCGTCTCCCTTGTCTATGTCAGTCTCCATCCAGGTGACCTGTATCCTTTCACCAGGAAACCCCTCTTTGTTATTGTGGACTCATCCAACAGCATGGCCTACAAGGTGAGGGGGACACGAGCTATTAACCAATGTGTATGTCTTACGAAAGAAACACTTTTATCAGATCTTATTTTATAATAATTGTTTTATTTATATTTAGTTGCTTAGTGGATATCTTTTCAAAGCAACTTTAGTGGATATTTAACTGGATCAATTAATGTCATGAAACTTAAAAAAAAAGCTTTGGTAGCTATAGTGTTTTTCAAAATATCATCCCAACTGTGAATTGTGACTAATGAATGGTATGTCCAGACGCCACCTTGTGTCCAGCATTAAGTATTACAATCTGGTATATCCTGGTTTTATATATCAATATATCACCTTTTCATATGAAGTGTTTTCTAATTAATATTTTGATATTATGTACCTTACAGAGGCAAGACCCCTAGCTGCGGGTGGGTTTTAACCCATCCGTTTAATTCCAGGGTATGAAATCTATTTACCCGTTAGTAAGTTTAGCAACAAATTCCGGTATCATTCCAAAAGACCATGCCTGTACATAATATCTAACAAGCACATATTAAAATCCAGCACATAAGGAGTCCAGTCTGTCCTCCTCTTCTGTTATTATGTGCAGAAGTTACTGAACGGGACAGGACCATCTGTGCAGTTACTCACTGCTTTTTCTGTGTTTTCTTTCACCAGAATTTCTTGAATCTTTTCGGACAGCCACTGGTGTGCCTGCTGTCACCCACAGTCTATCCCAAGAGTCTGCAAGGTGACTGTAGTGTTCATGCACTTTTAACTGTTTTATTTTTCTGGAGTGCAGGGTATGACTTTTAGTACCTTTTTGTGGTGCAGCACAGTGGCACCTCCTGTGGCGCCTCCTGTATAGCTGATGGTGTGATCAGGGCCACTACTTTCATTATGGAAGAATGCAGGTCTTACTGCATTGTGCAGATGTGGGATAAGACCTAGAGTCTGGCAACCCTGCAAGTGGTAGTGAAGGACAGCATTGTGCTTGTGCATTGTGGCTTCTTACAGCAGTTATTTAACATTAAATTCAAATCAATTTTATATGTGTAGCACAATTTCACGTTACATTGTCTCAAAGCACTTTACCTTGTCCCTGCCGAAAGCCCCCAGTGAGCAAGCCAGAGGCGACAATGGCAAGGAAAAACTCCCTAGAAGGAAGAAACCTTGGGAGGAACCAGAATCAAATGGGCCCATCCTCCAGGGGCCAGCAGAGGAAGTCCAAAATAGCAGTCACAATTTATAAAGTAAAACTGTGTATAGTCCAGGTATAAATGTGGAAGGTGTAGCTGATGTCAGGACTGGCAGGTGAGGAAGCAGTGTAGCAGTGTAAGGGGTGCAGTGGAAAGGTGTGTGGAGCACTTCATTGCTTTCGGTGTGAAAATCCAGCGAATCAGTCCCCAGTACAGCTGCTTCATATTTTTTAGGGGTGACATAGACTAGTCAGTGGAGTGGTGAAGTCTGTAGGCTGTTACATTGTTTTAAGGTACCTAGCTGTTCTCGTTCGATTTCATTTTAAGGATAAACTTTTCCTCTAAGCAAAATCATTGTTTGCTTTCTGATTTTTTGTAAACCTGCACTTAGTGCTGGCCCCTGAGGAAGTATTACCGTGAACTGTTTCTGTAGATTTCCACATATATTTGTAGAAAATTGTTTTGCTTGCTTGTCACCCCAAAATAACATCAGTATTCAACACAACTCATACTACAAAAAAAAACTACAAATGTGCAGTTTCCACCTTACAAGAAAAACAGACTAAGTAATGTTGAAAACTGTTGTCAGTTCCACACGACTTACTGGTAGATCTTGTAATATGTATATTCTATTAACCCCTCCCCCTTCTTTCTTTAGACCAATCACAGCGTGGCAGCCTCTTCACGCTCTTCCTGTACAGCCCCATAGTGGCCTTCGTCTCTGTGTGCGGCCTCAGTAGCCTAAGGCAGGGCCTGTGGGAAAAGGCCCAGGAGTTCCTGCACCTTGTGTACCGTGAAGTGGGCCAGATGATCACCCGCTCTCGCAGCATAGGTACCTTCACAGCTTGTAGGTCCTCGGGGCCCCATCCTGAGTAACTCTCATAAATTGCCACTTAGTATTTAATCTAAGAAAGAACATCTAGTTCACAATGTTGGGGAAGTTACTCATGAAAGTAATTCATTACAGACAGAGGGGGAAAGTTCAGGCCCAGAAAGTACAAACCCAGACCAAGGTTTTGTTTCAACCAACCAGTTGAATATAAAGAGTCACAGTCACAGAGTACTCAACTGGTTGGTTAAAACAGTACCTTAGTATGGATTTGTTCTTTCAGGACCTGAACTTTCCACCTCTCTCTGTAATGGATTACTTTTGTGAGTAACTTTCCCAACACACTATTTCATTCTTTTGATTTACACAACGAGTGGTGCTTAAACATGAAGGAAGACTGATTACTACTTTTAAAACGTCCCATTGTCTCCTTTTCATTCAGACCAGGCCTTTCTGCAGTTCTATGGGGATGAATTCCTGCGACTTCTCCTCATCCGCTTCGTCTTCTGTTCAGCCGTCCTGAGGCTGCACAAGCTCTTCCGGGTACGTTAGCATGTTAGCGCATTAGTATACACACGCTTTTTTTGGTAGGTTAGCATACTAGCGCATTATCGTACACAAGCACTTTCAGGTACATTAGCAAGTTAGCACATTAGCATACACAAGCTCTTTCAGGTATGTTAGCACGTTAGTGTACACAAGCTCTTTCAGGTATGTTAGCATGTTAGCACATCAGTGTACACAAGCTCTTTCAGGTATGTTAGCATGTTAGCGCATTGGTGTACACAAAATCTTTTGGGTAGTTGTCCTACCTTAGAAGGTGTTGTCCTGCCTTATTGTTTGCATTACTTGTTTGAGGCTGTATGGATTACTGATCCCCCCCAGAAGTCCTGTATGCTTTATGCTTGTCTTTCCCATCCCCCAATGCAGGATTCCCGGAGTTACCCAGAGTCCTACCCCCAGCTTCCCAAGCCAGACACGGTTGAGAACAGTCTGCTGCAGAAGCGTGTGCTAGAGCTGGCAGCCATGTTGGATGTGCAGTCCCTCTTCTACAGCAACACCCTAGATGGCTTCTGACAGCCCTCCCCCAGCCAGTTCCCTCAAACGCTCTCCGAAGGGGTGTTGATGGTATCGAACATTCCTAGACAAGAACGTCCAGTTTATTTGATCATTTTCTCACTAGACGTACATTTTTCTACTTTTAAAAAGAGCGGATCATCTATTTTTTTAAAACATGGTCAAACAGTTTTATATTGCACCTTCTTAGAATTTGGTTCTAAATGTACATAAAAATACACTTTTGTTGGCAGATACTAGAAAATAAGTAGCTGTATTGTGTTCTGTCAGCATAACAACTAACATCGGATTGTCATGGGGCAGAGGTGGACTCCACACGCACTCTCACATCATGGGTGTCGCATTTTGGACAGTCTTGAGCTGTGCTGGGTAATAACATTACCTTTGAGAGAATATGTTGTAATCCATCTGCACATGTGTGGTGCATTCAGGAGTTACCCACCTTTGTCCCATTCTTACATTATGGTTTTAAAAATACTCATTATGGTAGCTGAAATCTGCTCATCGTTTTAGGGGTTTTTTTCCCCAGAATTATTTCATCTTCTTTGTTAATGAACCTGTTGTATTTACAGAAGAAGCTTTGAACCCCCCCCCCTCCCCCCGCCAGAAGTTTAGCCTTTCTGCAGGGGAAGCAAGATTAACCTTTGAAGTTCTTCACAGTGATTTGTTAACTGTCTGGTTTTGTGAATATGGGTAACTGCATTAGGGATGCTGGCAGTTCAGAAGAGGTCATGTGTCGCTTCCTGCCAGACTTACAGGACATGCAGGAGGCTATTTACTTAGAAAATGCACTTTTAAATGTTCCTGGCTGTCGGTTAGAAGTACCACCCTCTCTCCTGCATGTTTGTGAATTAGGTACAGTCCAGCGTTTACTGTGTGCCAAGCTTCTCACATTTGTCACGTGTGATGTAGACAGGCTGTTTTTTTAGCCCGGGTAGCAGTACAGTTCACAGGTGAATACAAAAAATATGTGTATATGTAGATAATATATATATTTCTATATATGTGGGTGTCTTAACTGTGACAGAATCTAGCACAAGTGTCTATGGAGCTGTTTTTGTGAAGTCCGACTTTGACGCTCTAGCTAAAAAAGTACCGCTTCCAGTCGTGCGCTCCAGACATCTCCCCCGTCACTTATTTGCTCATTTGCATTGACAGTGCTACACACACAGAACTTCATATATCTTGTCCAATAGTAAACGATGCACAATGAGTCGTTTGCACGTTTTGAGATTTAAGGACAGGCAGCGTGTATAGATTGCGCTTTTCTTCTTTATGTGCGCTTTAGACTTTGCTACAATGATAGCACAGTCTGACCCAATGACACACTTAAGGAAACACTCACGGGGCGAGTATATTGGGAAAAAGTGTGGATACATTTTACATACACCTACAGTCTTTAACCTCCGCAAAGCTAATCAAGTCCATCTCTGCTTACTTTTTGGGACATTTGCTTTTATATAATTGCGACGGTGGAAGTCCTTTCATTTATTTAAAACCTGTTGCAATAAACTTTTTGAAGTTTTTAAAAAGCGATATTCCTCATTCCCACAATAATAATCACTGCCAGACAAAACATTCCTTTGACGTTTGATTGTAAAATAGGAGATGACACAGTTAATAGAATAAATACTAGGGTTCCAGAACAGCTGTGGCTAAAATAGTTGCAGCAAAGGGCAGAAAAACGCACACTGTGACCCAACATGGCGGTCTAGCTAAACACTAGTGATGGCCAAATGAAGCTACATGAACCAATTGCTGTATTGTCTGACACCACTAGATGGTGCTCTCTAAAAAAGCGCTTAATTCATGTCCCAAAGCAAACCAAGAGCGCCATCTAGTGGGGTCAAGAAACAGAAAATGGTTCATGAAGCTTCTTCAGCCATAACCACTGAATGCCAATAAAAGGGACGCGCGTCCCTTTGTATCAATGCCAGTGCACTGATACTGACTGGCACTGGAGCCACTGTGTGGGAAGACTGTAAATGCTCGTCTTGTCTACAAACAAACGAGTTGGAGGTCGGTCGTTACAAAATACACCTTCGGATTGACAATTATCACCGGTTTAACTTAGGTTTAACACATTTTACTGTACACTTAGAATGCTTAAGTGTATATTATACCGGTATCTTTTTTCTATATTAATAACATGGTTAAAACACAATTTAGCCAGGACCTAATGTAATTGCTTTGTTAATATCAGAGGCATGTTGTAAGTTAAGTTGTCTTTGTACACGTGTTGGTCAAAACCGAATCTTGTTAATTGGTTAGTGAGGGTGTTTTGCTGAAGGTGTAAAACAGAAGCTAAAATGTCAGAATACTCTTTCTTTATAAGCTAAGGGATTCTAGAGCTTGTAGTTCGTCATCTTAAATCGCTCTGTCTGACTTCAGAACAATATTGTCTTAATTGTCACCAAATTGATGTTGTTCTTGTTGTTTATTTCTGGTAATGATGTAATAATATGAAGGATCAAAATAAGAATATCTGTAATGTTTTTTCATAAAATGTTTTCACTGAATGCTTTTAAAAATAAACATTTAATATTGCTTAAGAGAGTTATTGTATCCGTGTTTTAAGATGTAGCCTACACGTAAGACTTGCATAATTTGCAAATAATACGAAAATTTTGGGAAATTTTTACTGAACAACAAACACGTAATTATTAGCTGGAGATCATTAAATTACAGTATGAATAGTTAATTAGGTTTTCATTTAACTTCCGATACATTCATTATTACCTGGGGCTAGATAATCACCATCCATCACAGTAAAAGCTGAATCCCAACTGGGGTCGCGTGGGGGACCGAAGCCTATCCCAGGAACAATGGACGCAGGCAGGAACCAATGGGCTAGATAATGTTCCGGTTCAGAACAGGTAGCTTTGCAATACTTTCTGAAACAACGGGTTACATAATAAATTAGTCGGCACAATCCATACGATATGATTTTGCGTTCCTAGTGATGAGAGCTGTAAAACAAGGAGACGCTTTCAATGGCATTTATACTATTCCAAAGTAACTGTTTGGAACACCAGTTTTCATACAATTTATCATATCTGGTCTATACACACAAATCATTGAACACGCGCAAGTGCAGACATGTAAAGAGTTAAACAACTCCTTTTAATTGACAGGAAGATGAACGAATCGCATTTTGCACCGCCCCAACTCATGCGCGGACCAATGAGCAGCGGTTTCAGTTACAAGGCCGTTTCGGAAACGTCAGCACTGTCGCGTATGTGGGCTTTGGAGATGCGTAAAGAAGTTGGAAGGAAATAATAAATTCAGTGATTATTCGTGCTTATGGAGTAAACTAACAAGCAATGTTTTTTACTTTCAACGACATTTAGCAACGCAATGGATTACGTTTTCAGTTTTTCACTTTCTTTTCGGAGTTCATGTGGTAAGCGTTCTTGTAGCTACCTTTACCCGTTAGCTAAGTATCCATTAATTATTCAGCCGGGCGCTACAGTTTTTAATTGCGATAAATGTGTCGATTAATGTAGCAGTTCTTGCCATCGTTTAAGTCATGACGCTGTGAATCGAAGACAGTTGATCGAATATTTTCCTTGACTGAATGTGTTCTGAAACGTTGCGGCTCACAAAGTTAGAAAGCGATAGTGTATGGGAGTGTGAGAAGAATGTACCATCTTAAAGCCGTGCTTAATAATAGAGATAATCGATGGGCTGGCAGACAACCTGGCGTTAGGATTCGGAAGCCGTTGAGTTTTGTTCGAATTTATTCATCAATACGCAGCCGTACCACATAATGGACACGCATTGTTGTGCTGAAATGCTTAGTGGGCTTAAATGAAGACTGGTTAGTGTAAAGAGTGGTCCTGTCCGTTTTAGCTGTCAGTGCTAACTATAAATCTGACCAATTCCGCCGAGTTTAAAATATATATCCTCTTGTCTGCCGGCTAGACGTGTTGTGTCCTACACGAAGATACTGCCCGGCTGAAATAATTTTGGACTCCGCTTACATCTCAGTATAAGGGTAATATTCTGCGGTTTGTGTCACGGTTCCGTGTTAGAGCTGGAACTTAAAATCGGGACGAGATTTTTTTCCCCAGTACTAGTATTGTGTTGAAGCTGGGGAGGTCGAGTTGTGTCAAGGCCTTAAGCTGGGATACTGGTCTCTTACGGCCCGCCTCCTAAAAAACAGAAAATCATCTCATTGTATGTGAAGCCGGCGATTGGTAACCGGAGCCCAGTGAAGCCGTCAGTCATTTCAGCGGCGCTGCGCTTCCGGGAATTCGGTACACTGTCGCGGCGTGACAGGTGGAAGCATTGATAAAAATAGCGACTACATTGTTAAAAGTTCGTAAATGGTCATGTGAAACTGGGTTTACTTCAGTTTGCCCTATTGTATTTACAGTGCATTATACCCAAACG
Source organism: Hyperopisus bebe (assembly GCA_026777045.1). Classification (NCBI taxonomy): domain Eukaryota; kingdom Metazoa; phylum Chordata; class Actinopteri; order Osteoglossiformes; family Mormyridae; genus Hyperopisus; species Hyperopisus bebe. The sequence goes on along the minus strand of JAODJW010000040.1, from coordinate 3,688,674 downwards.
TGGATATCGTCAAGTATTGAAGTCCATCTTGTAGAATAAACAATTAACTATAAACAAAATGAATATTTGTTGATTTTTTTGGGTTATATTTTACAGGAAATGTCGTTCCTATTGTAGTCTAATTATTCTACAGTTTTCCTTTTGCAGTTGTTTCCTTTTGCATACTGTTATCTTGACTTACTATTGCACTATAAGGTTTATGTAAATGAGATGCAAGGTAATACTTTTCCCCCCAAAATTAATCATAACAGCAGTCGTAGCAGATAGACATTAGATGTATTTCTGGTAGTTAATCGACTGTTCTCCTAATTCTCTGCGTAGTGTAATGTTGCTCCTCATTATGCCCTCTGTGTCAATGGGTGTCATTAGCTGTTTGTGGCTAGCCAGTTTACCTTCCACATGGATTACCTTTGACAGGCAAAATATTAATATGTGGAATGAAAACTCTTTGAGTCGCGTAACGTATAGCTTCCATCATGGCCATCCTGAGATACTCCTTTTAGACTAATGTGTTATGGTTGACTCTAAGTGGTGTTTTGATCTGTTGTAGAGAATTAGAGGTGATGAAGATGAAGGATTTCCTCTTCTGTGGATGGAACCATAACTGCAGGCCAAGCTGTGAACGATAACTGCCCCACCTGCCCCGCTCTGCCCTCAGAAACAGACCGGTTTGAATTGTGAGGCGACGGGCAGTTGGGCAGCCCGTGGGGGCTGGAAGGCTGCGACCTCACTATGTTTGCCAAGCTGAAGAAGAAGATCGCCGAGGAGGCGGCCACAGCCCCCCGGTCGGCTGGCCGCATCCCCCGCTCCGTCAGCAAGGAGTCCATCACCTCCGCCGGTGCCGACTCTGGCGATGACTTTGTGAGTATCGCCGAGTTCCCACATGACTCTTAGTCCGGATACTGTTATACACCTCCAGTTGTTTGCAGGTGCACACTTACTGAATGTGTTTGGGCTTTAATCCATGGTGCTACAGCATTTACTTCCCAGTCTGAAAAACAGTGTGAAAGATGCAAAAAAAAACAGGGGTGGTGGATGATTCTGAACTTTGATCTGTTGTTTTGAATTTGTGAACTTCCAGTGTTTCCTCTGTCAGCTGCGCTTTGTTTATTCTACTGCTTTAGTGATTTTATTCATTTAGCTGATGCATTTCTCCAGAGTAAGGAAAGTGAGTCAGAGAATGGGGTATACCAACATCCTCTGTCCTGCATACTGGCTGAAGGGCCCAGTTTTGATACTCGTACTGTCCTGTTCTTGGGACGGAAACCAACAACCAAGGGCACTGATTGAGCTACACAGTGCCCCTAAGTCCTGATTTTGTCTGTGTGGGTCTTTCTCAGAAGACTGGTGGTTGGAGGTTCCTGTTTTCATTGTGAGGCTTATAGCTCTACAGGCACGGACCATTAAAACCTCAGAAAAGTTTGCTGATGTGATTCTGACTTCCTAGTCCCTGAGTTGCAGCTTTGTAGGGAAATGAGAGCATGTTCCCCCCCATGGCCCTGTGTTTGTAGTGTCACACTGCTGCCTGTTTGGCCTTGTTCCACTGAACTGTGTCCCTGTTTGTGAACATCCACAGTATTTTAGTGTTGCTGGGGTCCATCCATCTCCATCCAGCCATGACTCTTCCATTAATCTGCGCTATTATCCATCACAGCCATTCCTGTTACCCCTTCCAGTCTCCCTCCATAATGAAGCTCCACATGGTGCTGGGATCAGAATCGGAGGAGAGGCAGCAGAGGCGTGGTGTGGCTCAGTGGATGGCACTGTTGCTTTGTGCCTTCAGGGTTTTGGGGGGGGGGGGGGGGGGGGGGGGTCCTAATCCCTCCCTGGCTCCTTGTGCTACAGGCGCCTCTGTTACCAGGTTAAGTGGTCAAAGGATGGATGAATGGATGGAACTCGGTGATCACTTCAGAGCTTGTGGGTATGGTGCTTGTATCCAGGGTCGATATGCCAGCATCCTTCCCACCGTCTGCCTCTGAGTCATGACTGATGTAAGCTGCCCCCCTCCTGCCATTTATGTTAATAAATAGGAGGGATTTTCGATGCTCCCCTGGCTGCCTGAATTTATCCCTGTGAGGCATCCTGTCCTGAAAGCCCAGCGTTACCCAAAGCCATTCGCCTTCATACTTCTTTGCTCCTCGTCTCCCGGTTTTCCTCCTGGTTTTCTTCCCTGTTCCCAGCCATGGACCCGCTCCTTCAGCCCTGGGCTGCCCGTTCTGCTGCCCGTCCAGCCCTGATTTATGGCCTGCATTGTCTTTTATCTCAGGTCGCTGTCGTTTCGCTGTATAATCTAATCCGCATGTGCTTATCTTCTGTGCCCGCAGAGTCGTTATTGCATTACTGATCTGGAGTTAAGAAAAAGATTAGCATGACATTTTATAAGCTCTTTATTTTTTATTCCTGTCGACTCCAAGCGGAATGTTATCATATCAGTAAAGCCGTCAAATCGATATTTTGCATTTTGCATATTTACAGAGATTTCCTCTTCAGGAAAATGTGTTTTTCAGCAGTCATCCAAATTAAGATGAAGTATGTAGGTCTCAGATTTGGTTCTGTATGGTCATAGTACCTCATAGGTTCAGATCTAACTGTCTAAAAGCCATGAAACATGTCTTGCACTTGTAACACTTATAAACGGGTGAGAACAGGCATGAATAGGAGCAGTGTTGGAACTTTATGCCTCCTGTATGTCGTTCTCCTTTCGTAGGCCTCTGATGGCAGCAGCTCCAGGGACGACCTCTCCTCCCAGCTGCTCAGACGGAATGGCCAGATCCGCAGGCTGGAGGCCAAGCTGTCAGGTGAGGGGGCGGGGCCTCGGCAGAGGTATGGGGGCAGGTCCTCAGCAGAGGTGAGGGGGCGGGGCCTCAGCAGAGGTGTGGCAGGCCTATGGATTGCTGCCTGTCTGCCAGTGGCCTCTTAGTCACAAGGCAGGATGCTTATGGGGTGACTGAGAGACCAGTTTCATTTGCTGAAGACCTGAGATCTGTCCCTGTAAGTGGCTTCCCATCTACAGTGTTTAAAAGACTTAAACCTCTCCTGCTAGGACCATATCCCTCCCCAGCCCCTTCCCCCAAAATACCCCGTTGTGGTCCCTCGGATACCTGTCTGTGTGCCCCCCCCCCTCCCCAAGTTAAGGCCTGGCCTCACATAGCCTCCTAGCTTCTCATTAGGGAAAAACCTTTTGTTTCTCTGTTCATTTTATTTTGTGCTCACTCATAATTATTCTTTGTCTTTTTTTTTTTTTTTTTGCTTTTGGACCCCCATCCCCCACCCACCCCCTCCTGTTTTGTGTTTGTGTGTGTGTGTGTGTGTGGTTCCCTTATTCGCCCACCTCTTGCCCCCAGACTATGCTGAGCAGCTTCGAGTTCTGCAGAAGACTAAAGAGAAGCTCGAAATCGCGTTAGAAAAACACCAGGATTGTACGTACCCTTACTTTTCATTGTGTTTGTTTGTTTTTGTTCCTCTCCTCATTTGTCGTCCGTTAATGATACTTTCTGCTCGTCACCGCTTGACAAGCAAAAAGAACAGAAATAAAAGCTAATCATGGCGCCGATGCCAGCGTCCTCTGACACATGACGGGTGTTTTCCTTGAGTCAGTAGAAAGGGTGAGCGTCCTTTGCTGTGTGACGGCAGCCTGAGGTAAGGATGGAGTCGTATCTTGGCTGGCCTGCTTCACCCCACAGTTGACCGACGGCACCTTGGGAATGCGATGGCGCCATGAAAGGCGATACCGACCTGAATTATTCATTGGCTGCCATGTCCTATGCCTTCCGACAAAATGGCAGCCATTTGAAATCTGACCTTTGACCGCTGAGATTAATTTCCCAACCGCATCCATCATTTTTTTTCAATGGGGGGGGGCATGTTGTTGATGGCACCTCTTGGATCCACTTGACTCCTGACTTTATTTAAAATTCCGACAAATCTGCGTGCAGGGAAGAGAAACTCCCAATGTGATTTGGTGATTAAGGCAGACACTTATTTGAAAGCTACATGAGAGATCATGACCCAGTCTGTCCCCT
>JAODJW010000040.1:3673308-3684552 GCA_026777045.1 Hyperopisus bebe | reverse complement strand
GACCCCTGGAGATACCATGCTGCAGCTTTTGGCCTAATGCTGGCTATAGGAGTGCTAACAAGCCGTTATCATCGGATGTGTAAATAAGGCTATTTTTCTTCAAACAGACCGTGTGGACAAAACTCGTCACAGCACCTCCAATAAAAAACAGAATACGGTCTTTGGCCGCACACATAGCCACATGCATTAATCCCCCTCCGTATCTCCCTGCTTCTCCACAGCATCCATGAGGAAGCTACAGGAGCAGAACGAGAGCTACCAGGCCAGCAGAGCCAAAATGGCCGAGGGCATGGCCCTGGCGCTGGCGAAGAAGGATCAGGTGACGCTACCGCATACTCGGATCTGGTTCCCTTTCTGTTTGCATCTCCTGAGCTTTGTCCTCCCTGCGTGCGGGCGGTTCACACGGAGCATATTTGATTTTTCTGGCAAGCATGTGTGCACTGTAACTAAGCTGGGGGGAGAGCTCTCAGTCAGATAGCAGGATATGGTTTGCACATATTCAGGGTGCTCAGGGTGTCTGTGCTGTCTGTGGTGTTCTGGTGCTGTCTGATCCAGGTCTTTCTTTGTAGGAGTGGATGGAGAAGATTGCTGCTTTGGAGAAGGTAAGTCTCCTGATGTTTTTTTTCTATCCATCCAACCATTTGTCCATCCATCTATCTTACAGTCACTTACCTTAGTCATGGGAGGGGCCTGGAGCCAGTCCCAGGTAGCATAAGGCACACGGCCGGGTATGCCCATCCGTCGTAGGGCCGATTACTCACAGACACGCTCTGTGGGTGATTAGTGAGTCACCCTTTAGCATTGACGCACTATGAAGAGAGATTACAGGAGTTTTCCAGCATAGAGGGTAAACTTACTTGGAGGGATCGTTCCTGTTCCCAGTGGGAACGTCCCGAAAGTCGGAATGCGATATGATTTGGTGAAATATTCCTTATTGGTTTTAGTGGAATGTCTGTAGAGGCGACGTGCCGGGCCTCACCAGCCCCCTCCCCTGCCCCTCCTCCCACCCATGCGGGCCGCAGGAGAAGGGTGAGCTGTCCTCGCAGCTGGGCGACCTGACCGAGCAGAGTATCAGTCTGTTCCGGAAGAGGGACGACCTGGACGAGCTGGAGGGCTTCCAGCAGCAGGAACTGGCCAAGGTGAAGCACATGGTACGTCTGATACGGGTCGGGCCCCTGCCTGCTATTTTGGGATAGTTTTGGACTGAACTCCAGCTTCAGGGCTGGGAGCCCCGGACTCGGCACTGCTCTTGCCCTTGAGTAAGTTACTTGTGTGTTGAGAATAATCGGGACTTTTAGCAGTCATTTGTTTTAATTATTTATTCAGTAGATGCTTTGGGTAAAATCATCATACATTTTTGAGAAAGCAGGGTCAGACAGTCCCTGGAGTAATGGGTGGGTGAGGAGGTAAGGCTTTGCTCAATGGCCCAGTGATAAAATAGCTCTGCCGACCATGGGATTTGAACCAGCAGCCATCTGATCACAGGCGCGGAGTCCACACCCCACCACCCATGATTATCATTGTAAAAGATGGAGACTTTGTTTTGTCTGCAAACCACTGGCAGCTTTGGATTCATAATATTCTGACACTTGTGATTCTGACAAACCAGCATAATTAAAAAAAAAAATTATGGGCAGGAGTCTGTGCAAGATCCAAATTTAATGCTGAAATACCAGATGTTCATGTGTATAATTGTGTGCAAGTATTACATAAAGGTAAAGCGGTTTAGCATTGACATAAATGAACTTTGAAGTATGGAGTAGACTCTTTGGAACAGTCAGGTAATCCCCATGCCTTAACCACCCCCCCCAAAAAATACCCATGCCTCTTCCTGTCCAGCTCTTGAGGAAGGAGGAGCAGATGGGTCAGAGGGAAGAGGAGCTACGGCAGCAGTCTGGCGACCTGCAGGAGGCCCGCAGGGCCCTGGCTGAGGCCCAGGACAGAGTGCACCTGCTGGAGGAGGAGCAGCAGGAAAGCCTGAGACTCAACCAGGAGCTGCAGGCCGAGAGGTGAGGCACACTCTGGTGTGGGAGGGGTACAGGTGGCGTGTGACGCAGTCATGCTCAGGCTCGTGTTTTTTTTTTTTTTACTCATTCTTTCTCGTCTGATTTGAATCGAGACCCTAGAGGGCATTTTACTGGGGGGTGGGAGGTTCCTGAGCATCTTGCATGAACAATTGAAAGTACCCTCCTGAGTCCTCAGTGCTCCTTTAACAAGAGGGACGAAGGACAGCAAATTGTACGATGTTCACAAATTTTACAGAGGGAGACCTAGCAAATTTTACTGGCTGAGCTCCTGCCCCTCAGAGTCCCTGCACGGCTCTATGGGAAGCATATAGTTACCTGTTTATACCTGCTAATTAGATGAGGATCACCCCTGGGGGGTGTGGTTAGAATGAAAAGACCCTTTGTGCAAAATGATGGGGCAGAGCGTGGAGAATTCAGCAACACGTCAGCAGTGCTAATCTGAGCTGTGCTCCTGCGTCACAGGGAGAAATTCCTCGGCCTGAGGGAGGAAGCAGAGAAAAAGATCTCCGAGCTGGAAGGGAGGAGCGAGGAGCTCCAAAATGCCCTCCAGCGGGTCACTGAGGACTTCCAGAAGGTGGGGTCTCCCACGTTTCGGGACAAACCGCAAAGTTCTCCAGTGCTGATGGCCTGTTGTGTCAGCTGGCTGCCTTGTCAGTAACTGTGTGTCTGTGCGTATGATTCCAGTCACTGAGCAGCGCTGAGCAGTCCCTCAGCTTGACGCAGGCTGAACACAAGGCCTTGAAGCTTCAACATGAGCAACACAAGCAGAAGGTGGGAGCCCGGATCAGCCACCACACGCTGCCACCCCCTGCCGCTTTATACCTGCCCGCCCCCTCAGATGGGACTGGCGACCCTCATGAAGCCATTGTAATAAAACCGTGATTGTGAATCCATTCCGTTCACCCATTTCGCAGTATTTTTTTTTTTTTTTTTGGTAGGAGGTTGAAAATTTTCCAGTTCCGAATTTTCTGGAATGTATCAATACATCATGATGAGCGATACTACTAATAATGAATAACATAGAATGTGCCCTTTTTCCTTCAAATAGTCCATGCATATTGATGCAGAACTCCATGAATTTCAACCAATGGGATGGTGGTGATGCAACCCGCTCAGTTTTGGGCTCACTTTCTGCCCTGCCAGTAAGCAGGACCATGTCAGTGTGGGCATAATTTACATAGCATAACTTACAATGGAAATCCACCAGTTCGCAGTACGGCTTGGGTACAGCTCAGTTCTTGGTGGCAGGGGAAAAGCGCCATTACTTTCCATGACGGATATAAGCACATATACAGCTGAGAGCAATCTTGGGGTCAGCACCCCTGGGCCAGTTCGGGTTAAGGACCTCCGCAAGGTTGTGGGTTTGATTTAATGTTTCTGCTCATGTGTGTCCAATCGCAGCAACCTTGCAGTACTATTATGATCATGGAGAGTGTGAGGAACCTCGTCTGTGGCACTGTTGACTGAGATGTTTGTGTCCTGATGTATGCGTTTCTGACAGTCGAGCTCTGACCTTATCCAGGTGGCCGTGGCTGAGGAGGAGAAAGACCGGCTGGTGTGGGACCTGCAGGGGAAGGTCTGCTCGCTGGAGCGACGCTTGCAGGGCAACCTCACGGAGGACGAGCACCTGGAGGAGATGCTGAAGGAGGTAACTGCACGAGACGCGTGCCCTCTCCCAAAGCCGGGGCCACGCTCATGAGCCGTGTCACCTCGCAGAAGGGGCTGCTGGAGCAGAAGGTGGAGGAGACGCGGGCGGAGCTGCTGGAGGCACGGACGAGCCACGCCACAGCGATCAGCACCCTGGAGGCGCAGGTAAGCGTGTGTGGCACAGCACCTTCCCAGTCAAATTCGGCTTCCTCCTGCCTGGTGGGAGACTGACTAGTGCATTTCCCCAGATATCCAGGCTCAACGGCTCGTTGGCGGAACTGCAGGTGCTGCTGGGAACCAAAGATGACAGTTTGAGGTCCCTCAGAGAGAGCTCAGAAGCACAGGTGAGGGTCACGGCCCCTCAGTCCACCATGTCTCTGTTTAGGTACACCTGGTACCTGTACTGTTTGGAGTTAGTTTCATGCTATATGTATTTGCTTGGTGGTTTGGTTAATGCCTGTGTCTGATCTTTTCCTCCTGTGTTTGTGAGTGTTTCCTTTGGGTTATTTGCTTGACTCCCATAGTCAGATTGCCATCCTGAAACTGCACTCTGTTAGTCACTACGTGTCCTGGGCTGGACTGTCATCCTGTCCAGGGTGTCCCCTGCTTTATGCTCTATTTCCTGAGGCTCCACATTCACTGTGACCATGTACTGGAAGAGCAATTATGGAAGGTGGATGGATGCCTGAATTGAAATAGAGCTGCCACAATTAGTTGATTAAACTCCATTACTCGATCATTTTAAATTGATGCTCTTTAATATTCTTTCTCAATTACTCGCCAGTATAGCAGAAGGAAGATGTGCATTGTGGGTCCAAATAAAGAGCGAAAGCATAATTTTTGTGTGGAAGCACTAAACATTATAAGCGAATGAAAAGGCAGTCATCTGTCAGTGTTGCAAAACAGAACTTAAATATCACCACAGAATGACTGCAATGTAAATGTATCTTAAAGGAAGACATTCAGGCACAATAGACTCACTGAATAATGTGAGATTAGCCATAAATATGTGTCATTTAGCCTCGCAGAGTAGCCTAGCCTGTCTTTGCTTTCCATTATTCCTGTATGTCAGAATAATTCCTGCATAAAACAAAGGTTAGCCCTGTCACTCAGCCAGATCACCTTACATAAAACAGTACATAACCATACAATATTTTTTGTGAGCGTATTGTGTGTTGGGACTGAATTATACTGTTTAAAATTAACTGTATAGCCAAATGGAACCAGCAGAGATATTGGCACAACTAACGACAACAGACACAAAGCAGTGTTGACAAATCACTTTATCTCAATATCGTCTCTATGTAATACAAATTATTTCTATATATCAGAAGATAAATGTGTCTTCGTGACCAGTTCTTATTTGCTTTTCTCCTCTCCACCCATTTTTGTTTAATTTCTCATGAAAGCATTGCACTGTCTGGTTTGACATGAATCTAGCTTATTGTCGCGGTCCTTGCGTTGTGACAGTTGCATGTGCATGAAATGCCATGTTAATATTAACATCATGCATTGTGCACGCCTAGTGCTGAGAGTGGCATGGTGTCGCAGTGGGTATCGCTGTTGCCACACACCCCTGCTGATTGTGTGTAGAGTTTGTGTATTCACCCCGTGTGGTTGCGAATTCTCCTGTTTCCTTCCGTTGTCCAGAAATATGTAACTTAATTCAACTAGAGTTCCTAAATTGAGCGTCTGTGTGACTGAGTGTGCACCTTGAAGTATTATGTTGCTTCCTGCCTCATGCCAATTGCCATGTATATAGTATATTATTAAATATCAATAATCAAATAATCATTTATATAATCAATAGTGACAACCTTAAATTGAAATATATATTTTGACCCACAAAATCAAATGACACCTCAGTAGAAATTCAAGTTGCAAAATGATTATTTCATAGAAACTGGTTGTAAATGGGGAAAAATTAGGTTTGGTATATGTTCTGTTTGATATAAGTGCAAGGATCTGGAACGGATTAAAAACGTATACTGAGGTACCACTGTACAACATTTATACTGAATTACAACACATCATTGATTTAAAAAAAAAAAAAAAAAAAAAAGAAACTGGTTGTAAATGTTCTTGTTTCTCAAGATTCGAAATTCTCTGTATTCTGTCACTAAACCCACATGGTACAGTGCTCTGCTGGCAAGCTCCTAACTTGGGCCTTTGGCGCCCCCTACAGATCAATGCCCTTGAGCGCCAGGTGCAAGAGTACCAGGAGATGCTGAAGAGCAATGAGCAGCAAGAGGGCGAGAGAGAAGCACACATGCAGAAGCTGGTAAGGCCCACAAGGGGGCGTCCTGTATGATTAGCTTGAGGGGGAACTTGTGAAGAAAAGGGAATGTTTTAAATTAATCCTGTGTGTAGGAAACGGCTGCTTTTTCTGTCAGTAAAGGGGGGGTTGTTGCACTGTAGCAGGTAAATGGGCCTCAGTTTTTTTGTAATAATCACTGATTATGGTCAATAACCTACAGCAATGCTATATGCGAGATATCCCACAGTGTGACTGGTGTTGCTCATTAATTCATGTGTGAGGTTTGTCTGTTTATCATCTCCTAATAATAGGCAGTTCATCTCTATTCTCTGAGAGTCTCTGGGCTCTATTTTAATAAGATTTTGTGAGCAGTGTACACCAGTGAGTCAGGCTGTGTGACCTCCTCATAGCAGGCGGAGTGGAGCCTGAGCAGCGAGCGCCTGCGGCAGAAGGACCAGGAGGCTCTTGTCCGGCTGGGGGCGCAGGTGGCTGCTCTGGAGACGGCGCGGGACGTGGACCGCACTGCCGCCCAGCACAGGATTGTGGGTATCGCCGCTAGCTCTCGCTTTTGGCGTTAAGCATGCAGATGTGATTCGCTAATTAGCTTTTCCCCCTTGGAAGGAGGATTAAAGAAAAGATTAATCTGATTAATGCCAGAGCTGTATCAAGTCAGAGATTCTTATACACACTCATAGGCAGGTCACAAGAACATTTGGTGTGAAAACAATACCGTAAAAACGGAAAGTGTAAATTGAAACACATAATATATACAGTGACCGTGAAGGTAGTAACCTGTGTGTGTGACTGTGCCCCTGTGCCCCTGTGCATCTGTGTGGCGCTGCTCCTGTGCGTGTCTGCCTGTATATATGTGTGCTTGTTTTTTATTGTTCATGTTCCATCTGAGTTTGTATCACTTGACAGACTGTCGTCCAGCTAGACTGATTGACACTTTATTAATCCTGAAGGAAATTACAAGTTTATAGTAGCACAACCCACACATTTAGAGTAAAAAAGTATTTAGGCATTAACTGGCAGTAGCAAAAAAATACCCGATAATATGCAGCCACAGTGAAAAGAATGTCATGGAGAATATTGCACAGACCATGTGCTGTCCTCCATCTTCCCCTTCCTGAAATCTCCGCCCCCGTTCCCCCCCAGAGTGAGATGGAACTGGAGCAGGAGGTACTGCTGCGGGGTCGGGCTGAGGTGGAGGTGGAGCTCAGCAGGCAGGCTGAAGAGCTAGAGCTGGTCAGGGTGAGTAAGCAAGGCTGGGTTCCTGAGAGTCTGGGATTATGGCCAGTGGGTTAAAGCTTCACACCCGAGGTGGGGAGCTGCTGTTTTTATAAAATGGTTGATGAAGTGGTTCATACCCCCACGCCACCCCCCCTCCCCCCCCAGGCAGAGTTGGCAAGCCGGCAGGCGGTCAGCGTGGAGATCGTCAAGGCTCTGGAGATGATGAGGACCCAGAAAGAAGGGCTGCAGCAACAGGTAGGGGTGGGGGAGTGCAGCAGCAGACACACCGGAAGGTTGTCTGTTCACATCCCGGCACATGGGCCCTGTTCTAAGGTTCTCTTAGGTTCCTCAACATTAGTCTTGTAGCTGGATAACTAAAATATCAGTAACTTGTTTTGTTTAAGTCAGGTTATGGTATAACTTTTGTGCGAGTTCAGCAACCTGTAGCTTAATAGCAGAATAGAATTAGGAGTCTGTCAGTGAACAGACGGTTGTTGGTTCAAAGCCTGTGGTCAGTACAGTAAGGCCCTTATCTCTAGTTACTCTAGGTATTCTCTGACCCTACATTTTCAATTGTGTATCGCTTTGGTTAAAAGTGTCTTAAATTTAAATGTAAATTCAGTCTCTAAATAAGACCCTGATAATCACTTGGATTTGCTCAGTAGTATCTGGAGAGATGAGCTTCAGTATCTCTTATCTGAGCTTCCATTGCTGTCCTGTCAGGTGGGAGAGACAGAGTCAACTCTGAAAGCCAAGGAGGACGACCTGGCCAGGGTCACTGAGCAGCTGGTCAAGAGGGAAGCAGAGCTGCACGCCCTCCAGGAAGGTGAGAGCCAATCAAGTCATAGCTTCATGACGTGCATTATAAACAAACGAGAGTGTTATTTCGAGAGTTCCACTCTGTAAATCGCTGATCCATGTCTGTCTCTCTGCCTCGTCACTCCTGCAGATAATCTCAGCATGTATCAGTTTGGCAGTTTTAACTTTCAAGTTCTCTACCTTTTTAAAAACTCTGTACATTTCAAGGTACCAAGGTATCATTTGAAGTTACTTACAAATAGCTTACTGTCCTCTTTCACGTCCTTCTAAGGGGCTTGTTGGTGCGGCCCTGGTAAAGATGCCTGTAAATTATATCTTTACAATTATTAAAGCCTCTCAAGATTGGGCTTGTCAGTCCCCTTGACTGCTGCTGTGGTGGTGCTTTGCGCTCCTCAGAGCTGCGAGCCTCCAGTGCTAGCCTGGAGGAGCTGCGGGCGGAAGTGGAGCTCCAGAGGCGGCGGGCAGAGGAGCAGGAGGCCCAGCTGGGGGTCCTGCAGCAGGAGGCGCTGGCCCAGAATCCGCAGGTAGATACCCGGCTGTCTCGGGTCAGAACTAAGGGAGATGGATAAACCACAGATAAGCCACCTAACAGAGACAAACACAGCTTTGTGTCGGGGATTGACAGGTTTGGTTTAGGTTACTGTGGTAAATGTGGCGACTAGTGTAGTGATTGTATTTTTGAGGAATTCCTTTTTAGCTCTGAGTAGTTTGAGAAATTCTGGAACAAACCAGCAGAACAATGAGTGTAGAACCCTGCACTCCAGGTGTGCGCATCAGGTCGGGAGGGTGGATGAGTTCCCAGGGAAGGGCAGTGGCCTTTAATGGCACCCCCCCCCCCTTCCCTGATTGCGTTTTTGCAGGTGTGTAACCCCGGGGGAGAGGTGAAGATCCTGATGGAGCAGCCGCATGCCCAGGCCGTGTGCCAGGTGGAGCAGAACGGGGTGGTGACCGTGGATGACCTGGAACTTGTGCAGAAGACCAACCGAGAGCTGGAGCAGCAGCTCAGCGAGAAGAACAAGGTGTGTAGGGGTCACCTCAGTGGGGCAAGCTGCTGATCCGAAATTCACACCTAAACGCAGCCGTACTGACCTCCTGTGAGAACCTCAGGCGTGGGTTCAGGTTCATGTCCTCCAGGGAGCCTGTGATCAGGTCGGCTCCCCTTTCCTTTTGCTGTAGTCCTGTAATGAGACATTAGAACAGTGATCCTGGGTGTGTCTGAGCTGGACACAAGCTCCAAGCTTCCCTGTATCCAATCTTGATTAATTATTTAGCTGTAAAAATGTTGTGATAATTATAGGCTGTTAGAGACCTGAATCCATGCTGATTTTGATTTGACTGCTGCAAAGTCATTTTATGGGATTCATTTACTTCTGCAGGAATTTCACTGTAGCCTCCAGTGACTCAGAGCCGCATATCCCAGTTCAGTTTCCTGATGACTCTCTATTCTCCATAGCTCTAGGAAGGTGCTGATTTTTATTCTGTTTTGTCTGACTTTCTGACATCTTGCAGACGATCAAGCAGCTACAGCAGAGGCTGGCGGAGCTGAAGAGGACCTTGCAGAAGGAGCTGGTGAGTCCAGCCGGCCACTTGCCATGTCGTGGCTGAGAACTGTGCTGTTCTGCTTCAGTAGATATACCCCTGATTTGTGAAGGCTTCATTTCTGCCCAAATTTGAATAAATCTTCTGTTTTTACCATGAGTGCCAGTTCATGTCTGGTATCCCAGAAAAGCAAATAAAGAATCTTCCATCCAAATTTTATGGTTGGGCTGTTGTCATTTGATTTGTGTATTTTTATCTTTATCATCATTTGCTTTTCATAAGCCAGCAGACTGATGCCACCACTGGGCCCCAGTTCAAGGCCCTTAACCCCCAGCTCCAGGAGCACTGCAAACTGGCTGACTTAGTGCTGTGGGCCCCAAGCTCCCTGTCACTTGTATGATTGTCTCTGTGTCATGGAGAGCAAGATGGTGCAGACAAAAAGAGAATTTCCCCAGGGCGATGAATGGAGTTTCACTATGCTCGGCGTGTCTGTCCTGGGTACAGAAGCTGAAGCCGGAACCAGAGGCAGAGGGGAAGGAGAAGCGACAGGAAGCCAAGGCAGACAGGCAGGAAAAGAGCGAGAGGCCCAGCCTAGAGGCATCTGCCCTGGGCCTATCCGGCAGCGTCCCTACCCCGGGCACCACAACCAGCACCTCCTCCACCGTCACAAACAACGCCAACCTCAGCAACGCGCACGAGATCAACTTCGAGTACCTCAAGCACGTGGTGCTCAAGTTCATGTCCTCCAGGGAGGCTGAGGTGAGCCCTTTGCAATGGTCTCCTAGATACTGCCAGCTCATTTTTCTGCTTCTAAGAGAAGGTGTCAGCTTTGTCTTGTCCCATGAGGCACTAGTGCCCATGTTTGTCATTGTGGATGCTGATCTGACCATTTAGTCTCACACGTGCGCTCATTCTCTCTCTCGCTCTCTCTCTTGCTCGCTCTCTCAGGCATACCAGCTGATAAGAGCTGTTTCTGTGCTGCTAAACTTCACCCGTGAAGAAGAGGCTATGCTGAAGGAAAGCCTGGAGTATAAGGTCTGCTCCCTGATGCCCATCCATGTAGCTCCAAAGACCACTTTCAGATGTAATGGCGGAACATCCCAGTAATCTGGTTTGCTTAAGAAAAATTCTAATATCACCCTACCAGTCATCAAACGAAGGAGGGGTCTCTCTTAGTCAGACGGGGCAGGCAAAAAATGTAAGAAAATGGAATTGGAAACAGAAAATTACTTCTAGAGTTTACAACTGTCACATTTGAACGCATTAATTTTATATCAATTTTATTATAAAAGGCACTGAGGACTTCAATCTACCAGGGTTTGCAGAGAATACCCTGTACACTGGACTCCCACAGCTGCTAGGTCTATAGAGTAAAATCATTTGTCTTGGTGTACATTTCTTTTCATCTTTCTGTCAGTGTTTAGCATGCTTACTTCTCCCCCACCCAGTATTTCAAGTGCAGCTGCAGACTAGCACCTAACTGTAATATGGGCAGCGGGTATGCTGCACTCTGCACCATGGCGTCATGGGGCGGCGGCGGGTATGCTGCACTCTGCACTAGTGAAGGGAAGTTCGGATCATTTTACCGACTCGGACCTTTGAGTCTCGTTCAGCAAAATGAACGAATCTTTTTTTGAGTCATTTAGTTCATTTTAGCAAAATATAATTAAAATGTTACCTGTTACCTCCCTAACACATCTACTGCTTACACAAATGTTGATC
>JAODJW010000040.1:3659079-3673208 GCA_026777045.1 Hyperopisus bebe | reverse complement strand
GTTTGAGTCGTTCGTTCATCACGTCACAGCTCCATAAGTTTAACCTATGCAGTCTGAGCCGGAAACAGAATTGATTACTTCATCTCTCGAGTCTTCGGGTTTGAGTCGTTCATTCATCACGTGACAGCCCCATAAGCTTAACCTATGCAGTCTCAGCCGGAAAGAGAATTGATTAGTTCATTCCTCGAGTCTTTCGAGTCGTTCATTCATATGTTATGAGACGACTCGTTCTTCCCGAGTCACATTAAAGATTCGTTAAAAATGAACGAATCGTTCAAGAACAACCCATCACTACTCTGCACCATGGAGTCATGGGGCGGCGGGGTGCCCTTGAAGGGCCCGGTTTGCAGTGCTGAGGGGGAGAGGTGTCCATCTCTGCCCTCCTAGGGGGATGCAGGCCATGCTGTTAGCCATGTGCCACAGCTGGAGTCGAACCTTACTTTAGTTTCCACCAAGGGAGGCCGGCATAGCTTTTTAAAACAATGTTCCTTGTGATCAAACGTGATTAGACGTAGGCTGTATTAACAATCATCAGAGGAAATGATCAAGTTCAGGTGGAATTTTTGTTCTTTGCATTAGTGTAGCTCAGTAAACTTCAGAGCCATATCAAACCTGGCTTATTTATTATTTAGAGAGTATTGATTTTAGATGCATTAATCAAAGGCTGGGTATTTCATTCTCTAGTGCTGTGAGTTTCCTACTAGGTCTTGAACATCATTCCTTTACCTTTTGATTTCATTATTGTTTTTAACTGTTTGTTTGCAGATGTCATGGTTCGGATCAAAGCCATCTCCGAGAGGTATTGTTCGGCCATCAATTTCAGGATCCTCTGCACACTGGAGCTAAGTTGAGGGTCGGGGGTTAGACCACAGACAGCATTGATGAGACTCCATCACCTCCCGCCCCCTCCTCACCCCTCACTCCCCTGCCCACGTCCAGGACGTCACCTCTTCACTGTGGCAACAGAATACATATTTCCTTTTTAAACAAAAACTGAAATACTTTTTAAAAGGGTACTGATTTTAAATACTTTCTACTGCTAACTGGTGTAGCTCGTTCTCTCCTTTTGGAGATCAGTGCTGGGTTTTCCTTTTTCCCCTCCTCTCCCTCCAGTTATCCTCCTATTTTCCCTTTTTTTCTTTTTTGAAGGTGACAGAGGACTGTGCCTGTGGATAGGGAGAGCTTTCTAGCTGCGTGAGGGACAGATCTGTTTTAAATGGGGCTTGAGCTATGTGTTTTCTTTGATTTCCACTCATTTGCGAAGCTCCTGATCGCGCTTTCTGTAAATGTTTGGCTGGCAGATGTTTCCTTCGCCCCACTCTCTACTTCTCCATTTTGGCTACCATTTGAAGGCGGGTGGGGGGGGGGCGTAACCACCTAATGTCTTTGGGGAGAAAACGCTTCCTCGCACTTCCCCATCTGCCCCCAGAGCACACACAGGTGGTACGGTTGGCTCACTGGGACTGTGAGTTCTCACAGATACCAGCTCCGTTTCCACAATTGCCTCCGCTATCTGCTTGGAGCCAAACTCCACCTTCCTCTCAAGGGGAACCACAGCTTGTCCCCATGTGTGCCCCTACATCTATACCTGCTTCTACACCTCCCTCCCTGTCGGGGCTGTGTGAGGTCAGACGTGTGGTTCAACCATGTCTGAGTTATTTTAACCAAGTTACACACTTCATTAAATTCTCATCCTCCCCCCACTACAGCTTTTTATTTTTTTTAAAATAACGGTCTAAACTTGTAAAGCTACCTGTTGCTAATTGACCCCCCCTCCCCCACACCCCATTCCCGTTTGGAAGCCCTAACGGGTCAGGGATACCTTTGTCCACAAAAGACAAATGAACTTTTTAATGTAAAGAAAATCATATTGAAGCAACTACATTGGAAATGATTGCCTTTACCTGCCTTGTGTTTGTGTAAAATACATTCCATATGACTATTTATATATCAATAACTGTATATAAGCATTAAATTTATAAATCACTGGGGTGTATGTTACTTTTTGTCAGTATTTTATGTTATGAGTCAATGCTTAATCTGGCTTGGGCCTTGACTAAATAATGAATTTTGCTCCATTGGCAAATGTCTCCCTTAAACTTCATTGAGAAGGTACTGTTCAGCTTTATGGGGTTAATTTTGCATGCCTTGGATTTAATGACAGTGGCTCTGTGAGGTCAGTATGTCATTTTCACATTTTGAGGCAGTTCTTGCATCAGTGGCCTCTATGCAAAGCAAAATGATCACTCTTAAATCATATAAATGATGTTTTGTGTCCAGGGTTCGATAGCAAAATGACACTAATCTGGATTCATCTGAAGGTCTAGTGATATAAGTAATGATGTATGAAAGAAAATCATGGCTAAGATATTTATCAGAACACTGCATTTTGAATATGTGGGTTTTTGGACAGACAGGTTTGAATGTTGCTGCTGTAGGAAATGTAAGGCAGAGCATCTGCAAAATTCAGGTGTTGCTGTCTTTGTGGTCTCTGCCACCAGCTGTGAGGGTTTTTGAAGGTTCAATAGCAGAGGAGATGGTAATAGCTGTCCATTTACACTCAGGAAAAAAAAGGGTAAAAAATTGTACCTTGTCACTGAGGCTGTACCCTTGTAATTGTACCTCTTAATGTACAGAAATTGACTGAGGAACATTCCAAAGGTACAAACAGCATTAATCAGTGGTACAGAAATGTTCCTCAGTCTATTTCTGTACTTTAAAAGGTACAGTTACTACTTATCTGTAGGTATTTGCAGACCCTTGAGGGTACGGACTCGGTGACAAACAATGGTACAAATTTTTAGCCTTTTTTTCTGAGAACATTGGAGGACAGGTCTAGTTGGGTTCGTCTCCATCTCAAGGCAGCCCTGCCAGAAATGTGTGGCCACAAGATCGCCATGGACACAGCGAGTCAGACTGCTTCCGGACCGTCCACACCGCCATTGCAGTCTCTCCAATCAGATCTTAGATTTTAAGCCTGAAATACCACTACGGTGTCCACTAATTCCCATTCTTGGGATTGTATGTCATGGATTTTTTTTCTTTCTGCCTGGGGAACTCCTTTGTAGATGTGTATGTTAATCTGGGTTTTAATTAAAGCTGAGAATTCAAACACCTGTGTGGCGTGGTCTTCATTTCTTCTGAGGATTTTTAATTGCACCAGCCACAGCTTGTGGAATAATACAAATCAACATTAAAGAGCACCAAAAACTTAAAATATTAATTTTAGGCGAACAAACCATTTGCAATCTAAACTACAAGCCCCAACCAAAGAAACCGAGACAACAGGCTTCTGTAACATTAAAAAGGTTATGTTCCATAAGCTTTATTTCAACAGGCACTTTACAAAGGTACCCTCGACCCCAGCATGGAACACCCCAAACCATCACTGCTTTATATTAAATGTCCACTTTCTGTACAAACATGAGGGAAATGAGTGAAACCTCAATAGAGGGCCACCTGAGTGAGAACAGGGCACCACTCGTCACACCAAACTGTATATTTCCTCCTGTACTACATAACATCTCTTTTATAGATAAACCCTTTCAATTTTTGAAATTCAAGGTCTTCTAAATTAAAAAAGAAAAAAAAACTGAACAGGAATGTGAAGATATGCAAGACTATATGTCAATGTCATGTATATTAAATACAAGAATAAATGCCCCTCACAAACTTAGTAACAGGCACAATGCAACCCCAACACTTAAAATAACACTTCCGTTGTTTTAGTGTTCCTAAGATCGTCAGTAACTGTCTGGGGAAAAGTCCGTCCACAGGCTGCCTGCCTTCATCCTCTTCTTTGGTGAGGGACAGTCTTTTAAACGGTCTTTCGTGCGGTGAGAACTCGCACGATGGATCCTAAGCCACCCACTGCAAAAGCCTGGGGGGGGTGGGGTGGTGGTAATATTTTAATCAAGGCATTCATAACGGCTATTCCATGCAAATTTCCTGAAATGCTTCCATTTCATACTGCACAAGTATGATGGTTTATTATAGATCACAGCAGAATAATACGTGGATTACAGATGTCAATCATAGTAGATTAAAAAAAGGAGGGGCAATGTGTCATGTGATTTCTCATTCTAACTCATATTCTATGCAATTCAAATTATTTTTACATAGCCCTTTCATAGTAGTGTCGCCCAAAGGTGCTTTACATGGGTGTGTTGCAATACATCACTACATCATTTATACAGAATAATTCACAAACAGGGAAAAGGGAAGACAAAGAAATGCAAGAAAGAAAACCAGATGACAAGACAGGAAAGGAACCAAGAACCAAGGGCATGCTAACATTATAGAATTAAGAGAATGTGCCTGCATGCTAAAAGCCACTGTGGTCAAGGCCAAAGTCCATCAATGAGTCGGGTCTCCACGCTGGCCGGTGCAGGGCGGCAGACCGAAAGCTGCACCCACAATGGAGTCCAGCTCGGATGGTGCCCAGTTCACGAGCTAAACCATAAACTTCCTGTGTGTTTCCCAAAAATGGCTTGAGCAAAACATTATTATAATGAGATAATAATGATGACAATAATAATGAATCCAGACACATGTAGTCTACAGGGAGTTCACTGGCCTTAAAGGACACCAAATTTGAGGTTAAACTCACTTCCAGACTGATCTTAAAATCATCTGCCAAAGTTTGGGGGGGGGGGGGGGGGGGGTGCACTTTCAAATCTTGAAATCTTGTAGGCCAAGTGGGTTTCTGCTGAGTGTTTAATTAGCCGTGACTAGCTTTTGGTTAACTAACTCTCAGATTCAAAGCCAAAGTAGTTAATTACGGCTATAATTAAAACTTACTTCTGAAATACATTATAATGGTAATTCTTATTAATCTCGCCAAAAATGCAAGCAATCTCCCCTGGGACGAGCCTTCGTATGGATCGTTGGACAAGCTTCCATTCTTGGGTTTAGTAAATTTGTCTCCAGGATCAAAAAATATACAAAAAAAAAAAAGATCTCTTTGGTTTTAAATCTGCAATTCAATTGCTCTTAGCTACTACACAATTAACGCAAGTCATTTTTCATTGAAATTATCTGGGATTGGATTTCAGCAAGAGTGAAATTTCTTTTAAAGAAGAAACTATGAGTTCTTCTCCATTTCACTATTAAAGGTACTCCTGAAAGAATATTATACATCATTTAACAAGTCTGAAGAGCAATTTACAAGGCCCTACGTGATCCAGTTTTTGAGTCACTGTGTCTGATCTGAATGTTGTGGGTTCGATTCCCAGGTTTGGCTAAGGCATGTCACCGCCGGGCCCCTGATCAAGGCCCTTAACCCTCAATTGCTCCATGGAATGGCGACCTGCATTTTTATTTCTCAGATAGATGCATTCGATAAATAAAAAAAAATTCAATTCAACTTGATTTTAATTATGCATACAATCAGGGGAACCAGATCACCCCCCGCCTCCAGATTAGTGGACGGACCTTAAACCGTCACCAATCCTAACACTAAGACTCACCTTTTCATGCCACTGCAGGAGCATGACGCTGCTGTTTTCCGTGGGCTTCTCGAATCCCCTGTAGATGTACTTCATCAACAAGTCCACGCCATTCCTGTCCAAGGAACGGACAGCTGTCTCGATCTCGCTGCTCCTGAATGACGTGAGGACCCTGAGCACTGTCGCCTGAGCCTTCTCCTGAGCACAGAGGATCGGGGGCGGAGTAAGGCCTTTGCATTTGTTGGAATGGAAGTTTTCTGTTACGCTCTAGGCAAATCCACGAAACAGGTCAGTCAAGCTCCCGATACCGGAAAAGCGAACTTCCAAAAATTATACGAAATTAAAAAATGCACTCGGGCCCAGAGATCACCCTCTACTTCCCTAAGTATCTCTCAAAACGTCACCACACACTTAATCACCTTCACGGCGGCGTTCTTGGTGTTGATGGGTGGGTTCCTTAGTGCAGTGTGAAACGCAGTCATCATGTCTCCTGTGCGATGAGCAGTCAAGGTCCATATGAGCAGAAACACGGAACAAAATACGGCAAATGGACGCGAAGCTACTGAAGTACCGCAGTTACTCTAAAAAAATAAATTGCACACAATGTCAGACAGAACTCATTTCTGGTTTTCAAGAAAATGCATGCACACTATATATTTTATATAAATGTGACAGCCTTATGCAGGCTTTTAAAAACGCAACACAAAAACCAATGACAAACATTTCTCACTGCGAAAACTTGGGGGGGGGGGGGGACACTTCTGCATTTCAGCCACTGCTATGTTACTTTCTATAATCATTTTCCATCCATCTATCCATCACAGGGTGGCAGTGGAAAATGTGTAAATGATACAAGAATTAATCATGTGACATACACATTTCATTACCTTATACTGACATGTGTTTACAATATCCTGACATTCCCAGTGCACCATATAGAAAAATATAATTAAAAATTGACCATACTGCTTAAGACCACGACAGAGCTCAGATAATAGAGATGCTTCAAATATCACCATAAACATGAGGTCACATGAAGAACAAAAAAAAGGAAAGAAAAAAGAAAAATACGTTTTAAAAATGTATTAGGAGGTATCGTTGTACTGGGAAGTGCTCAAAATGAACTCCACCTATAGGGCAACAAAACAGACAGCATCAGTACTACAGATTATGACATTACGATTAGTTGTCCAGGGATACGGTAATATTGAGAAAAGTCATTCAAAACATAGACCTGCTTATCAGCTGTTTCCAAGTTAGTGCCTAAATAAAAGTATACCGAAATCAGCATCTCTATAAACAGTCAGGACAGACAGGTTTTCGCTGCCGAATTACCAATTTCAAATAGTGACGCAAACGAGAAATTAAAGTTTGGAGTAGACAGCATGCCTTAATGGCGTTAATTCGGAATACCTGCAAATGTGAGCAAATCATGCACTCATATGACTTTGGAAACTTACGAGAAGACGAAGTGTGATTAGGTACTGATCAAGAAATCGGCTCTGCTTCCGAATAAAAGTCAACCGTATTTTAAAACAACACACTTTCATAATATATATATATATATATATATATATATAGTACAACTGTAAATCTAACAACTTGATTAGCCTAACATGCCGGCAGGTGCACATCTACTCCGTAGGTAAACACCTTGGACAAGTTTACCCCCCTGGTCCACCGAACGACCTGCCAGCCAGGTTTCACTATGCACCCGCAAAGGATATTGTCGAATAAGGTCGTCGACCTCGGCGGCGTCCGGCCCTTGGTTCTCCGCCGCCTCCTCCTGATCGTCCACGAACTTGTTTTCGTCATATTCGTCGATGTCGACTCGTCGGAACCGCGATGAAAGCGTGTTTCTCGCCATCGGAGCCGGCTCCGGGGGAGGGTTGGGGGGAGAAGGTTACTCACGCCTTGTCGTCCTGGCGCTGTGTCAGGCGAAAGTAGACAAATTAAAATGATTTTGGAATATATCAATAATTCTGCGTATGATGGAGTGCCGTAAATATGCTCCGGTACCTCAGTGAAGACAAACGCCAAGACAGCGACGCAGACAGAGCGGCGTGCAGGCGGGCCTCAGTCAGCCCGAGTGAAGGTACAGATCAGTGCTGTACACTCAGCCCGCAGCACGAGCCCACGATGAAATAGTAAAATACGGCACCGGAAGCGGAACTCCTTCATTCATAAAAAGGACTCATCTCAGGTCGTTTCTTATTGGTCAAGGTGACAGTCACTCCTGGGGTGTTTCTGACCCTGATCCCATGCTGAGGCTGGCGGGGGTCTCCCCACTCGGGACAGCCTAATGTGATCCGTTCTTTAAATATTAGGGATTATACTGTAGATAGTAATTTGGCAGCTGTTGCCACTCTAGGATTTTCCTATTGGACACAGTTACACAATGTACTTTTTACACAGTTCACTAAACTATATGATATATAAGCACGGAGGGTGGGAAATTGTATAGATATAATCAGAAATGTAAATTAGCTACAATTCGTCAAAAGTTGCATGAAGGATCCACGTATGTGTCTTATGATGACTGCTGAAGTAAATTCAAATATTAACCTACAATGCAATAATCTAATAAGCATACCATTTCTAAATAAACTTTAGGCAGTACCCGATATTAGAGAACAGACAGATAAAACTGTCAGATAAAGTGCTTTGAATGCTTTTCGTAATCTGCTCCAGATAATAATGATTTTAAACTTGTTACATTTTTACGACCGTCATACTGGTCGGTGTCACTTGGAAGTACTGGTAATCAGATGAACTGTACTGCAGTTGTCTTCCAGTACAAAACTCCAAAACGCTCTTAAGTCACTTGTCAAGGTGTCAGATTAGACATGTGCTTTTAAGTCCCATATATAACTTCAAACCCTTTAAATGTGTGCTGTGAATCTGCTTTGGTGTCAAACTCAACCTCGTGAAACGTGCCCTCCGCTCCATTCCATCAAATAACCGTCACAACAGGTGGTTCTGCATAATCTCAAGAGTAATTACAGGCAACATCCGCGTCCTGCATGGAGAGCACGTGTCTTGCGGAGTAACGCTTTGGGTGTTAATGGCAAAATATATTACTCAGATAATTGCTGAGCAGGGGCGGCATGGTGCAGTGGTGGTGCAGTGGTTAGCACTGTTACCTCACACCTCTGGGACCTGGGTTCGAGTGTCTGCCTGGGTCACATGTGTGTGGAGTTTGCATGTTCTCTCCGTATCGTCGTGGGGTTTCCTCCGGGTACTCCGGTTTCCCCCCACAGTCCAAAGACATGCTGAGGCTGATTGAAGTTCCTAAATTGCCCATAGGTGTGCATGTATGAGTGAATGGGCTGGCCCCCCGTCCAGGGTTGTTCCCTGCCTTGTGCCCATTGCTTCTGGGATGGGCTCCGGACCCCCCGCGACCCAGTAGGATAAGTGGGTTGGGAGGTGGATGGATGGAATTGCTGAGCATGGATATGACCAATTTTAATTTTAACTAAGTATTAAGATAATTATATATAGCGCCGTGTATAATGTTAATGTTCTGTAGATCATTTTGATTAATATAGTAACGTCCTTCTCAGTTATACATTTTAATACACGTTTCTATTAGTTAACCATATACCTTCCTCTTAAAATACTTTTATGTTTACAATGCAATGGTTCATTCCGGCCCACCCTTACAGTACAGATGGAGCCGTCCGTAACTCGGCAGGCATTTTGTCCCCCTGCTATGATACAGATGGTATCGCCCGTAACGCGTTAGTTGTTTGGTCCCCCCTGCCGTACAGATGGTGTCGCCCGTAACCCGGTAGATATCTTCTCTTGTCCCTCGCGCTTCCCTTTCCCGTGTCACCCAGCCCAGAATATGGTGAGACTATTTTTTTCCCCTTTCAATCTAATTCAATCCTCGATGTTCCAGAGTTTAATATTTTACGCAAAGTGGTAACAAAGTTGAAGAAGATGTAGCTCTAAGGACCTAATAAATTATTAGATGCATTAGTCGATCGGTTTTAACTGAAATGTACAAAGTTTGTTTCCGTCTCCACTGAGCCGAGCTTACGGTAGCCGGGCTCCTTGTCCTAAAGGAAATGTTTATGAGAGGAAAATAGGTTCCCTTTATTATATGTGATTTTCGTCTAGTGTGCAAATGTAATGTTATTCAGGTTGTATGGCCAGATGTAATGTATGTGTCGCTAAAACCCCATTCGGCCTCTCAGCGCTATTTCGTGTGTGGCCCAACCGAAAGAGGTTAGCCGCCGTTTTGATCCTGATACCACAGGTAACCGAGCTTAAAAATGGCTCGTTAACCGTGTTGCCCCTCGATGAGGAATTATGAGCTTCCTAGTGTAGAGACTTAACTTATACGTGTAGCGCAAATGAAAGTGTATATAGAAAGTAGGCCTTTAGGTAAACGCAATAAATTACGGTTTAGTCTAATACTGAGGTGTAACTTTTAAAATGGAAATGAATAACATACACCATCGTGTGAGCTCGGTGTACTACTATCTGAGCTGTTATTGCGATTTTTTTGTAGGGGATTATGTATCGTTACGTATTTTCCCCACTCATGCTTCAGACCATCAGTTGGAAACTTTTCTGTGGACCGCCTAGCATAATAACCTGCCGCTTAGGTGTCTGTCCTGAATGCCTGATGCTCACCTGCCTTGACCCTCCTCTCTGCACACTCAGGCGAAGATCAAGGCCCGAGACCTCCGTGGTAAGAAGAAGGAGGAGCTGCTGAAGCAGCTGGAGGACCTGAAGGTGGAGCTGTCTCAGCTGCGGGTCGCCAAGGTTACCGGCGGGGCCGCATCCAAGCTCTCGAAGATGTGAGTACAGAGAATGCAGTGTGATGATGCAGGCAGCTGCTTGGGCAGAGAGCAGGGGTCCGTAGGCAGGTTTTTTAGTGTCCTGAGCACACAGGCCCTGCTAGAATGTGGTCCAGAACACCCTATTTTTACAAGTTAGGCAGCATTGTTTGCAACATCAAAACTGAAGCTTTGTGCGGCTCAGCAGTTTAGGATGCCGTATCTGTGATTGGAAGCAGTGGCGTAGCTAGAAATAAGATTGCTGGTGGGGTAGATTAAAAATGAGTGGGCCACACAATCCAGTACAGCTCAACAGCATTTCCAGTACATTACATATGCGAAAGTGTTCTGTTATGTGATGGCCTGCTGTCATCTTACTGACATCCTTGAACAGCCATAAAAATCAAACCAGTTTGTTCTGTTCAGTTAGTGCAAGACACAACGCCTCACAGCAGATGTAGGGACAACAAGAGCAAGGGATATTAATCTTCCTGAAGCCATATTAATCCATCATTTTAAAAATACTAGCTAACATTAGATTTCCCACTGAAATTCAGCCGTCTGGGTCTTAGCTCTCGACTGGATGCTTCTGTAGCTACTCAGCCACTTTCATTTGTCGCTTTTGCACCAAACAACTGGACCAGAAACTTTTATGCTAAATAAGCATGGCAGATGCAAAAAGTTCATAGGCTAAACTTCACGTATAATTTCAGTAGGGCTGTCACCCTCGATTATATTGATAATTAATCTAACGATTCATCAATAATCATTTATAATGTATATTATGTTTTATATATTGCAGCTGGTGCACACTCAGTTGCACATATGGTCAGTTTAGGCACTTCAGTTCACTTAAATGACATTTTTCTGAACAGTGAAAGGAAACTGGAGAATCCGCTGAGTGTCACGTACGGTGAACATGCAAATCCCACACGCACACACAGTGGCAGTGAAAACTTCAAATATCACAATGTGAACTTGCAGTATGTTCACAAATAATTAGTAGTAATTGGCTATATGTACCATATTATGTAAAATGAGAGCTAAGCTTTGTTTTGGAAGCGATTGTTTTGACATAAAAGGAGCGTATAAAGTCCATGTGATGAGTCTGTCTAGGCTACTCTGAGGGCTAATTGGAACTTATATGTAGCCCACGTTGCGTTATTGGGTGAGTGTCAAACCTGAATGTCTTAGGATATATTTGCTTTGCAGTTAAGCTGAGGTGATATTTAAGTTGTGCGTTGCGATACTGACAGACTGCATTCTCATTCACTTTAATGTTTAGTGCTTCCACACAGATGATGCTTTCGCTCTTTATATGGACCCTCATCCACTATGCGCCATCATCCTTCCGCCATATTGCCGAGTAATCAATTAGGAAATTTTATCTGATGCTTTTTACTTGAGTAATCGAATTTAATCAGTCATGACAGCTGTAAATTTCATCTGAAACTACACTGCCACCTCAAAACAATTGAGGATGTTATTGGGATTGATTGCAATCAAAATGGGGCACAGTCTTTATTTTATTTATGCAACCTATGACATGTTTAGAATGCATTATTAAATTTGACCAGCAGATTGATGTTTTATTTTGCACAGAATAAAAAAAAAACAATATGATTATTCTGCTAATGAGCATTGGCGAGTTTCTCTGCCAGCTCTGGCAATATTAGACAAAAGTTTTATCAGTCTTTCAGATTCTGAAATTATTGATGCAAACAAAACTATTTAATACATTAAAAATGTAGTTGAGGTACAACAATATCACCATCCGCTCAATTTTTGCTCCGTTACTTCTGTTGCTTGTCGTCAGTCAGCAAGGTATCGCTATAAGCCTCCCCAGTAGTTCACGTTCAAACAAAAAGTAGGGACTAAACAGGGTTCCGGAACTGCCTCCAAAGAACTACAGCCAGACTGACTTTCTGAGGTGTAGTTCCAGAAAAAAGTTCCTGCGGTGGGAAAGCACCCAATATTAGATTTGTTACAAAAAAGGCAGCTATTTGATTGGTTGGGCTTAAGCAAAAAGTGGATGGGCGTTTAGCCATGCACCAAATTGGAGGTTTGCTGGTTTAAAGCCTGGGATTGCCAGAGTGATGTCACTGTTGGACCCTTGAGCAAGGCCTGCAACTCCAGCTTCTCCAGGTGTGACCCTGCTTACTCTGTCGCTTTGGATTGGAGCAGCTGCTTAATAAGTTCAACGTGAAAGTAAAATTGGCTTCCAAAATGCTAACATTTCAAAATATCTATTAAAGTATCATCTTCACTCTAGTCCGAGAGAATCACTTATTTTTTCCTAACCTACTAGACTTCATAATGTCGTCATAGTGATTTTTTTTTTTTTTTTTAAATAAGGCTAATAGAGTTCTGTTTTGGCTGTTAGGTTGAATAATGGTTCCCCGGTTGCTTCTGAGCGCTGGGTCTTGAGCTCCTCTAATGTTGTAAGAGCGATGAACTGATGGTGGTTCTGGTCTCCTTCCTGTGTCTCCAGCCGCGTGGTCCGGAAGTCCATCGCCAGAGTCCTGACTGTCATTAACCAGACCCAGAAAGAGAACCTGCGGAAATTCTACAAGGTAACACTGTCATCCTGATGTTACACCAGGGTGCAAAGTACCGTGTTGTAACTAGGAAGTGGAATGTGCCTCTTGTCGAGGACGTACAGATAACATGTTCTCTTTAAAAAGCTTCTCTGCTTACGATGGTTTCTCTTCTTACTGTGATAACACTGTAGGTCTTTAACGTGTTTATTTTGGTTATAATAAATTCACATCGCACTGGTTTTGTCGCCAAATAAAGCAGTTAAAATTATGCTGGGGTCCAAGAAGTAGTCAATAGCTGTTTGCTGCAGATGGCTTATGTTTTTTTTTATCTGTGTTCATAAGTACTTCAGAAGGCTTTTTTGTGATGGAGGCTATTGTTGCCGCCCCCCCCATAATTCACGCCATTCTTCTATTATGTTGTGTCTATATACAAGACTGACCACATTGATCCTCAGGAATCCCCAAGTGTGCAGCACAGTTTGCAGGTTTCCCTGCTCAAACACACCTCATAAGCCCGGAAGCTGTCTGGTGAGCGGAATAAGGTGTTTGAGCAGGGAAATCTGCTGGATTGTGATGCAGACTGGCCCTCCAGGACAGGAATCAGAGAACTGCTAGCTCAAATGTGCCAGGCGTTTATTTTAAATTCAGGGTAATCTGGCTGCCTTGCATGTAACCCAGCTTTGTATGTCACATGTCAGCCAGAGGGTTTGGACCTGCTTGAGTTCGTACGGTTGTCTAAATGTGAAATGCAAATCAGCTGCCATGTGTCTTACTAGGTCTCTGTGTGCTTGGAGAAGATGGACTTTAGTGTCCTTAAACTGTACTAGTGACTGCATTTGTCTAATCTGATGGAAAATGACTCTGGTCATAATTGTGGACATGCTTTATATAACCGCTTCTTTTAAATCCGGAACAGAAACTGTGCGGAGCTGGGCGATTTGTGCCGTTCTTTAGCTCCTGTGTGTGGAATTTGTTTCCAGGGCAAGAAGTACAAGCCCCTGGACCTGAGGCCCAAGAAGACACGAGCCCTGCGTCGGCGCCTGAATAAGCACGAGGAGAACCTGAGGACAAAGAAGATGCAGAGGAAAGAGCGGTTGTACTCCATCCGCAAGTTCGCCGTCAAGGCGTGATGCTGTCCCGTGTCAAAAGCAGTATAATAAACGTGAAAACGTAAAAGTGAAAAGAACATCGAGCGTGTTTGCTCTGTTATGTTACTCTGGGCCTGTGGAAACACTGTGCCATCCTGGGAACATCCTTGCTGTTCAGCTGTGAGGTATTCGGGCTGCTCGCCGAGGAAGCCCAACCCTTTTGCCCTAAAGCTCTTCCCATTTGTCATATCGCTCCTGCAGTGAGGA
>JAODJW010000040.1:3617899-3639399 GCA_026777045.1 Hyperopisus bebe | reverse complement strand
TAAGGCATTTCTGAAGGCGAAAGGGGGTCAAACACCGTATTAGTATGGTGTTCCTAATAATCCTTTAGGTGAGTGTATGTGCGTCTCACAGCAGAGCATCATGTGATACATGAAAACCAAAGAATTCATATGCACCTGTATGTGCACTCGTATAAATGGCAAATAAAAGTAAGTTAAGAAGAATGAGATGAGAAAGGAATCAATCTCCTTCTAAGAGGCCTTTAGCACTTCCCGGTGTGATTCCAGAACCTTCTTTTCACACCCTCATGCAAAACAGGTGTGGAGTTACAGGGTCCTTGGTGCACTTACATGGTTCCTGGTAAAGCAGATGGGAAACTGCTAAAGTGGGATTCAAGCCCCCCCCCAATCCCACTGAAGAGGTCACGGCCAATCATAGTCCTGGCATTGTGCCACAAAGCGCCGTTTCTGCCGAAAAGCAGCCTGGCACCTGGATTTACTGCCGACATGATTTGTTATCAGTGTCTGGCAGGGCCTGTGCCTCTCAGAACCATGGGCCTTTCGGTCCTGCTGGATTATTCAGAGAGGTAATACCCAGCGCACATGTGCTGGTGCCACAGCTGCCTTCTCATACGCTAATCTAAACCAGCGCTGTGGCGTATACTGCAGAGAATGCAAAGAAATATGCATCGCAACAGGTTTGGGGAAAGATAAAGCTTCATTCTGCATATACTTCACTGAAGGGTGCTTTATGAAGGCTAACATGCTATGTTTAGCCAGGTCACATCAAACAGACCTTTGCTAGGATGCTTAGCATGCTAATTACAGCCTCTCCTTTAGTGCTGGGTCACGCTCTGTGCAAACACACAGTTTTATCCCTCTGTGCAAACATGCTTCCGGGTACATATGGGAGGGGGACCTGGACTGGAACAACACTGCCATGGAAATCAAAACAAAGGCAGGATGGAGAGTGTTTGATACGGTTTGAATTTGCTCGATAGCAGAGCCCTAGGACCAGCCCTCAGGCAGCTATTTCAGGGGAAAAATATAGGAGTGGTATAATGAGACCTTTGTATTGTATTTTTGCACAAAACATATCAGTGTTTCAACCAATTGGTCAAATGAATTTTACTTAGTATAGTATTTTTATGGAAAGGTTTATCACCAAAACTAGATCTAAGAGTTAAGTTTTGCCAGAGGATCCTCTGCATAGAAAATCTTTCTCTCCTAGCAGCTTCAATAGTGTAAATCTGTCAGCCAGCAATACTATGCAATGCAGAAGTAATTAGGTCCCTGCATCTGTTTTAAATATGCCGTTGGAGAGGGAGGGAGATCTGTCTTTTGTTGTTTCTTTTTTCGGGGCGTGCCCCCATCACTCCTGGTGTTCCCAACAGAAGCATTGAGGTCACATCTGAAGTGATTCATCTTTGCCAAACGAGAAGAGCCACTGCCGAACGAATCAGACCATTTAAGCGAGTCCAGAACAGATGGATGGTGGAGGCTATGACCCAGCATGCCTACGCTAAAGCTGATGAATGTCTGAGATCCACCCAGAGCCATGGGATCAGCCATGTTGAAGTCAAGAATCACATCAATGCTATCCAGAGATTCCCTCACCAATGCTGCTAAGTGTTTTGGATGATTAAAATCATTCCAACTGTGTGATAGACCTTTTCAGTTTAGTTTGGAGGGATCCTGGTTAACCTTGAGTTTGCTTAGCCCAAGGTCTTCTGAAAAGTTCATCACATCAGGCAGACTGAAGCTTCTAAATCAATGAAAGAGCAAATATCCAAAAGTCACTGAGTCCATTTTTTGAGGTAAGACCACCAATGACCTAAACTCATGCAACTTTGCGAGACAGAAAAAAGCAATGGATGATTTGGGAGTCGCTAACCTGGACTGTCTTGTGAACTCACTGCAGCTTGTGATACAAGAGGGGCTGCCATCGCAACAAAAGTGTAACTGCGCTGATGCCAATGGGAGAAAAATTGTGTTAAAATTTTAAGCATTCGCCACTTGTGTATACTTGCTTTGAAGATATTCATATTGAACTGCAAATGCCTCAAAAATGCTCAAAACAAGACGAACAAACGAGGTGGAACAGTACATTATGTATGTTTGTAGTAGCCTAATTAAATATTTTTTTGTCATAATTTTTATTTACTTCATTTACTAGCTTAAAAAAATTAATATATCAAGTATAGCAAAGTAAAAAGAGCTCTTGTATCGGAATCTGTATCCGTTTCGGCAGTTGTGTATCGGAATCGGATCGGAACTGAAAAAATGTGGATCGGCCCGTCCCTAAATATAACTGCTCGCAATCACCACCACAAATGAAGTTTTCTGCACCTGCCACTGCTTGCTATGCAGTATTATGCAGAGGTGGGCAAAGAACAGAACTCGAGTCAAAGATAAAGATACTCCTGGTTAAATATTATTCCAATATAAGAGTTGTTCAATTCAGTCAATTTTTTACTTTAACTTAAAGTTCAGGAGTACTTAATATTAAAAATGCTTAAATATTCAAAAGTACATTATCGCATCATTGTATTGCTGCCACACAGCATTTATGGAAGTTAATGTGAGAGCCTCTGAAACAGCCTTCTGAATGCATTGACTTGCTTGTATGACCTATAGAATGGACAACTTGTCTTTGAACACCACCCACCCCATCTACTACCAACAGCTTGGTAGTATTTTGACACAGCTCTGCCAGTGTGTCTGTGCATTTACAGTATGCATAGGCATGCAGCAGGCAGACTGTGGAATTGCTATAGATGCAACTTCCTCAAAAAATAAAAAATAAATAAAACAATCAACCCAGTTACACTCCTCTACCTTTATAACTGCCCAACAGCAACATGATTGACAGAATAGGAGTAGTTTAATGTGATTGGTTTTTCTCCTGTGACCAATACACTATGGCCCATTGCATTTTAGAAAAGAAAATTCATCTGCTGAATTCAAAGCTATGCTTCAAAGTAATGAGTAATAAGAAGCCTCATAGAATGTAGTACTATACCACTAATTGCTAAACAATAATATGTGCTGTTTCAGTGCAAAACAATACCGTTTAATAAGAAATGAAACTAGAGAAGTGCAACATGAGTTTTCATATAGTATTTTTAAGGAAAACATCACTATGACAACCAGTGTGTCAGAATTCTAGAACTATTAAATGTGATGTAAGCACTTATTTCACTTCAGAACAAATCAGACATTGAACGTGATGCATCTAGAGATGAAGTGGTCCTTTTAAACCTGCTTTAGAGATTAACGGAGAAAAGAAAAAGAAGTAATTCTGGGCAAAGATGTTTACCTTTGTCAAAAAAATCAAAGGAAAAAACAGGAAAAATAAAAAACTGATGTGAAGGAGCAAGATGAAACCCACGCTGAAGTGGAGAGAGAGATGGAGGGAGAAATTACAGCAGTAGAGAAGGAGATAAAAGTGAGTGAGGCACTGGTGGAGGTAAAGGAGGATAACAAGGCAAAGCTGGAGGAGTTACAAGTGGAGATCGAGGCAGTCTCAGAGGACATTGACGAGACGCAAAAGGCAATTAGGAAGATAGAAGGTGAGGTCGAGGTGATTTTGGCTGACCTTTTGGGTGGAACAGACAGTGGAGGAGATATATAAATGGTGCTACAGGAGGAAGTGGCAGAGAAGCAGTGAAGGACCATATTATGAGAAAGGCAGTGATGATGCAGGAGGATATGAAGGAAGTGGGGAACAAAGTTGTGTATATTGTATTATGACCCCAAATAACATTTATATTTTATCGATAAAGTGTTAAAAGATGGAGAGAATGGTCTTTTTATTTGGATGAGAGGTGGCTGAATTCACAACATAATGCCAGTAATGTTTGAAAGGTGGGTACCACTTTACAATAAGGCTCCCTTTTGCCACTTGTAAATGGTAGCAACTCATTAATAAAAAATAACTGTGTTATAACTTGTCTATTAATAATTCACAAAGTGTTACAACCTAATTAATGACCAGACTATAAGCTCTTTATATGGGTAACCTTATTGTAAAGTGGCACCGAAAGGTGTAACAAACTCGGTTCCATTCCCATGGTATCTCAGTAAGACAATGCAAATCAAAAAGCTGAATTCACTGAAATCATGAGGTTTTTACAGCTACGAAGCTGACAGGCTTTTGGTTCCCATGTTACCAGCTTTATTAGCCTTCTGGCACTTCTGTGGTACAATTCATGTGGCACAAAACACTAACTGATTGTAGTAAATGCAAAAACAAGCAGGCTAACAGAGGACCATGTTTAGAACAGGCATGGGGCCGTCAGGTCAGGTCATGTCAAAACATAGAGAAATAATAAAGAAGTAGGAAATCAGATTTTGTTCCAGTGAGCGCGCACACACACTATAGGCAAATTACAGATGCCACATAACTATACTGAATGTTTTCTCTCGCCTCCCTTAAATGCACCCAGAACCCCATGCCCATACCCATTGGCAGCCTTTGCTTTGACCCATCACCCAGTGGCTTGCTCCCAGTGTGGTTCCTGTGTGTCTCTTTGGTTAAACCGGTTGACCACTACCACTGAGAAATAAAATCACGGTCCTGTAAGGACTCTTATTTTGACGAATGTATACCACATGTCGGTATTGACGCCGATGGGTATTGACAGTTTTAGCAGCGAAGGATCTTTGTGCCTGGTTGAAAGGGTGAGAAAGGTAGAGTGTTTATTTTATTGTGATGTTGTGTTTATACGCATTAGCACATGGAAGTTGCAGGAATGTATTTAGTTTACTTTTTATTATTACTTATTTTATTTCCTTTAGTTCTTTTATGAATTACCAGTCCTTGGGTTCAATCGAGTAGCTACAACCAGCTTCAAAGAAAAAGTGATTTACGACGTACAACTTCGTAGCAACAGTATGCAAAATGAGAAAACTTTGCTGAATAGATAAGGGACAACCAAGGTGACTTGAGGGGTTTTCCTCAAAGCTGAATTTACTAGTTAGCTGGATAACTTAAGCCAAACGTGAAAATGGTCAAATAGGACGAGATGTAAGCGACATTTGTATTGGGCAGTCCGTACAATTGCCTTAAGTCATTTGGCTAATGAAACAATACAGTTTGTGGAATGCCCCCCCTCCCTGTTCTCCACCACTCATGTTCTATGTTCAACCAAAATGTCAGTTAACTATGAAGGAAAAAGAGCACTGGAAAATCATGCATAAACAAAAGAAGGAGTGTACCTTTGGACATGTTAGGATTAGGCTTTATTATAAATTAAATGGTCACGTGAGTGCATGTGCGTCGGAGCTGTCATGTAGACTGTCTGCAGTTATTGTGCTAGTTGATAAAGGGGAAAAAATATTGGTATCCGTATTAACAGATACTCAAAATTTCTATATTGCGGTTGGACTGCGCTGTTAGAAATGATATTGTGATATTTCTACTAATGATATCTCTAGTAATTATCCAGACTTCATATCTTTTGATGATTTTTTTAGTATTTAAGTGTAAGTTTTTAGGGAAATTTGCATTTGAAACAGTTAAATTTGTAATATATAAAATGCATTATTCTCTTTCTGAAGGGAGGGAATGTCTGTAGCCTTTAATCATGACAATTTATATATACTAATTATTGAGCAGAGCTTGTTGAGCAGGGGTGTATACTGGGGTGGGGCTACAGGGGCACTGGCCCCAGCTGAAAGCTGATTGGCTCCCGGAGTGCCCCCTCCCCTGTCACTCATTTGTTTAGAACATATCTTTGGACAATGATAAGGTTGCCCCCTCAGTAAGAATTATGTTTCCTTTCACTCCGCCACCTTAAAAAAAATCATAGAATCACACTGCTGTAAAGAATATTTGATATTTATCTTATTACTTTAATGCGCAGACTGGGTTAAGGCGCCCTGATTTGGGAGCGATAATTGGACAGACTACCATCATGTTTAAGTGCAAACAATTTGAGCTGTGAGGCTGGTGTGTGGAGATGCTGGGTCCTGCTGAGACCGGAGGCGGCAGATGTTAAGTGGTGCCAGAGGAGAATGAGGAAGGGTCTTTACTGGTTAACTGAAACATTATGGATAGAGGGGGAGGCCGGCCCTTGATGTCTTTTGATACCCATTAACGTCCCGGCTTTCACTTAAACCCAGTCCAGATGTCTCCTCGAGATGGGTCCCTCGAGTTAGACATCCTCCTCATTTTCAGCCTTGAAAAGTATCCAATGTCCTATGGCTGTTGCCCCCTACCAGCTGCCGTCTCGCTGGGTCCCGTCGTCCACCAAACGTCCTGCAGGCATCTAATGCGGCGTCTGTACAGATGGGTTCTGGTATGATACCACCAGTCACCACCATCTCCACACACCTTGTTTTGTTTCAACAATGCCTTACAGAACGTGTTATAAATACAGTGTTGCTGAAATATCAAGAAAATTAACTTAAACCGAGCCTTTCTCCTGCCCCCTGAAAAGCTTCCCCTGGCTTTAGAGTGACGAACAATAAATCAAAGGGTCTCACTGCAGTGGGATAATGAATTTTAAACTAGCTTCCATTGAGATTCCCAGCACCTTAATCAATATGAAAACAGGTCAGACTCAAAAACATGACCCATCTACATGCAAAAACAATAAAAACAACACTACTACATATTCTGTGGAATTATTCATGTGCAGCTGCTTTTCCCGCTGTTTAACAAGTGAAATAAGACACAGATCTGCTAACAGCTGGCCAGAAATACCTTTTTGTGTGCTGTTCAGTGAATACTGCTGGGACATGTGTTGGCTGGCTTCTGAAGTGGACAGGATGCTGGGATGTGAGATGAAACACTGCTGCTAGTCTCGTTGTTTCACTTCAGGCCATCGACAGTGACATGCCACAGTCATTTGTCGAACTATCCAGATTCCTAGATTTCTCGTTCAGATGTTCTAAGGTCATTAAGTACTGAAAAGGTACTTTTGTCTTTCTCTTGTTCATATGCATAGAGAGTAATGTCTGTGCAGAGGGAAAGAAAGGACACGGGCACTATAGTGTCCCTTACTTCGTCCTTATTGCCACACTACAAATCCTTACTGCCATCCGTACTGCCACACTACACGTCTATACTGCTACACTTCATGTCCGTACTTCTACACTTCAGGTCCTTACTGCCACACTTCATGTCCTTACTGCCACACTACACATCCATACTGCCACACTTCACGTCCATACTGCCACACTTCACATCCATACTGCTCCACTTCACATCCCTTCTGCCACACTTCATATCCTTACTGCCACGTTTCACATTAGTATACATCCAGACTGGTGGTGGAGGCCTAATGGTTAGGGAAGTGGGCTTGTAATTGAATGGTTACTGGTTTAAATCCCTGACCAGCAAGGTACCCCTGAGGTAAGCTGGGTACAGTATAGCCCTTAAGCGCCCTGGGGAGCTGAATTGGCTGCCCCCTGCTATATCACATATGGGTTAAATGGCAGAGGACATATTTTGTTGTGGGGTGTCAATAATGACAACTAGTCACTTTCCTTTACTGTTGCACTTCACATCCTTCTCTTAGTTGGGGGGGCAGTTGACCAGACTGACCATGATGAAAGTGACCATACTTTCAGACCATGGCAGAGGATCCCCCTTCTAACATACAGTCAGGTCCTGGAGGAGGTTGGAAGGTCCCCGGTTAAAGCTGCTTTCTTGCAAATGTAATGGATTTTTCTTCATGATACCCTTATGCACAGTAATAGGCTCGTCTGTTGAACCACTGAGCAATGGTTTCAGTGACCTGTTTAGTAAAAATCCTGATGATAAAACATGACGGAACTGGGGAAGCATACCGTGACCCTCAGTCTGCAGCTTATGTTCATCCACTCACTATTCACAAATATGGGAATATGAATATGAATTTAGCAGGAATAAGACATTTTATGATGAATCTTTACTTGGTGCTATACTTTATATTGTGAACTTAAAATATGAATGCGTCTCAAAGAAGCATCAACAAATGGCTTTGATGTAATCCCTCCATCATCTAGATGATAATGGTCTCAAATATCTCAAATCTGTCTTAATACTTACAAATGACTGGTGTTCTTCACCAGCTTAATGTTGTGCTCCAGATTAATTTTAACATTTGGCCTACCCTCTCCTCTTTGCTCTAGTCCTGCTACATTAGAGAAATTCTCTGCTATAGAACTTCAGTCTCGTGGTATCATTGCATCACTGAAATGTTTTATTTTGGTTTGATGACCAAAGTCAGACTGGTGTCTCTCAAATAATCTTACTTAGATAAAGAAGTTAATCACCCAGCGTCACGGATGAACAACTGGGGACTTCCCAGTTCATGTGATGCACGCCTGATACTCCTTTTTTCACACGTCGGTCGTTAATCACCTGTTGCTTTCTCTCTAGGAGGACACATTTCTTAGCATTCCACGGCCTTGCGGTTTGAAGAGTGTGGAATGTAATTACCCATAGTTCTCTGCCCCTGGAGTCATGTGAGCCAGTTGTTAAAACAAAGATGCCCCACATGTCTCCGGGTGAAACTGAATATTCACAGCTAATCCAAAGTGGTGCATGTATGTAGGAGGGGTTCGATGGGAATGGTCCCCTGAGGAACTGATCTAACCAGGACTGGGGTTCCATAAGCCAGGATGGGCTTTATGAAAGCATGTTAGTTAGTCCAAGGTTGGGAGCAGGGCGTTCAGTAAGTGATCACTTAAAGGGATATCGCACTCAAAAATAGCATTATGGTCAGTTTGCCAATCATCTGAAATTGTTCAGAGCACCTAAGGGACATTTATTGTAAGCACCTTAAATGGCATATTAAAACTCAATTTCCTGAAAAATGTCAGCAATATTCAGCTCTGCTCAGATTTATTTAGAGTTCTCTGTAAATTGACATTCATCATCTGTAAATTGTTTTGTTTCCTGATCTCTGTTGGATGTGTTCCTGAATGTCTTGTTTTCATCAGTGTGTTTGTCTTTTAAAAACAGCATTGAGGTATCGCATTGCATACATTCAGATACAGGGTCCCTCACTACCTTTGAGTCAGTATGATTATGGAGTGGAGAGATTAATATGAAATTCTGAGTGCGAGCTACATGCAACTCCAATGTCGGGTGGTAATCCAATCAAAAGGACCACAAAACAGAAAAATGCACACTTCACTGCTTACAGAAATGAGGGGTACTGTTTAGATTAAGTGCCTAGTGCAAAGGTGCTTACCACCGCACCAAGTACGGTACTTTTGGTACTTTCGCTTTTCCATTGACTGTCGAGTACCAGTACCGAAAATTCTAGTACCGAAAATGCCAAACCAGCTGGGTTACTTCTTTGGTACTTTGGGGTGGGACTTGGTTATGCAAATAGTCTGCCTCTGAAACACAATACAATGAAATCAGAAAACAATGATAAACAAAGAAAAAAATTGTGTGATTTGGTCATAAGAATATATACAAGAAAAAGATCTGGATGGTATGACAAGAAAAAAAAAGGATGAGAAAAAGTATTTTGTTGAATATACTAATACAACACGCATGTAGCATGCTGTCCTAGCGATGTGATTTTGTTGTTAAAAATATGGCGAACATCTGAATTTTAGCAGCTTACTCTCTAATACTGTCTGAACCATAAAAGGTATGTCTGCCTGACAGGGCTCAGCCAGCTGGCCTTGAAATTTTCACTGATAAGAATCGCTATATAACCTACATTTTTGATTATAATTCTGAGCCAAAAAAGGGAAGATTCTACATATAAAAGAACTGATTAGAGCCGAAATGATGACAGTTCTTCTTTCGGTTCCAATCTGGAGCTTCATGCAGTTTTCACCTGACTTTGTGACCTCCTTAGTGATGAACACCAGCATTCCTCTTCCCAGCCATGAAGTCTATCTCTTATGTCACACTCTGTGAGGACAGATAAGGAGTAATCAAGTAACTAAACAAAGCTTTGGCCATTATATCGTGTATAATAGGATTACAGTGAGCATAATTGTGCCAGTCACATTATTTTGTTGATATCTTGCAGTATATCTGTTTTGCATAAGAGCAGGATGCTTCACATCCCTATTGAACGGACACATTATTTCCTGTAGAAGTATGGAAGCTGAAGAGAGACACATTTTATATGTCCCATGTTGTGTGTGTGTGTGTGTGTGTGTGTGTATAATATCCATCCATCCATCCACCCATTCATCTTCCAAGTGCTTATCCAGTATAGGTTGCAAGTATGATCAAATATATAGAGAAAATGGAAAATGACAAGAATCATGCACAGTATTTGCTATGCATCCAGGAGTCAGTGCTTGCCTTTTGGAGCACACATGTTCAGCTTATGGCCACGGAGCTCTCTCATTTGATGATGCACTTTGCCTGTTCGTGTGACCCTTTAACCCTGCACCTCCAGGAAAAAAAAAATCTCATGAATTATTGCCAAAATTCCTTGACACACGATATCATCGGTAGCCAAATGACTCTTGATATTAGAAACATTGTAAAGTATGGATGTAAATTCTCATTGACAGTTGAATGGTTGAATCATGGTTTTTTCAAGTAGTTTATGTTTTTCTTAAAATAAAATTCAGAAATTAATAGTGTCAGTTTCTGCAGAGGAACTGAAAATTCATGAGCTCTACAAAAAAAACCATTCAGTCCAAATACAGATTTGTCCCAGGGTACAGAAAAAAAGAAAAGAGCTATCAAATTTGAATCAGGTCATATCAGTACGCATACAGTATTTAAAATGGTGTATTTAAACCAGATTAACTAGTTATATTTAGTTGTCTTAGGTGTTACTTTTACCAGTTTAAACAGGATACAACTGCAGAGCCTCTTGACACTTCAATAACTTCATTAAAGTTACAGCTCCATGTCCTTAAGCACTATGCCACCTACTGGTCAGTTGTATGTCAGGCATCATTGGAGAAACAGTCTTGGGCTGGGAAAATTTCACCTAGGTTCACGCCAGATTGAGTGTATGTTAAATGGTTGTTAATTTGCAATGTTTTTAAGCATGGAGGGATTCAGTTACAGTAAATGATGTTTGAGAGCATGATGCTGAACTTGTGTTATTGTGGGCAACCATGCAACTAAGCAGTATCCAGCCAACACACCAGCATGAAATTGGCATTGAGGGGAATGGCGGTCTGCGTCTCTAGCGTGAGTCTGTCTCCCCATGGCGCCGATCTTCGCTGGAGGTCCAAGTGACAGATTTTCTGCAGTGAGACATTCCAGTGTAGATGTGCCCCACTGTAACGGAATGCTTGGCCGAGGATAAGCCCCCAGACGACAGCTGTTCCCCGGTGGACCAGTTTAAGCTTAAGTGGTGCAGAGCGTTGAGCGATGACCCAAAGACGGGCCCCTCATCCCATTCAAGCCCTTCCATCACCGACCATCAGCAACAGATCCAGCATCATCAAGGCTGAAACCCAAGTCCAACTTGCACAGTTTCTTAGAGAGAGCAAGGATGAGCTCATCGTGCTAAAGATCTTGTTGGCCAGCTGGGGAGACTCCTTTAGGTCATGTGGGTGATTCCACCATAATGAAGAGGGCATGGAAGCTTGAGGAGCTCCAGCAGGAGGACCAGGAAGTAACTGTGGTGGATCTAGGAACTGTCACTCAGGCCCAAATTCAAGGGGATGGCAACAACCCGGCTGAGGCTGGAAGGAATTACAATGACATTGAACACACTGTGCAGGGAAATCCGAGAGACCCAAGCTGTGAACCCATGGCCTTGTTGTTGCAAGTGAACTGCTCCCCCGGGTGCTGTACCACACCACTGCTGACAGGGTGTAAAATCAGAGAGGAAGAGCTAATCCAGAAGAAATGTACCTGCCATGCAAGGCCCCAATCCAGCTTTACAGCCTGTGCCTTCCGGCATCCATTAGGCCTCCTGATGTCACTGTAACATATTCCCAGAATGCCCATCGATGGTACATTTCATGTATACAATCTTTAATTATGTACACAGCTGGGTGGTGTGTGGCTCAGTGCCTGTGATTGGAAGGTCATCAGTTCAAATCCCAGGGTCGGCTGAGTGATGTCACTGTCGGCCTTTAACCCCCGATTGCCCCATGGACACTGTTGGATCCTGCTCTCTAAGCTGCTGCCTAGTCAGTGGTGACTCCTGGCTGCATTTCTACAGAATGTCCTGCCTTTTGAAGGACCTGCTAGTAGCATAATCAGCTACTGTTGTACCAATTATCTAAGTATCTTACTAAGCAGCCAGGGCTCACACCCAATTTTTATTTCTAGGAACATTTACCGAACATTACGATTATAGTATGGAAACGTTCAAAGTGTCCCGCTTTCCTGATGCTCCCAGAACATTATGTTACTACTACAGCTACCATTACAACTAAGGATAATAATATAACAGTGAGCGTGGGGTAGGCTAGGGCAGCGGGTAACTGTCACTTTGCACCTTAAGAGTCAGGGGTTCAAGGCTGTGTGGTGCATTTACAGAGTACGCATATAAATAAATAATTATTTTATTATAAAGCAATATTTTTCAATATTAATTATGTTAAGATGTTCAGGTAATAGTGCTACTGCACTAACATTGATAGAACCGCCGTTAAAATATAAAACGTGGAAATTATGTTCCACTAACGTTACAGTAAGAATGTTCTCTGCCAGCTTTGAGAAGACCTTGAAATGATATT
Organism: Hyperopisus bebe; assembly: GCA_026777045.1. Classification (NCBI taxonomy): domain Eukaryota; kingdom Metazoa; phylum Chordata; class Actinopteri; order Osteoglossiformes; family Mormyridae; genus Hyperopisus; species Hyperopisus bebe. The sequence continues at coordinate 3,626,817 of JAODJW010000040.1, read as the reverse complement.
AGTTAAAGTTCTGGGAATGTTCCCTGTTAGCTGGGCAGCTGTTTCCCATGTTAAATGCAGGAATGTGCACTTGTGAGGAAGCGTGTGTGGTTGCTTAGCAACCATAAATAGTTTGCTTGATAATTATTTGCCTCTGAATGTTCCATTAGTGGTAAAAACAATATTAGTGTTTATCAATGGGTGACCTCTGACTCCTGACTTTTAGGAATAATGAACACATGCCGCACACTGGCAGCACTGCTACATCTTTCACTTTCTCTAATGCAATGGAAATAAGGGTAAGGGTGGTCAGTGTATTAACCTCTATTTCTGAATATTAGACTGGGGCCCAAGGCCAGTAAGCACCCAATGGGTTGAAGCAGAGCAGTCAAGGAAAAGTCTGATTGGTGGAGAAGGAGAAGCACATTATGATTTCGGATGTCTGCTTCTAAAGGTAGTGACTCACCTTGTTCCTTTATATCTAAGCCCTTGAATTGTGGATTTTCACAAAAATCAGACTGATGGCTGTGGAGATCCCAGTTAGCATCACTCTTTAGTACAACTGTATTTCATGCTGGGATACTTCTCCTTGTAATTGTTGTGTTTCTACCACTTTAATAGAGTTGCAGTGATTAATTGTCATGCATTCATATTTTATAAATTGTCTTAGTTTTGTAATGGTGTTATTCTGGCTGTTTGGAGTACTGCCGAGGCCTGTGGCAGTTTGTAATGAGTGCTAGTTAAACCCTAATGAGTACTACTTATTTACAGGTGTTCATGCTTATTAAAAAGGGTTTCAGCATTTGTTGGCCAGCCCTGGCTGCCGCTGCGTAGCGTTTGATAGTGTGCCTGCGCTTTGTCTGCGGGGAAATGCTTTCATCTCCTGATGCTCTTTATCTCAGACCCCTTCATTAAGGCCGCTTTGCATGTGGGACACAGCCCGATGCATTTGCACATTCATGGCCAGGACTAGAATTTAATTGTCTGGTGCAAATTCTGAAATGGGGGAGAGAAGTGATGCTTATTTGCTATATGTACAGAAACATAAGAGTTATTTTACTTTCTTTGCATATTCCGTCATGCTCTCCTACTGAGGAGGACAAGCTCAGGGCTATTTGGCAGCCCTGGGGTATCTTTCAGGGGGTTAACGGCTTTGCTTGCGGGCGCCATGGCAGTGTGGACCTATTCTGAACATGGGATTGGAACTGGCGACCATCTGATTACAGGCACTGGGGTCTAGAGCAATGATTTGCAATCCATACCATTCCTAGAAAGCGGGCCGCTGTAATGACTTGTTGTGTTGCTCACTGGGTACCCATCATCTGCCTGCCAATGATGATTACTTGCATAGCATATTGGCCACAGAGTCATCGCCATGGTGATTGTTGACTCAATCATAGGGCAGATCCAAGCAGACTGTGAGAGTCGTTCAGTGTGAGAGGGACACCGTAGGTTTAAAGAGCCATGTGCTGACTGTGGCTTGTGGGACTGATTTTCGTGGTGTCTGTGTCGTGATTCCCCCCAGCCTTGTAAATCTCATGTGATTCTGCCCCTTCTCAAGCCTGGCCCAGAACAATATTATTATTTTTAGATTCTGGTCTGGTCTGGAAGAGATCTGCTGACTTATTTTAATTTTATCTTGATGGTATTTTTATGCTGATTAGCTATCCCTTGGGGGGGGACATGTTCCAGGGTGGGGGGAATGTAATGGGTAGCATTTGGTTGTGTTCATGACTGTGTATGTCTCAGGCCTCACATGAACATGGTAAACAGGATTGTGTGTGAAACAACAGCAATCATGATTCTGGGACCACAAAGGAGTACTTGGAACTGCAAGTTCTGCATCTGAAATGCAGGGGTGATTCTAGGAATTTTGGAGGTGGGGGTGCCTCAATTCTTACAGAGCACCCAACCTTATTAACCAATGATATGTTTTGAATTGATGAGTGACAGTAGCGGGGGCACTCTGGTGGGCCAATCAGCTTTCAGCTGGGACCAGTGCCCCTGAGGCCCCGCCCCTGTACACACCCCTGCTGAGATGTCATTCTGATCTCAAGTTGGTTTTAGGATCAGGGTCAAAGAGCAGAGTGTCCCAGTGTGAGTTATAGGAATGCTCCTGAAATGGTCTTAATGCTTTAATGTTGTGGGTAGAAATTGGCCAGTAGAGCAGATTCTTGGACAGGCCGTGGACCAGGGTTTGATAAAATCTTTATATTTCCTTTCTCTGAAGGACCAAGGTCCTCAGCGTGAACCATCTGCCCGTTAAACGCTTTATGTGACTTTGAATGGGACCATTGATCTCAGAGGCCTGCGCGGGGAAAAAAAACCAACATTTCGGTGCATTAAAACTGTAAAAACAAGGAGGTGCCATTATGCAACAAGAGGGAGCACTTCAGATCTCTTCAAAGCAAGGGGGGTGGCAGTGACTCAAGGGGTGTCCTGGCTGGATACGCTGAAGCCGTGTTCAGGCAGGTCTTCCCAGGGAGGTCCTGAACAATGGAGAAGCAGCTACAGCACACCAAGGGGTCCCAATACTGTAAACTGGATTAAGCTCTGAAGGAACGGTTGGACGGACCTCATCCCCAAGCCAGCTGAGGAAACTTCTTTTTTCCTCCTGGTGTCTGATCTTAGTGTATTTATTTTACAACCACTCCTCCATCTGACAAGCTTCCATCTGCTTGTTTGCCTCCTTTATGGGCTTGGATTAAGCCCCCATAACGCTATGTGGCAGCAGTCTGTCCGCAGCCACTGAATGCTGCGGCTGCCTGTAACACGGAGGACACCTGGAAGATCATAGGCAAGACGTGCATTTAACATAGAAGAGCTTTCCGTCACGAGTGATGACCTGGAACTCCCCGTCCTTAGGCCTTCTGTTTTTCTATTATACAGAGGAGATGCCATTTTAACCCCTAGCACTGACCCATACTGCCTCACTATCTACCGTTGACTTTTTACACTGTGAATTGGTTTGCTTGGTGCACCTAGATGAGTTTTTGTAAATTGCACTTAAACTTAATAAGGATATAAGCTGTCACTTGGGAAGTTGCGTCTTGTATTTGTATTTGCCTGTGCAATTAGAAGTTCATAGCATTTCAAAAATAGTGACCCTTTTAAAGCAGTGTTTGTATACCTGCATTCCCATGACTATCTTGCCCTGGTTTCTGGTCACTCGCTGGAAGCTCATTCTATCAGCTCTTGTACCCAAGTTGACTCCTTGACAGCTGCCTGCTTTTGATGAATCATTTGCAAGCTGCTTTGGACAAAAGGGCCAAATAAATAAATTTGGTTATACAGTAGACCTTAGTGTTAATGAAATAGGATCTTGGCTGCACAAGCTCACTTTGATGTGCTTAATTAGTGTCAGAATCAATTTGCAGCATCCAGCTCTACATTCAAAGGTTTTTGTGGCGCAGAATTTCCAAGACACTTTGTTTGTTGACTTGAACAGATTTCTGCATGTGTGTTGGTTTAAATTCTCATTGTGGAACTCCTTTTTAAACAGCATGGAAGTATGTATTTGGAAAATGTCACCTAACTGTGAGGAAGTAAGACCCACTCACTCACAGAACCTGTGTTTATTTTCAATTCATCAGCCAAGAATGGTCTTGGCTCTTTGTTCTCCTACTCAAACATGAATATTTCTTTCAAAGTGACGAAGTTGACTGAATATTTTTTATAAGTACCTACATTGTAAGAGCAAAGGCTCAAATCCCTTGGCATTTTCTAAATAATTCCTGTGCTTTTTCAGTCTGTCCTTCATATTAAAATATTTTGGACATATTACCATGTCACAAACTACAACTGAGCCAATCTGAAATCAACGATATTAGTGATGATTAAAAATAATGAACATGATTATTTATTCATGTCTGCAAAATTGGTACTCTTATAAATGATTAAATTCTAAAATTAAAAGCTGACACATATTGAGATCAGAAAAATGATCTCCTGGAATGAGAGGTTTTGTTGAGCTTAAATGAAAACTAACTTGGTTGGATTAGTAGTGAACAGCTCTTTTCCCAGTGGGTCGTTACAGGGTTGGCATGGTGTTACCAGAAGCTTACTACGCTTCTCCTCAAGGCAAGAATGTGATTCCACAGAGGTGCTAATGAGGTGATCCTCAGGCGTTAAAAAACAACAATGATGAGATAGGTCTTTTAAAGCGGACTAAGTGTTTGAATTCCTAAAGGCAATTTCCCTAAGCCTCCTCAGAATGTTCTTGCTTGGCTGGAAGCCAAACCCCGAGCCATTACCTGCTGTTCTGATCAAATACATCACTGCCTCTTTTTCTGCTGAAGCAAAACCCTGGACCAAGATGGAGAGCAGCATCTGCCAGCCTGCACAATAATTTGACAGCATTTTAACACGAAGGCAGACATTTAGAGGGATGTTGCCTGGAAAGTCAGATGTTTTCCTGTTTAAGAGGAAACCCTCACTTAACAAATGATGGGCGCGTCCAGGCCAGGGATTAGCCAGTAAATCGAGGATTACTTTCATATTGTAGGATCCTCTGCCAGTTGTGTCACTCAATTTTATTCTCACTTGTTCCCAAATCAGCTGTAATGGCTTATAACCCACCTCCCATATAACTTGGTGTTTTAATGACCAATACAAGCCTCTGCTGGGTAAACAGTTATGAAAAAAGGATGGACGTTTTACTGACCAGAATTTGGTATTCATCATAGGGTGCTGAATATTTTTTGACACTCCTGTTGGGAGTCCATGCAAAGACAGGAGTAGCTCAGAGACCTGGATTAGCATTTGGAGTCTGCAGCAGATTTTCTCTGGCTCTGGTCTCCAGAATTCCTGCTACACCTACCACAGACCCCCCTGTCTTCATCTGTTCATGTCTCGCAAATATTTCTGTTAACTGAATGTCCCCCCCTCACACTGTAATAAAGCTTCTTCTGCTGTCCCCACAGCCTGATAGCCCCCACAGTGTTCTTCAGAATGCTCCTCTGCAGAAGATGCCTTCCAGAAGTAATGATTTACCTGGTATGGGCCTTGTTAACTGTTAACTGACAGTGCCATGGTGAAGCTCTATGAGTTGTTTATGGAGGTACCTCTCCATTTATTTGGCTGGACAGCTGCTGACAATTGAGGCCGATTGTTACTCCGTGAAGGTAGCAGGGTGGCTGGCTCTCTCCGGGCGTCCGCCCTGCAAGATATCAGCCTGTCGCTGCGTGATATTCTATCTGAGAGCTGCTTCTGTGCGGCCTGTCCTGAAACCTGCCCATTTTCACACCTTTGGCTTTGCATGTATGATTGACCGCAGGATTACTTGCTCGGGGCCTCGCTGCCTCACTGCCTCACTCCCTCGCTGCCTCGCCTTTTTAGAGCATAACCGGAGCCATGCTGGGAGACTGTTGTATTGCCCGACTCAAAAAGTCACTCTACCTCCCCTGGTGCTCCTCATATTTTTCAAAATCTAAATAAATAGCTAGTGTGTAGCGTCAGAAGATCATAGCTAGCTAGCTGATTAGCAGAATATGCTGCTTCAGCATCTAAATAAGGAATGCATTTACCAAATATTTAGTGTAGTGACTATTTGTGACCAACAGGGGGGCCCTAAACCACAGGAGTCCCATGCAAATGTTGTGGCTGGCAGAGTGTTGTGTTGACCTCAAAGGGCCACACTGGATAGTCCCTATCCGGGGCCAAAATCATTCCCGTTATCGTCTGTTTTCAAAGATGCATCAAAACCTTGCCTGGCGGAATGTGCTGGTTCCTTACTCTGCTTGCTGGTGTGGTTTAAGTGGTAGAAGTTTTCCTTTGTTGCTGTCTTAAAGGGGGCGTCTCAAGCTGACATAGAATCGTGTTTGCTGGTTTTGCCTCCCTGTCCCCCCAGCCCAAAATAAACACAGAGTCTTTTCTTTATGCGGTAGCCAATGTGTAGATTGATGAACAATTTGCACTCTCAAGCAACATCCTCTTAGCTGCTAACAAAAATCAGACTTTGTTTTAGAGCTGCAAAAACTCACAGTGCAAAAATACACATTTATTGTCATTAACTGTTTTCATATTTGTCTTATTGACATACTGTTTACTCTGGTTTTAGCTCCTTGATTTATATTTGTGTTTAATTTACCTGCTTTACATATGCTTTTGTCCAAAGTTGCATACAAGTGAGGCAAATAGCACATTCCAAACATACGGCTGTCATGGAGTCAGCTGGGCCTTAGGGCAGCTAAACTGAGTGACCAGGTACCAGTGTAAGCAGTGTTAGAGCAGGAGCTACACAACATCTTCATCATGACATTACCGGTACATGGAAAGGGATCAGGTTAGTAGAGGAATTCCTGAAACAGCTGGGTCTTAGGTGGTTCTTGAAAGTGGAGAGAGAATCTGATGACCAGGTGTGGTTCAGCAGCTCGTTCCATCATCGGGGAACCACGCATGGGAACCGTCTGCCGTGAGACTTCTCACATGGCGGCGGAATCTCTAAGTGGCATTGGTTTGCTGACTGAAGGGGGCGAGATAGGACATCTTGAGGGAGACGGGTGGAGATTGGTGCCTTTAATCCGTTAAAAAGCCCATTAATAGAGTTATAGGCCAGCACCAAGGACTTGAACTTGATGCGAGTGCCTGAGATAAGTCAACGCAGTGAAACGAGAAGGGGTGTGACACGCACATTTAAGCTGACTGAATACAAAAGTGCTGCCGTGTTTTGAATCATCTGCAGCAGTTTGACAGCACAAGCTGGAAAGTCTGGTAGTAGAGAGCTGCAGCAGTCTGGTCACAAGGTAATTAGATGCTCAGCTGAGCTGCATACTGACAGAAAAGGCCTGATCTTCCTGATGTTATACAGAGTGAATCTGCAAGATTGGGAGAGCGCTGGTATGTGCTCTGCCAAGGGCCACTGGGTATCTATCATTACTGCTAGGTTCCTGGTTGTCAATCATTATCACTAGGTTCCTGGTTATCTATCATTACTGCTAGGTTCCTGGTTGTCAATCATTATCACTAGGTTCCTGGTTATCTATCATGACTGCTAAGTTCCTGGTTGTCTCATGACTGCTAGGTTCCTGGTTGTCTCATTACTGCTAGGTTCCTGGTTGTCTATCATTATTCAATTCAATTCAATTTATTTTTATATAGTGCCTTTGACAACAGAGTTGTCCCAAAGCGCTTTACAGGGTTGTGTTGTGATACATGAAACAGAAGTAGAGGGAGATACAGAACGGGGGAAAAAAGGAAAGAAAAAAATTGAATAAAGAAAGCTAGAAGACAACGGAGGAGAGGAACCAAAAACTTCCAAGTAGGGAGAAAAAAACCTCGGGGTCCAAGGTCAACTGGCTGCCCAACCCCCTGGGCATGCTAACATTACTGAAAACAGAAAAGAGTGGACATGCTTGCTAAAAGGGTGGTATATGCTGGGATTAAGAATGAAAAAAAGTCCATCAATGAGTCCGTTATCCATGTTGCCCTCTGAGGGGTGGCCAAGGTCTTTTCTCCACATCATTCTCTATCATTACTGCTAGGTTCCTGGTTGTCTCATTACTGCTAGGTTCCTGGTTGTCTATCCTTATCGCTAGGTTCCTGGTTATCTATCATGACTGCTAGGTTCCTGGTTGTCTCATTAATACTAGGTTCCTGGTTGTCTATCATAATCACGAGGTTCCTGGTTGTCTATCATTAAAGCTAGGTTCCTGATTATCTGTATGTGATTTCCAGTGGCTGGAGGAAAATGCAGAGTAAGATTTTTGTTGCACAGTGTAACTGACTGTTTTCTGTGCTTATGATAATCAGCTCTTGAATCTTGAAATGAACCAAAGGGGTGAATCCCTTTAAAAGTAGTTTTTTTCCTTCCTATAGTGCCGATTTTCTTCCTCTGTTGATGGTGAGTGCATCCTGAATCTGTGTAACAGTGCGTAGTGCATGGTCTAGCACACTCAGTTGAGTCTGTCTGTCCCACTGTGTCATGCAAGCATGTCACAAACACTGAGATCCTTTGTCCATCATTGCAAAGGAGTCTTTTGAGTTTTGCCCGGCACAGACTCGGCGTCTAGACTCCAGGAAAAACCTCATCCCACAATCGGAATGCTTGTTCTTTTTCTGCACAAGTCAGCATTCCTGGTTATTCCAAGAAAAAAACAGAGCTATCTCAGTTCCCAAAATCAGGGGACACCCTTTTCCTGTGCTGTGCGTGAATAATGTAGCTATCATAACTCGCCACGCCCGCTACCTGTCAGTGCTTTTCGTTCCATGTCTTCTTGGTTGGTAGTAAGTCCTTCCCTGTGGCAAGAGGCTGGTTTTCTTACTGACTCTTTCTCCAAACTTCTGACTTGGCCAGGAGGGCTGGAAGCTTAGTGATGGATGTGTATCAGCATCACGTAAAAGAAGACAGGACTGCTGTCCTTTAACCTTTCTGTTAATTAGTCACTAATTATGTTGTGTCCATTCTTTTTAATCAGAATTTTTGATTAAAATGTAAACATGCTTCCTGGTTGCGTAGACTGTGACCTCCTGTTTTCACGGGCAAAGATAAGTGTGACACTTAATCACATTGGTGCTGTATTTGCATATATAAATGTATTCGTCTGGCTCCCATCACCACATGTCCAGCACAGGGTTCACACTATAGGCAATTTTGTAACAACATGTAGGTTTGGTGATGCTTTTATCCAGTCATGTCTGCATGTGTCGCACGATTTGCTTAATCACTAAATAACCCACCTCCTTGCAGATAATGATAGCTTCCCCTCAGTACGCAGTATGTTACTGCACCAGGCCATGCAAATTGGACAAACTGGGAACGCTTTAGAATTTGGTGATCAGTGGTTATTGTTCACACACCACAGCACACAGTGCACAACAATGAAATGTGTCCTCTGCATTTAACCCATATGTGACATAGCAGGGGGCAGCTAATTCAGCGCCTGGGGAGCAGTGCTTGCGGGGGGTGGGGGGGGGGGCATTCCCGACCCGTTAGGCCACCA
>JAODJW010000040.1:3586013-3599960 GCA_026777045.1 Hyperopisus bebe | reverse complement strand
TTCTCTGGAAGCTTCCGCGAATGTTTAATAATATCGGGGCATATACAGGGGTGGGGTCTACAGGGGTAAAAGCTGATTGGCCTCAGGAGTGCTCCCTGCCCTGTCACTCACTGATTCAAAACATATCATTGGCTAATGATTGCGCCCTCTGTATAAAATATGACACCTCTTATACCCCCATACCGCGCTCTCTCTGCCGGCCGCTTCCCCCCCCATCACCTTGAGCAGCTCTGGCGCCTGCTTCTTCAGCTTCTCCATCCGCCACTCATTCTCGCAGGGATTGAGCGAAGACGGCGGAGCAGTGCAGGAGCACCGGCAGTCCGACCCGGAGCTGACCGTCTCCACTGCGTAGAAGTCCTCCGGACGGGCGCTGCCGCTGCGCAGCCGGCTGCATGCATCCCGGCTCAGGGGACGCATGACGCACTTACAGCGGCAGTCGGAACCCTCAGAGGTCATCCGCACTGGCTCCGTCTCCCCGAAGATCTGGAAGATGAGGGAGTTTATTAGTAATCTTTCATCCCTGTGTTACTCTTCTTTTTCTTACCCATTTATATTCCCGGGTATTTTATAGGAGACATACACATCAATCAGTGGTTCAGCAGAAGTAACCCCCGTTCATATCCTTAATCCGACTACCTGACTCTCAGCATTTAAAATCCCTACTTTGGAACATTACTGTAATACTTCATACTGTTTAGTCCATTTATGTGGAGCTGAAGTCCCAGCTAATACATGTGAGTTACCAGAGCACTATAAATGACGGTTTATGCTCCTCTGACAGAGTTCTGTTCCTGAAGTGATTCCGTAATGTTCTGTGTTTTATATTACATTTAATTAGCAGAAGATTTTGTGCAAAGTAACATACAAGTGACACAAACAGCACATTACAAACATACAGCTGTCAAGGAGTCGCTGAAGCATAAGTGCAGCTAGGCTGAACTTCCAGTGAATGCCCAGGTAAAAGTGTAAGCAGGACTGGATCAGGAGATACACATCTACCAAACAAAGCAAGAACCTAAAAGGACTATTCAGTTACCAAGACAGCAACATCAAGAACATCCAGGGAATTACTGTCTTTTTTATAGCATCATTCCGTTTAAGTGACATTAAAAGCCTCTGGCGAGGGTTTCCCAAACAGCTGGGAAAAGCCCTCCTTAGATGTTCCACAGAGATAGTTCCTGCTTACGATTATCTGCTGGGAGCCGAAATCCCGAAGCGGGACTGTGCGCAAACACTGCAACGGAGCGTCCGTCTCATTGTGCGCCACACGACCGCCCTGGTGCGGGCCGCCGTTTCCATTACAGCGGGGGGCTGAAGTCTGCGCGGCCGCTGTTTTTACCAGATGCGGTTCCAAGGATGCAAACTCCGTTTCCGTAGGAATGGCTTAACATAAACAGAAACGGAGCATTCAGTGTGATCATAACTCCCGCTGTAACCGCACCCCCCTTTGAAGTGAGCCCACGTGTGCCAGAGTAAAGTCACCGAGTCAGACTCGCGGGCGGTCAGCTCGCAGCGCCGCCAGGATGATGCCCCGAGCCGCCTGCCACCAGTCCCGTATTCTGCCGGAATCCAGCCGTATTGAAGAATAAATTGCTATGCCTCGTTTTGAACCAATACGGGACGCGATTGCCCCGGTGCTCGGCGTATCTTCTCGTCGGAGAACCGCTAACGCCCCCCTCCGCTCAGCAAATTTCCCGTATTTCTTCAGATTTAGAGTGGCGACCTTTTTCTAATGTTATTTTAACTATATCTAGCGAAACAAAGGTTTGGCTTTAGGGCAAAAAAAGCGTATTTATCTAGCGTACCAACACGTCACACAGCACGGTGCCTAAAATGCTCACGAGCGTTAAAAGCAACATAGCAGAACAGATAGGGCCTCCGAGACTGGAGACATGAAACAGGTGTTTCAGTCACCACAAAGTATTAAAATTAACAAAAAACGGGGAGATATGGGGTCACCTGAATAAATATAAAACGAAAACAAAAATATCACAAAATATTTGTCACACGCCCAGGGTTTGAGGTTTGAATGTCTTCTATTCAAAGGCATGCTCTTAGATAAACAAGTGTTTGTAAAGAGCCCATAGAGTGTGTGTGTGCGTGTGTGTGTGTGTGTGTGTGTGTGATGTATAGATTACATTTTGCTGACCAAATGGATGGATAGAACTAAAAGACAACAGTTAACAAGCTAAACTAAACAGCAAGCTAAAGGGGTTAATGACCTTAACCCAACATGGCAACCCTCACCCCCACCCAGCCCTAACCTTAACCGTAAGTAACCAAACAAAATACATTTTACTTTTTTGATTGCAGTCACAGAGTTTTATGAAATTGAGCTTCCCCTTGTGTGGACTGAAAAAACTGTCTCAACAACAACAAAATAAGTGTTTTTTTTATCACATTGTGGGGCCATTTGGTCCCCACAACATGATACTGTATGTACATGACCACACACACACAGCCTGTCATCACTCAGCTTCAGGTTATCAAAGCGACACAGAGCAGGTGTAGAGATGTGGGTGGGATGGTCACATGGGGCATGACTATAACCAGACTCTGAATAAGGCCGTGTAATTTACACTCTTGCTGACACCTGCCATTAAAGTAACTTACAATTTAAATCGGTCCCCAACAAAGACTCAGTATTCCCTGTGCACCACATTCTCTGCATTTCCTGTACATATTTATTTACATATGTCTGTATTTTTCATTGTTCATTTGCAAGAAATCCTAAGAGGCTGCAGATGCGTCCTTTCCGTGTGATTATCCGTTGGGCTCTGCCCATGGGCACAGCACCCAGCTTCAACACAAAGGTCCGCACACTTTAATAGCTCAAAACCAGAGGTGTTCCTGTCAGGATCAGTCCCTGACCGATGACTGTTCCCTGTTTGGCCAGCAGGTGTCGCTGGCTATCCCGTGTCCTTAGCTCCTTGTGTGTTCCCCTGTTCCCCAGGCCACTGCATGACTTGATGGGCTAAGTAGGCAGCTGTGTCATCCAGGATCCCCATTCAACATTATGGTCATTGGGTTATTTTTGTGTTAGTTATGCATTGGTGTATTTCTATATGGTTCCATGTTTGCTCCCTGTTCTGTGTTGCAGTACTGTTCAGTTACCTTTGTTATCCTAGTCTGCCCTAGTGTTTGAATCTTATCTGTTAATTGCCCTTACCTGTGCTTTTGTTCCCAGTGCTTATTACTGCCCACACCTGTCTCTTGTTGGTCCTTGTCATGTCTGAATTTAAGTACCTGTCCTTGCTTCAGTTGGATGTTGTGGTTGTTCTTGTCTTAGCTCCGGTTTAGATGTACATGCTAGTTGCTGTTTGTTCCTGTGTTACTCCCTGATTTAGTTCTTATTCTCCACCCACCCGTGTTTAGACCCTTGTAGTCTCTTGTTTTCTTGTTTTTTTCCCGATCTTACTAATAAAGCCCCCAATCTGGCAGCCGCACCGTGGATCGTCCTACTTCCCAGCATGTCCCTCCGTAACATGTCCTGCTCAGCCCCACAGTACCACTCACCCTGACGTCATCCTCAAGGGAAGTTTAAAGACCAGCCCACGTGTGCCCCCATTTGCAGGACCGGTGGAATGAAGCCCAGGTCAGTCTGAACTCAGAGAACAGCACGCAGTCACCATTATGTTACAAACAAAAATGTGGGGGAAGATACACTGTAAGAGCAACATTTACAGTGTATCTAATTTCTTATACATTTATCATTATCTTTCTGTACTTATGCAAACTAGCATTTCTAATTAACCCTTTCTCACATGTGTGCACCCTGTGACGCACTGGCATTCTGCCCAGCCTGAAATAACACATTTTCTCACAAACTGTGTGTTACTATAGTGAGAAGCGTGCATTTAATTCCTCATTGACTGATGCAGTTGTTGCCACGCTCTTTCTGAATTTACTAAATCATACTCTAATAATTCTCAAAATCTCTGGAGCTTAAATATGCTTAAAAACACATTTTTGCACATCGTACAAACATCTGATTTGTGACGCAAAGACGCTAATTCATCTGCACACAGCTGTCCCTTGGAATGCCCAGAGTGATTTACACATCCCACACTTTTATTATATTTATTATCTTTTCATTACACTTTGTCTGCTTTCACCACTGGGTGTTTATTGTGGCAATTATAGTTCATTAAGTCAAGAGTATCCTGGCTGGCTTCTCTATCTGGCTGGGATTTCACGTTTAGGTCTGGCTCCTTATCCAGTAAACCTGCCAAAAAGATATTAAAACACAATTACAAAACATGGTGAAATGATCTTCTGAGCTTGTTTTACTAAGGCAGTTTAGGGGTTGGTTTTTGGGCAGGCCTCTTGAACGGTCACTTGTAGCAGTTCCTGTGGGATCAACCGTACATTGTTGTCAAAGAACACCTTTGTGGGAGGGCGATCAGCACTACCATAGCCTGCTTAGAGGGGGGTCCACGAGTGGCCGGCTTGCTTGAAAGGACAGAGCCTTCCTAAGATTATGGGGGCAGCCCCCATGCACCCCCCTACCTTCAGCCCTTATTGTGTAATTTCCCAAATGAAGGGGATCAACCTAAAGAGGTCATGCTCTGAGGTCACGAGTGGGGGGTCACGTTTCGTTTCAGGTGACTGACTGTGACAGCTTGACCGCTGTCTCAATTACCCTCAGTCTGCTTTGGGGCTAAATACTATTGCCCTGTGTGTGTGTGTGTGTGTGTGTGTGGGGTGGGGGGACTAATATATTAATTGTGGAAGCAGACTGGTGAAGCGTCCTACCTTGGGAACACCGATCAGGGTCAAGAAATTAGTTGAGTTGACGCTGCAGTGTAATGATAAAGATCTTAGCGGCATTTCAAGAAATAGTAGCATCCTTTCAGTAGCTGCGTTTCCGTTCCATTTTGCATAAATTCTGAGCAACTTATCAATAAATCAAAGTGAAATTGCGAATAGGGGGTTTCTCCATTAATGATATCACGTGAACAATAGTTGCCATTTATCATCCTGCGAGATTAAGATCCATGTCTCATGCTTCTACGTGGGGCAGGTTTTCCACAGGTTAGTAGCGCTTGAAGAACTATTAGCGTGTCCCATGTAGCTATTAATTTGCTTATTTAGCTTCCATTGCAGTTTTGTGCATTACTTCTTTCGACTCACCACAAAAACTACCTCAAGCAACAGTCAAAACTTTATTTACAATATTTGAGGGTTATTTTGTTTCTCAAAATTTGACTGTTTCCATTAATGAACTTTCAGTTTGCATCTTCAAGATGTGAAAACTGGGTCAGTGGAAATGCCTCTGGAGGAACCGCGAGGCCTCGAGGGAGCTACTCAGTGTGAGCCGATGCGTGAGACCGCAGAGCGTCTGTGTTGTGTTCTCTGGGCAAACAGCCAAGACAGGCATGTCCACTTTCAAAGCACGGTAACCCATCAAGGTAAACAGATCAGCGATGTGACGAGACGCTCATTACTGCTGGAATGCAGCTGCTTTCGGGGGGTGGGGGGGGGGCGGCTATGAAAAGACGCATGATTACAGATTAACATCCCGTGTGGTTTCAGTTTGTTGGTGGTCAGACACTGTCTCGTCCAATACATCACAACCTCTTTTGTTCAGTGTGTCCGATACTTGGGTCATGAACACACATTATAATGTACTGATGCTTTTATCTAAAGCGACACACTTTATTTTTAGGAAAACAGTGACCAGTCTCAAGGAGTTAAGGATCTTGCTCAGGGGCCCAACTGTGACATCACTCTACTGACCATGGGATTTGAACAACTGACCTTCCAATCACAGACACATGTCACCATAAGCTCCTTCAGCAAGGCCCTTAACTCCCAGTTACTCCAGGGACTGGTGACCCTGCTTTCTACACTTTAGTCAAAAGCATCTGCTAAATGAAACATAACTTACATAATTTAAAACAAGACTATGATAATGACGCTAAAGAATTTCATTATCATCAGCGCAAAGTGATTTTTCTTTGTGAAACGTAGTGCAGTACATTTTTACAATTCTGTCACTGAGCATGGTGTAAGTAATGTACACCATAATTACAGCGATTACAGATTAACATCGCGTGTGGTTTCAGTTTGTGAAGTCAACACCCCCCCAAGAGGAATGGGAGGCAGACCCTGTGCCGTGTCAAGACTCTCTTCATGGGTATCTTTATTCAAGGCAACTTTCAACATACTCTTACTCACTCTTAAATGATCCCATTTTGTTATGGGCCAGAAACACTTTAAGTGCCTGATTCAAAAGCACAAAAGCAGCCCCTGGAGATTTACAGTCTCTTAGACACACGTCTAGGTTGTGGCTCTTTGCTCGACCCGCTGGTGTGCTTAACCTCCTCAGACCTGGCTCGCTTTCCCTTCAGTCTGTCTGCAACCACACCAGTCTAAAGCAAACAGTTTTAAGAGGCTTCAAAGGGCATGGGGTGCAAAATAATTACTCTTTGCCCAAGTGTACTGAACAATACAGGAGAACATAATCTCAAAAAATTTTAATTAGCCAATACATAACTGAACATGCTTTCATTGCCAATTTTCCATGATATTTTGATGATGGAGACATGAAATCGACTGTCGATCCTCAGGAGTACAATCCCAGGTTCAGACATCAGAGTTAGGATGTTTCCCTAACAATATTATAATGATCAGACCCAGTGACTCATCTGACTTTAGAGAGCCAGTGTAATAATGCCGATTTTAACCCTAACAATAATAACGCACCCATTGTTATGAAACGGCATGCCTCTGTTTCATGCGGCTCTCTGAGAAACAGCTTGTGCGAACTTGTGGAAGAATTTGAGGTTGTAAAAGGCTGAGGAAAATCACACAGCTGACCTAAAAGCGATCACTTCACTTAGGCAAAGAGGCAAAGAGTAAACAGAATGACAAACATCATCTTAAGGAAAGATGATTCTGAGGTTTGGTTCGTGCCCAACAGTACCCTCCCCTGCCTTTCATTTGCCACCTATGGACCAATCAGAATGTTTGGTGAGGACTAACCCCACCCCTTTCTGCTATGAGACAGTATAAGATCACTGCCCTGGCAGTAATAACAGGCTAATGAGAGCTGAAATAAACACCCTCAGTTCTCAGCAATCGTTAAAGCCCTTGGCAGGGCCCCATAAGCCAGCATCGACCCACATTCCTTGTCCTGCGCTGTGTTTTGTCACTTGGTGCTAGTTTTCCTTGGCCACAATTAGAAAACTAGAACAAGCGCAAACAGTGCAAACCCTGACAGCATGAATCTCCCGAGCTTTCCTTTAACTCTCACTTGTAAATCATCAGCGAGATCTGGACGCCTGCCTGCACTCCGCAGTACATACAACGTCCCCGAGTGACTCGCCCCCAGCGCTTTACGATTAACTATATTTACAAGCAAGCGATCCTACACGATGACTCCATACTGGCCGCCTTGGCATGGATATGCCTCCACAGGATGTGCTTTTAATTGCCATGCTTTGTTGGCCCTATATCATCACAAGGAAAACAACAATTTGCACCTGCACAGGCAGGATTTTACAGGTGTCTCCGTGAGCGCCAAAGGCACAGTGGTGATTCTGTACCCTCTCGCTTACTTCAGGCTGTGGTGCAGCTCACTCTGTTTCTATGTACTGGGTAATTCAATCATGTCATTAGGAACAGGCCTGATTATCATCCTCAGACCCCCACCCCGTTGTCTTCTTGGAAGGCTATTTATATAGTGCTCCGGTGGGTGGAGCTACCTTCTCAGTAAAGTGCTGCTTCACTAACGTCAACGGCCGTAGTATTTCCACATCAGAGAATGCAGATACTGACCCTGGGTGCAGAATGTCCATCTCGTCCATCTTCCCTCAGCACCTTCTAGAGACTCTGCGCTTCATGCCATCACACTCACAGAGTACTCAACTGATTGCGTGAAACAAAACCTTGGTCTGGATTTGTACCTTCTGGACCTGAACTTTCTACCTCTGGTGGTCACCTGACAGTTGGCCGATTAACATGTTTTTTTTACTTCTAGAATCCGATTATTTAGTCAAAAAGGTCCAAAACCTACCACGCCCATGTATACCTTTGTGGAAAATGAAACGTAAGGTGACATATACAGCTAGTAAAGCATGTTGCTGTGATAAAAGGTGAAATCGAAGTCTCTGCCATGTACAAGCGCAATAAGTTTTTTGTCAAAAAAGCATTTTAATGCGCGGTGGCGGATCAGAGCACGTGTAATCCCACAGGAATGCGAGTGCAGCACACGGAGATGATGCAGTGGCAGCCAACCCGATACGGGTCACTGATCCGATGGCGGTCTCAAATGGCGACCGGCTGTCCGTATGGCAGCATTCAGCAGGGCCGACCCCCCCTCTCTTAGGACAGTCTCCTTTCTAACTGGACCGACCATCTATCCCGAACATTTACATTCAGTTTCTGTCAGAGCTGGAGTGCAAACGTAGGGAGGAACAAGGCGCTCTGGCTGGGTTTCAAATCTGAAGAGAACAGGGAAGTCAGTGAAAGAACCCACAGCAAGAGGCTGCAGTCGAACTCTCTCTTCAAGGGCAGTAGATTGAAGGGCCATGAAGGTTCAGATGATCTCAAACTATCCTGTGGGGGATTTCCTTGGACTCCTTGCATTTTTTCTATTTGATCAGACTTATGTTAACCATGAAGGAGGAAGATTTTTTTGACTATTGGCTCCAGGTCTTGCCAGAATGTTTCACCGGAATTCATGTCTGGTCATTGACCGGGTCGACCTGTGCCCATTCATCTGGAGATTTCCGTGCCATTTAGGATCATCCTCCTGCTGTGGAGACCCACCTTCTGCTCAGTTTCAGGCCACAGGACAGAAACCAGCTGTCAATGACAGAAACCAGCTTCACCGCCATGCTGGACAGTTGGGAGAAGGCCACAATGCCCCAAAGCACTTCTCATTAAAGCCCAAAAGTGTGGCACCTCCCTGCACCATCCGTGTGCTCTGTGGTGTTGTTGGTGGTCAATCATTGTCTCGTCCAATACATCACAACCTCTTTTGTTCAGTGTGTCTGATACTTGGGTCATGAAGACACATTATAATGTACTCTGTAGATGCTTTTATCTAAAGCTACACACTTTATTTTTAGGAAAACAGTGACCAGTCTCAAGGAGTTAAGGGTCTTGCTCAGGGGCCCAACTGTGACATCACTCTACTGACCATGGGATTTGAATCACTGACCTTCCAATCACAGACACAGTGCCCCATTATACTGAACGATGCACCACCTCCACCGGCTGAAGTAAGCACAGCCTGCAGATTCTTTGTCCATAGATAACCTGGTGTTTTTCAAGAGGGTGGTAAAAGGTGGCCTTATATGTCTCCATTTTAAGACATCAGTGGAGCCCCAAATGCACCAAAAATAATTTCTGGACCTATGAGAACCTATAAGCTTTTTCTTATTTTCTTATTTTCTTCTTTTGATCACATCTGGGCACGGTGGTGCAGTGGTTAGCACTGTTGCCTCACACCGCTGGGTCCTGGGTTCGAGTTGCTGCTTGGGTCACGTGTGTGGAGTTTGCAACGGGCTGGCCCCCTGTCCTGGGTTGTGCCCATTGCTTCTGGGATAGGCTCTGGATGAGCGACCCAGTAGGATAAGCGGGTTGGACGATGGATGATAACATCTGTTTGCTGCTGAAATGAGAAGCTTCACACTGGGTGTGGCCTGTCACACCAGGAAAAGCTGCCTAATTTTTAGACACCTAATACTAAAATAGCTTATTTTTATGATTTTTTGGGTTGGTGTGGTGGCACAGTGATTAGAACTGCCGCTTCACGCCTCTAGGACGGGGATCCCCGTCTTCACTATGGTTCCATGTTTGTGGAGTTTGCTTGTTCTACCCCTGTCATTGTGGGGTGCTTCAGATTCTCCCTAATAAAACATGCTAAGATATACAGCGGTGTGTGGGTTAGGACCCTATGACTATGATTAGAAGGCCATTCCCCATGGTTGGCTGAGTGATGTCACCATAAGCTCCTTCAGCAAGGCCCTTAACTCCCAGTTACTCCAGGGACTGGTGACCCTGCTCTCTCAGTTCTACTACACTTTAATCAAAAACATCTGCTAAATAAAATATAACTTACATAATTTAAAACAAGACTATGATGATGACGCTAAAGAATTTCATTATCATCAGCGCAAAGTGATTTTTCTTTGTGAAACGTAGTGCAGTACATTTTTACAACTCTGTCACTGAGCACGGTGTAAGTGATGTACACCATGGAGAAAGACAGGAAACTCAGTTTGGGGAATGGACCATGCACAAGTTATCTTATGTAATTATACAGGTATTCCAGCGCGGGCCAGATGAAGGTTTCTAGTAGACAGTGACCTCAATGAAACAAGCAAGCAGATTTAGAACAAACTACGACAGACGAGGCAATTCTCAAATTAAAGTTAAGGCAAAAGTGCACACCAAGTTGAGATGAGATAGTGATAGAAACCATGAATATGATACAATATGTGCGTTTCTGTATGATGTCATGTCAGACTGAGTCCTGGGGTTTAAAATGGCAGTTAATCAATTGCTTCTCCTGTCCAGGAAGTGTGTAGGTGTGTCGAGCGGGTGCTAATTGCTGACAGTAGTGGAGCATATTTGTTCTCCACTCTCTAATTGCTTCGTTTGTCACCATGGAAATGAGTGATGCAAAAATGGAGCCCATCAGCAGCAGCATAACCACTAAGAAAGCTGATCAAAAAAAACAGCAAGGTTAGGGCCTCCAGAAGCTTCTTCTGTGGCACATTTAAGGCTGGAATGATTTTACACTCAGTACATGAACTTGCAGGAAATCCACAGTTCATTTTGTAAAATGGGTGGCACCTCGGGGCTTTACCTCATCTCCTGACCTTTGACCTTTAGAGCGAATCCAGCAGGCCAAGGGCACCCAGCCCCCTCCTCTGTGTCCTCAGTAGCGGAGTGGCCTTGGTCTCCTGTCTCCACTCCGTTCCAACGACCTCACATTACACACACAGTCACCCTACTCTGTGTTGCGCGCTCCTCCACTGCCGACGTCGGAGAGACAGCAGAACCCCCTGAGGATCCCCCAACCCCCCCACGAAGCTATAATGCTAATGTCAGAAGTTATTCTGGGTTATTGCTGACCTGAGATACGCACGCAGACACACACACACACACACACACGCACACTTGCTTCATTCTGTGGTTGTTCATGACGCCATAGACACGCCGGGACTCTCATTACTGTGATAAATAACGCTGACCCTCCTCCTCTCCATTACTTCCAGCTTTTATGGGCCGAGAAAATAAACTAATAAAAAAAAAACACATTGCAATTCGTCAACAACAGAGAATATGCGTAAGGCCGAAGAAGTGTGGTTGCCAGTGTTGGGAGTAACGGCGTTAAAGTATAACGGCGTTACTAACGGCGTTATTTTTTCAGTAACGGAGTAATCTAATTAATTATTTTTCCCATACTTGCAACGCCGTTATCGTTACTGAGAATGTTAAGTAGCGCGTTACTAAAATTTGGTTGAATGACGCGTGAGATGTCAAGCTTTGGCTTTATCAGCTGCCTGACGAGAGATAATGATGACACCGTTGCAAATGCGATGATGATTGGCTGGGTGGGCGGATGCCATGTGTAATGACCAGCGCCGAGGAGGGGCTACAGTGTCGTCATCTCGGCGCGCACGATGAGAGAGAGCGAACGACCCGGATTTCTGCTGGTGCGTATACAGTTCTTTTTTGTCGGCTTCTTGTACGATTATACAGTATAATCGTTCTTTTCCCTTACTGGGGCAGAACCCAACAGACACCTGCTTTCATTAAAACTACAGCTGTCGAACCCATCTGATCCGGACAGTGTGTTTATTTCCTTTTTTTGTGAATCGTGGAGGAACTCATCTCTACACATGCTCATGGTGTCTCACTGCACGCTCACTGACACTCTGACTTCCACTACCTCTGAACACACTGGACAGCGACAATGGCGACGAGCCAGGGAAATTCAAAGGTAGCGTTCCCAAACTGGAAGTACCGGCACTACTTCTCCCTCGTTGAAATTAAAGGCAATCATGTATATGTATCATGCACGCTATGCCCAGGAAAAAAGATATTATCCATGTCTACCTCAAGTCTTTGACGTTAAAGATGTTATAGAACATAATAGCGCTGTAGATCATAAAAAATAATGTCAGTTATGTTGCTGAGTAACTAATTACTTTTACAGTGTGGTAACTTTTTGGCAGAAGTAATTTGTAACTGTAACTTATTACTTTTTAAAAGTAAGATGACAACACTGGTAGCTACCTGTCAAAAATGTAGCCACCATTAAGTTAGCTGACAATCAATCACCCCAGGCTAAGCCACACCCATCTGGGAAGTGCTAATGCTGTGTTCCATTTCCCTCGGAGGTCGGAACTCAGAACTGGGAACACAGGTTAACTGTGTTCCAGTATAGTAAGTCGGAAAGCCATTTAGCAATACCATGCAGGGACCTGTTTTAAAAAGCATAAATAAGCAAGGAATTCTTGCTTAGCCGGTCATATTGTCAGATTTAAGGTTCTCCAGTTTAAATGGGCTCTAGTGTTTTTCCACTCACATTTAGCCCAAACTACCTTAAATCTAACAAATTATCTGGCTAAGCAAGAATCTTGCTTTCTGAAAGACGCCCCAGTTCTAGCCTGGTTAATTGTTAGCCACTGTCAGCAATATCAGTTGATATCAACACATTACGTGGTATTTCGCACATAAACACACCACAGCAACATGTCCACAGAAAGCGGTTGGACAGTACTGTGTGTATGACCGACTTAATGAACCACAAATAATACGCAAATGCTAATAAACAGTATAACTACAGCGTTAACTCCTGTTGATAAAGGGCGCAGCCATCTTGAATTCTGAGGTTGGGGTTGCAGAGATTCCTTTGACAGAATTCTGACTTCAGGGGGCACTCCAGTTGAAATTTCTGACTAGGAACTCAGGAACGCAGTATAATTGCCCTAGCTGGCTCCATTTTCCAGGTGGCTTAATAAAGAAAAGGCAGCTAATGCAGAACATTAGAGGAACAGCTATAGACTACTGCTTAAACCCTAACCATAGCAACAGGCCACCTGGCAGTTAGTGGCCCTAAATTAACCAGCTCCCCACTCTCTCCTCACAGGCTTTCCCAGAGTGTCCACGGGGCATTTAAAAGTCTTTAAATGCCTTAAATGTGAGTTAAACCAAATAAGGCCTCGAAAAGCCTCATGAAGTCTTAAATTTAAGTTTGCTAGGTCTTTATTTTTTCTAGGTCACAATCATTCACAGTGGTCCCTCCTTATCTGTGGTTTCACTTTCTGCAGTTTCAGTTACCCATGGTCTGAAAATATTAAATAGAAAATTTCAGAAATAATTCATAAGTTTCATATTGTGCGATTACTTTATGGGCATATTTTAATTAACGTTAGAACGTTAGCATGTGCATTTCAGATTCAGTAGCTGTTGCTTGCTTAAAGGCACTGGTGGTGAATGGACACAGTACAATTATTAATAAAGATGTATAGAAATACATAATTAAAAAATCAAGTGGTGTGCATTATCCCCCATCATCCATGGCTTAAACCACCCTTTGCTTGACATGTCTGTCTCATTTAGTTTTATGGTTATTATTTTATTTAGTCTACCCTTTGCACTTTTAATTGTGTAATTATAAAAAAAAGCATGAATGTCAATACTTTTATCTTCCTCTCTGTGTGTGTGTGTTTGCGTGTGTGTGTGTGTGTTTGTATACATGCGTGTATGGGTTTGCATATTTCACATTTGAGGATGCCAAAGTATGGTAAAACCTGAAACTTCTTCATTTTTGGGGACATTTTTTCAGGTACCCATTTGGATACCCTCAGTTTTATAAATACAGTGGTACCTTGGCTCTCGAACGTAATCCGTTCCGGACTCCGGATCGAATCCTAAAAAGTTCGAGTTCTGATCGAATTTTTCCCATAAGAAATAATGGAA
>JAODJW010000040.1:3570586-3585913 GCA_026777045.1 Hyperopisus bebe | reverse complement strand
GGGGGGGGGGGGGGGGGGGGGCGGTGCAGACAAAAGCCATGGTTTTTTAACCCCCTAGGTACTGTCACTGACCAAATGGTGGAATAAAAATCATTGTCATAAGAGAGTGCAGCTTCTTGAAGGCTGGAAACTGAGAGATGATGAACTGACCAGAGACTTGGAATGTGTTCGAAACACTTGGTCTTTTTATAGAGGAGAATAGAAAGAGTGGATTTCCTCTCTCATAACCCCAGGCACCTCGGACAATCACCACACACGGAACTCAGCCAGGTGGAATTGTGGGTAATGGAATGCGGGCGGACCAGGAAGAGTGCATTATTACGAATTTGACCTCTGACCCACGCACATGCAGAACCAGTCCTATTGTCCGAAAAGCATAAGCTCACACAAGCAGCCTGCGGTGATCTCATTACCTCTCTTGCTGTCCTCACTCCGGCCACCCTGCCCCCCCGGGCTCTGATGTCATGGACAGTCTCCATGTGAACAGACCAGCCAGGCCACCGAGATACCGAAACACGAGCCACGGGAAATGCAGAAGTGACGGTCAGCTTCCCAGCAGGTGTGGAGAAGCCAGTGCCTCACTTTTCCATTCCATTGCTACCAATAACCAAACAGCAGGGGGAGTAGTGGCTAAGACACCCGCACTATACAATACAACAATTAAAGGTATACAGGCTGTTTTGAGTGAAATAAACATGGAGCTCTGTGAGCACAGGAGCTGAGGACCAAAAGGGAGCAGAATGACAGTGACAGATCAGCCACAGGCTGAAATCGGGACATCATTATACATGATGGAGAATCAACTGCGTTACTGTCTATCCGTTTCACTCTTATCTAACTGCCAATGGCTGTGGAACTATTTCGATCTGTTCATCATCCAACCACTGGGTCAGGACCAGGTCAGAGAGCCTGTTGCAGGCAGTTCAGGGTATAGTACTAAGCTACAGCCTGGATTGAATGCCAGTCCATCACAAAGCACATTGACACCTCCAGGCGACATAAAGACACCAGTTAGCCTGCCTGCATGTCCTTGGACTGCTGGAGGAGACTGTCAAATCAAGGAGATAACATGTAAACTGTACAAAGAGGGGGATTTGAACCCACGACCGGAGAGGTGCGAAGCAGCACCACTACCCACCGAGTCATCGTGTCACACTGCGATACTACTCATGCTACTTGGTTGTAACATTAGCAGAACTCCTCCGAATGGTAGCAGTAGCGTCGTGCATCTTGCTAACCCCTTCAAACGCCTGTTGAAAGGCAGCTTTTCAGACTCACTGGTGAAATTAATGGTGACGCAGGCCGACAGGAATGCCAGCCTTGATGCACGGCTCCCCGATGCACCATTCGGGCCATATTAATAGAGGTAATGTGTGCTGTGGCGCACTGCGATCTGCACTCTGACCCCACTCTGAGCGGGCATGCGGCTCCTCTCTGACAGCATCTGCGGACAGACTGAGCTATTGTACAACTAAAATACACTGACAGCACATGCCTGCTAAGGACTTTCACAAAAGAGCTGCTGAATGGGGATATTGATTTGTGGGGCTCAGCACCAGTCAATTATTTCAATATATATATGTGCCTTAGTCCACGCGTCCATCCCTAAAGCCAAGTGTCCATATAGGTCTTGTGATGTGAACACGAATGGATTCTGTTACATGCAGAATGATTTATATAAGGGAGTGCAGAGGTCCTTCTGCGATGGAGATTGCTTTAAAGGAAAGCCCAACCTCTTCGTAATTACGGACATTTTGGGGCCTGATTTAGTGACACCCAAGAAAAATCACTTATCGTCCAGTGGAATCGAGCTCATGCAGTGATTCTAACGCTACCTTCAGGATGCAGATGGCAGAAATAAATTAAATTCATTTTTATATATTACCCTCCACAAGAGGAGCCCCGCAGTGCTTTACAGGGTGTGTGGCAAATCCATCACGATATAATTTGTCCAGAATGGTGCAGGATGTGCAGAATGTGGATTTCAGTGGGATAATGACCTCAGCAAATGATGACCCGCCAACTCCCAAACAGGCACGTGTATCCCGTGTCTGACCATTTAGTTATTAGCCTCCATTTCTGTTTCTACCCATCTTCAAAAAGGGTGGCACAGAAAGCGTGGGGCATTAGGATGGGGATACCCCGCACAGGATGCCAGTCCATCAGAGGGCACATGCAAAATCACACAGCACGGCCAATACTGAGGGCCCGGGTCACCAAAGCACATGTTTTCTGGACTGCAGGGTAAAACTGCAGTACATGGAACAAACGGGAAGAACACGCAAACTTCACGCAAAGATACTGAATCCACCGCCTCAGAAAGGCATGACGACAGCACTGATGACTGATTCTCCATATTTATACAGCTGATGTTATTCTATTGGACCAGATCTGCATCTTCTGGGACGTGGACTGTCGATTTTATTTATTAGTGCTGTTCCTTAGCAACCAGGATACTTATTACCCTGTGGGTAACAGTTAGATAATATACAATCTGCGAGCCCTGCTTTACCTCACGGCACTTTACATTTATTTACATGGCTAAATAAAAAAATACCCAAGTTATAAAAACTATTCTCCCCCACGATAAAATCACCTCAGGAGTGTCATTCATTGTTTTCATTTGAGGACTGAAAAATTGTAACGGGATTTAAAACCAAAACGAAAAATAACGATAGCATTTAAAAAGTGGAAACGAGATGTTGTTATAAATCAGGGAAGTCGGCTTTCCCCTCATAATTAGGCTACATTAAGTTACAAAACAGTTATTTCTAAATTAGATGGACAGTAGGAGAATTGTATGATAATGAGATCAAGGCTCAATATTCTGCGCAATACAACATAAATCGTCGGGAGAAATGGCGTTATCTGATCTTTTTGGCAATATTCTGCTCCTCGAAGTGTAATCAGCTTTCGAAGAACATTTTCAGTTACATAACAGTGCAATGAACTTCTTCGATTAGGGATTTGAGTCTAACGTTTTATATTAGAAACAAGTCTGGCAACGTTATAGCCTAGTTTAAAACCCTAGCAATGCCGAGAAATATATACAATAAATTGTAAAAGGCGAATTAAAAATAATGTTTGTTTGCACAGTGTGATAATGGTAAATCAGTTTAAGCTTTACTGGAATCCAGGGAAATTAATCAATTAGCCAGCACCCTATCAGCCAGCGCTCGTCCATCATCTGGAGACGTACCTGCCTTAAACTGAGCTGTTGTAAAAATATCCAGCTTTTCTTTGCGGCTGAATTATTCCAGCTGGCGACGTTACACTAGATTATGTAGCGACAGCTGCGCACAGTTGAAATATCAGCGCCTTGAAGGCACTTAACGACAGAGATGATGGGTGTGAGCGGAACAAATGAGCGTCAGCGGAAAGCGAGGGGAAATACGCTGTGCGATCGCATAAAGCCGCTGTCTCGATCTCTAGTTAGATTTCATTTGTACCAAAATTTAGCGGTCGCGTTCACGCACAGCACAGCTGCCAAGACACGGGCAACAAGTGAAGCGCAGTTATACCGACCGACCACATGCAATACAAGGCGCCACTTCAAAGAGCCTGTATGGCAAGTACTCGGCTCTCTTGTGGTATTGCTGACCTGAATAGTTTTAGGCGTGTAGCCCATGACCGATTTCTGAAGGCAATAACATGACCTGTCCCAATTTAAAATTATTTTGTTTCAACACAGGCCCCTTGTAGTGGCACAAATTGCCAATAAAAGTCAATTTCAACACAAGGACTGTTTTGCAACACAATTCAATGCATGCTATTTTTGAGGGTCAAGGAATAAGTTTATATGCAAGATACCAACGAAACTGAAAACAATACGAATATTTGTGGTACAATTTACCGGTGATTGGTCGCGCAAACAAATCTGTCGCCCCCTCAAGCAATTTATGCGTATTTATATTTAAATACAATTTGAAAGTAAAGTGTTCTGTATTTAAGTCTTATATGTGAGATTTTGAAATTTGGACTTTTGTCTTATTATAGAACAATTAGACGTGTTAAACCAAGAAAGTAGAGTGTCGACCATTAAAATAAATACCCCCGCATTGGCGATAAGAAACTCGTAATGATAAGGCTTCAAGTAGTTTTCAAAAGCGGAGACACCGGACTCACCTTATTCTGCGCAGCGGCATATTGGGACAACAGAAAGACGCAGGCTATGGTGCTCCTATATCTCCACATCTCTGGCGGGTTCACTCACTCAGACAGGCTGCAGCTTGGTCTCCCGGTCTCCCGCTTGTCCTATTAACGGGGGCAGCCGTCCGAAACGCTAAGAATTCATTGCCTGGAAGAGAATCAGTGTGAACCCTTCTTCGACGCAAGAGCCGGGTAACACCCTGTCCGGACGGTGGCTGTAGAGAAACACCCCTATCCTGTTAGCGTGTTCACACGTGTGGATGAAGGAGCAACGCCTCCATTACTAGGGACATCCTAAGTACGTCATTATTGTGGCAAATGTAGGTTACAATAAACAAACAAATCAATAAATAAAATATTGGCTTACTTAATTTCCTCAGTTTCATAATTGATTTAAAATTATCACCAATGTGCATGTCACCCTCGGAACATTTCTAATGTCTAATTATAAATGGATATCATTTTAATGCAATTTACATGAAGTTTGGAAAGATTTCCTTGTTAGATTAATAAGCAGGTGCAACTATCGCAGAAACCTGCAAAAAAATTAATACACTGAGTTGCTGTTTACTTCTACTTCGTGACCTTATTTGCACAATGTTTCGCGTTTTCAGGAGATAGAAAATTGAATGAATTGATCATCACATTGTATTATGTTTTTGTCTTATTTAAAATTCCGCTACGGGACAAAATTGTAGCACATGTTCCGCGATGGACTACCGCCATCTGCTGGTGTACTCAAGTACTGAGGCGAAGAACAACATCTAGAAGAAGGCCATCTAGCTAACGGACTGCAAAATACCTTAAAAAGCTTTAAACTGGTTTTCGGAGGTTTACAAACACCTACCAGTGGTGGACTGTGGTTTGATTTATAGCAGTGGTTTCAAACTGTAAAATTTTAACCCAGAACACCCCCGCGATTAAACTGGAACATAGTTTTATAATTATACTTACAGTTAATGTTTATGCAATTAGCGAAAGCAGCTGAAATTACTTGCAGTATGTAGTTGTTATGAGCCTGAAAATAAAAGGCAAATTTCATCATTATACTCTGTGCTTAGTCAGTGATCCATAAGGACGCAGAGCCTTCTAAAGCCTGGCTGACACCCTTCTGCAGTGTGGCTCTCTGAATGCAGGGCTGAGGAGTGTACCAGGTTGGGGGACACCCTGGGGGGGATCCCAGTCCATCACATACACAGGGGCAGCTTGGACATGGAAACTCACCTAACTGTGTGTCCTTGGTGTGTGAGGAAGAACTGAAGTGCCCAGAGAATATACTTCTGTGACAGTGCAGGAAGATGCAAACTGCAGTCACAGGGCCCCCAGCTGAGGCCCTGCTCCCCACCGAGACACTCTGCTGCCCTAGAATGTCTTAATGTTCTTCAAGATTGATTTCAGTTTAATAAATTTTTAACAAAGTGCCAAAATGCCAAAAGTCTTGTATTTTGTTTGGTTACTTATGGTTAAAGTTAGGGTTGGGTAGGGGTTAAGGCCGTCGTGTTAGGATTAGAGTTTTCCCCATTTAAAATGAATGGAGAGTCTCAAAGATGTAATTACTATCCAGTGTGTGTGTGTGTGTGTGTGTGTGTGTGTGTGTGTGTGTGTGTGTATGGTTCAGGTATACATTACATTATGGGAATATTTGGGCCCCACAATGTGATAAAAAAATGGAACGTGAACACACCCTTAATGTTCTTGAATTGATTAATGAAGAAGAGCTAAAACTATTACAATTAAGATCTAACCAACCACTTGTCCACTGGACCCAATCCCCACTAAGCTTCTTAAAGAATCCCTGGGAGTTCTGGCGAGACCTTTAAGTGCCATACTGAATGCGTCCCTGTTATCAGGCGATGTTCCTGACCAACTTAATGTAGCAGTAATAGTAAGTCACTACTGAAGAAGCAAAGTTTGGATCCATAAGAGCTCAAACGTACCATTTTTGTCAAAAGTTTCAGAGAACTTCACTCACTTCGAGACAGACAACATACTGGATAGTTTCCTGTCAGGCTCCTGTCTAGGACACAGCACTGAAACTGCCTTAATTGAAGTTGCAAATGCTATAACAATGGCAACTGATGCTGACTCTGCTAATGCTTCTGGACCTTAGTGCAGCCTTTAACACAGTTGATCATTGTGCCTTATCACAAAGACTTTAATTTGAGGTTGGGTTTTGTGGGACGATGTTGAAGTGCTTTAAATCATATTTGACTAATCGTTATCAATGTGTTCAAGTATCAGATACTTGTGCTCCGTCGTCGATGTCACTGGTCAGATATGGGGTACCACAGGGATCAGTGCTTGGTCCTTTATTGTTTTCTCTCTACATGCTGCCATTAGGAAACATAACGAGAAAACATAACGTTAACGATCACTCCTATGCCGACGACACATAAATATACATTTCAGTTACTCCGCATCTATTGTCACTTTAGCTAAGAGCTGGATGGCTGAAAACATCTTATCACTAAACGCTCAGAAAACTGAGGTTCTGTTGTGTGGTGATAAGTCCACGGATTGGAATGCTTTAATCTCCACACTCCACTCCAAGGGGCTGAACTTTTCCCTCGGCACCTCAGCCCGTAACCTAGGTGTCATCTTATACACAAGCCTCTCATTCAAATTGCATGTGGATGCAGTATCGAAGGTGTGGTCCCTCAGCTACATAATATCCCCAAACTACAACGATTTCTTACTATTCAAGATACAGAAAAACTGAAACATGCCTTTGTATACAGTAGGTTAGACTACTGTAATGCTCTGCTATCTGGCAGCACACACTGCACATGAAACACTTTGCAGAGCATTCAGAATGCAGCAGCTCGAATTGTCACCAGGAGCAGGAAGTTTGAACACATAACCCCTGCTCTTAGTTCCCTGCACTGGCTTCCTGTTAGGACTGTTCAGGACTGACTTCAAAGTTCTCCAATTTACATATAAGGCACTTAAAGGTCTAGGACCTGCCTACTTAACAGTATTACTTCAAATTTACAAGCCGTGTCGTCCAATCAGATCGCAGAATGCAGGTTTCCTTGTCGTTCCACACATAAATAAAGTGACAGTGGGCAGTAAAGCATTCTGCTACAAGGCCTCTACATTATGGGATGGTTTGCCAGCCTATTTTTGGGATGCAGAATCGGTCTCAGTCTTTAAATCTCAACTGAAGACCTATTACTTCAGTTTAACTTACCTAAACACAAAACACACCGTAACTATTAATGTGTCAATGCATGTCTGACCATCCATGCTCTCTGCCTTCCTTCACACATGTCTGGATGTTGCCCGGGGGTGGATCCATCTGAGCTGGAGTCCTGGTTCAGTCCCATGTAATCTAGGATGCGACTTACAAACTGTAACGTCATGGGTGCAGCCTTCAGTCCGCCACCCTACACAGGCTGGCATGGAGAACTGAGTCATTGATGGACTTTGACTTGACCTTAATCACAGCTTAGACCTGCCTTTAGTAAGCATGTCCGTTCTTTTCTGTTTTGACTAATGTCAGTACGACCAGGGGGGGATGGGCAGCCAGTTGACCTTGGACCCTCAGAGGTTTTTTTTTCTCCTTATTTGGGAGATTTTGGTTCCTCCTCCCTGTTGTCATCTAGCTTGCTTTCTTTCTTTTCTTTGTCTTCCCTTTTCCCTGTTTTTGTATTACTATGTTCTAATGATATAGGAATGTATCACAACACACCCGTGTGAAGCGGCTTGGGGTGATTCTCTTGTGAAAGGTAAAGTTCTAGGTAAAAATAAATTGAACTGAATTGAATAACACATAAGAAGACATCAGTCCATGGAATACATTTTGAGAACATTTTTGTGGACTTGGTGAGTTTTTGGAATTTAACGGAAGTTCTTCATTGGATTACAAGACTGAAGAGTGAATTACAAGAGTGAATTTTGGTCCCCAATACAATAACATTTGATGAGGAAGCTTGACATTAGGATCAAATGGAGGTCTCAGCTCAAGCACAAAAACAAACAAAAAAAAAAACGGGGAGTTTGGAAATACGGTCTTTCCATGTTTAATAAATGTAAACAAACAAGACTCCAGTGCGAAATCATAGGCCTGATATACGGAAAATGGTCTATATTGGAGATACATACAGTATTGACAGCAGCCTCAAGGGATTTAGTACAATCCTAGCTGATTTCACAGAGCGTCCCTGATACTGACAGGCTCAAAAGCATTGAGACGTCATGGCCAACCTTAGGGCCGTAACACTAGTGCGAGATCAACGAGAATGGACGTCTATGCAAACAGTTACCTTACCCCTTTTCAGTAATCGGCAATATTTTTTAGAATTGTGTTTTATAATATTGTGATATTAGGTTTGATATTTGTTTATTGTGCAAATTCATTTTTGTCTGCTTCATGTTGGCACAGTGGGGTGGCATGCTGGTGCAGTGGTTAGCACTGTTACCTCACACCTCTGGGACTTGGGTTCGAGTCTCTGCCTGGGTCACATGTGTGTGGAGTTTGCATGTTCTCATCGTGTCATTGTGGGGTTTCCCCCCATAGTCCAAAGACATGCTGAGGCTGATTGGAGTTACTACATTAGCCATAGGTGTGCATGTGTGAGTGAATGGTGTGTGAGTGTGCCCTGATATGGGCTGGCCCCCTGTCCAAGGTTGTTCCCTGCCTCATGCCCATTGCTTCTGGGATAGGCTCTGGACGCCTGTGACCCAGTAGGATAAGCGGTTTGGAAAATGGATGTTGGCACAGTGTATAATTGTACCATACGATCCTCTGTGGTGGATATCACCTGTTGGATTTAACTCATACTGCTCAACTCAGTGACAATAGAACAGTACACATTCTTGGGTCGCTTTGCTTTTTAACGGAGTAGTTAATGCTGAGGTTCTGGAAATCACTATACTAGATGAATACATTTATTTAAGCGATTTGTAGACCTAAATTTCATGGATATCTACAGATGGCACTAAAGTTGGTTGCAGACCTCTCATGGTTTAGGGTCAGCACAGGTTTGTATGATTATAACAGGCTTCTCACAATGTCTAACGTGTAGCACACTGTCAGAAGGAGTTTCAGTTTGTACCTTTGCTTGTCACTGGGGCTGTACCCTTAAGGGTCTGCCGATTGTACCCTAGCTGTAGGTAAATGTACCTTTTAGTCTAATTTAAGGTACAGAAATACACTCTAAAGTACATCCCAAAGGTACAAACAACATTGTTGTACCCCCAATAGTATAAACATGTTCCCCTATAGTCCATTTCTGCATCTTAAATGGTACAATTATCTACAGCTAGGGTACAATTAGCAGACCCTTGAAGGTACAGTGACAAGCAAAGGAACAAATTGGTAGTCTTTTTTCTGACAGTGTAGGCCTACATAATTTTTGTGTTAAAGTGACATCAAGAGGGGTAATTGTGTTAGTATTGATGTCTCAGAAATGATCTAATTATGTTTGATGGCCCCTCTGTCCAATAATATGGTGTAACACCGGCAACAACATCTTTGGATATGTGGTTGATTCCAAACGGACATTAGATACTGCGTTCATGTGCGTTGCTTTGCAGGCTGCGCGCTAAATGTTAGCACTGTAATGTAGCTGCATGATTCACCATGCAAAAGGTAAAATCAGGAAAACAACTACCAGAGGGTAATATTTCACATGTTAGTATAGTCTGCCGCACCATTGCACCAATGTTGATGACGCTGTAATGATAGTAGGGTACTTGGAGTGACGGAGAAAAATGTAAATGTCGCCTAACCTAAATTCACCTACTATGTATAGTGTACAAAAAAACTTTTCCGATTGATGTGATTGAGATATATTAGTCATGAGCGTTAATATTCTATCGGTGGTTTTAAACATACTCAGACCATAATATTACTTTACTGGTTGATAAATATAGTCAACTTTTTGATGTTTCAAGGTAAGGTAGCTATATGGCACCCACACATTTGACCACATTAGCTAAAGCGACGGTTTCTGTTTTTAATCGCGCATATTCAAAGGCATGAAAATGAAGAACACATTCCAATAAATGAAAAACAAAATCTGCATGAATTTTGGTCTATTATCGTTCTTTTAGTATTTTAGGTATGGACCCTGCATAGGACAAGTGGACACAGAAAATGGATGGATGTCTGGATGGATGGATGGAAAGATATAAATAAATCTGCTGAATTTATGTCTAATATAACAGGCTCTACAAATTTATCACTAAATTTCGTAAATATATTACGTATATTCATCCTTCATAAAAACAGTTTTTTTAAAACATGAATTACATTAGCTTCTGTAAAAACGTGACGCAGGCTACATGAAAAAAGAAATACTCCGAACATCAGTGTAAGACGTAGTTTGATCATAACATAGAAAAAGGTGAATGATATATAATTATGGGGGATTTACGGTTTAAAGAGTCTTTGATTAATTAAACGGACTAGCGTTTTTTAAGTTAAACGGGTGTAAATGAGACGTGTGATTTATTTCGCGCTATATTTTATCTAGAATGTT
The DNA here is from genome assembly GCA_026777045.1 of Hyperopisus bebe. Lineage (NCBI taxonomy): Eukaryota > Metazoa > Chordata > Actinopteri > Osteoglossiformes > Mormyridae > Hyperopisus > Hyperopisus bebe. The sequence continues at coordinate 3,575,279 of JAODJW010000040.1, read as the reverse complement.
TTGTAAGTAAATGCTGATCCTCGTGACTCCCGAGTTTCGTTCCTTCGCCGTTCGCAGTTAGACCTAACTGACGTTGATTAAACATCTGATTGAAGATAAGTACTATTGAAATCATGTTAGAACAAATTTTAGTTAAAAACAATAATCATTTAAACATTGCGTTAAATTGAATTAGTGAATTAGCACGAATGCCTGTTTGTGAAAGATAAAAATCTGTATTTTCATCCTTAAAATGAATAACAGCCTGTATTATAAATTAAAGTATTTACAGATTAATTACTATCATTATTGTGGCTGCTGTGTTGTTTTAATCTAACCATTTATGAAACGAATGTATGATTATATGGATAAAAATAACCAGATAAATGACAGTTCATGTATACTTCAAATACATTATTTTAATTCTTAAAAGGTCAAACAAACAATGTTACAAAATCATTACGAATGCGACCTGAATGTAGAAATTCTGTGAATACTGAGGCAAATATTTACAACGCGGCGCGATACATCTATGGTGTATTAAAGAAGATGAACGGGAATTAAAGGGTAAAATGAACATTAAGGATTCAGTAAAAGCTGTGACCAAGACAATAACAACAACAATAGTATTGATGATAATAATAGTACTAACAATAATAACAATTAAAATAAGAAAAACAATAATGGTCCCTTAATAATTTTGACCCTAATAATACTAAAAAGAAGAACAGGAACACAGAATGAAAACAAACACACACACAGTATATGAGTAGCTGGTGGATCAATGAAACAAATGGGTAAGGTCCTACATATCCCACAATGCCCCTCCATTTCAGCCAGAGAGATACGTCATGACGCGAGTGCTGGAGGGGTGAAGGGCTGTTTTTGTAGATGCTGGAACGTGGATAGCCGTGTGTATACTGACAGCGGTAGGCATGGAGCGGCGGAGCGTCCATTGAGCGCGTTTATTAACGGCGTTTTATACGAGTAAGATTAGAGATCACACGGGAAAAATAACGATAGCAGCTGAGTTGAGAGGCGCACAGAACCCGACATAAAGGATGGAGGTAGAGAACAGGGCAAATGGGTTCGAGTATTCAGAGAGAAACAACGTGAAGTCCGTCAATGGTAAGTCCCAATCCCTTTTCGGTTTCATTTGCAACGAATATTTGATGTAAATAGCCATACATCTCAGATTAACTAAAATTGACCATTTCCGAAGCGAGTGCTCCTGTTTTTTATGCGAATAATTTATTGTAAATATTTTGACCCGAAATTCATTTTAAGTAAAGTGTGCACATATTTTGTAATTGCCAAGGATGATGATAAATTTAACACGATTACTTAAGATACTTGCCAAAATAATATATTATATATTATAAAACCCAGAAATCTAATTTAATCGAAATCGAAATATATGTTAAATATAAAGAGGTTGTTCGGCGCATCTTTGGTTATTAAACACTATTAAACGTCGGACAGATGAGTGAAAAGTGCCGTTATTGACCGATGCCGATTAAGGATATCCTGGAGAGTCATAAAGGGGTTCTTTTTCCTGTTTTTTGGGGGGCGGGTGGGAGCAGAAGTTGCGTTTGGTTAGCGGAAGAATTGGAATGTTTTTATTTGGAGGTGGGTAGTCAGTGGTCGTCAGGAGATCGTAAAAGCTGAACTTTTGAACTTGGGAGAACGGCTTGGGGGTAAAACCACCGAATCCCCTCTATTCCTCTGCGACCCAGAGCACCAGCACAATTATTTACATCCATCCATCCACCTTTATTTTTATTATATGCAATTCTAAAGGAATAATATAATAATAATAATGGTAGTACTAGTGGTATAGAGTAGTAAGGATGTTATGTAACGTTAAAGCATAACCAAAAGCTTCGTATATGCTTGTTCAGTATAGTATCAATACTAACCGAGATTGCGTAATTGTTCAGTAGTGCCCTTGCAAATTGGCGCGCATTAATCATACCTTGCGCCTGACTTTGAGTTAAATTTCTAAATCAGAGTGATGTACTTATTTTCCCAGGGAGGTCTGTGAGCAGTGAAGTGCTTAAACGGCACCCCCCTCCCCCCCCTCCTTCGTAAAACGAATGAATGACCACTCCTTGCGTTTACATTCACACAATCCCGCAAGTCCGAGAGAGAAATAAGATTTCATTGTTAACCAGCAACAGATATTGCCCTTTGTTTCGGAAAAGCGACGGATAGTCCGTCGCTGTTTCTGGCGCAGGCGCCTATGTCGCGTATCATGTCCATCTGAGTGAATCTCAGCTTCAATGGTTTGCCTACGAAAGGAAAACAACGCTTTGATCTTGGGTTAAAGCGAAAATAGCCCGTCCGAATTTCCATTACCACTTCTATCCCCTTGTTTCTTAAGACATTCTAATTAATTTATAAGACAATTGACATTTCTTTTTTAACACCTTAAATAGTACTGGTGGAGTTAACTATTTTTTTAAGCGCATGCACAATTTGTTCGATTAAAATTGGGAATCGCGTGTGACAACAGAATGGTTTTTGTATGCATAATTACATATTCAAAAAAAAAAAAACAATATTCTGGCTTGTATTATGCACATGAGGAAATCTGGAAAATATAGCATTAACGGCAATAACATTTATTATTAATTGTGGTAATTGATTTTTTTATACACACCAATGGTGTAGATTAATATATTCAAGCTACGTTTTAAAATACAAATGGTACAAATAAATGCACGGTGAATGTTTTTAAGGAAGTCTTGACAATTTTGACGCTTTAATTTAAATGCATACATAATTGTATGTATACAATGTGGCGTAATTGCTCTTAACGAATAAGGCAGCTAGTACTGTTTGTAATGGTTTTCCTTGTGGAAAGTTTATTAGCTCCAGTGTCCCGCTGGAATTCGGGCAGCGTCAGATTTACATGCGGTCATTAGTTCAAGATGCACGGTCCATTCAAATGTTAAACACACAAACGTTAAAGCCGAACCCGCAGGAAGCCGCTAAAACTGAAACTATTTAATGTACTCGCTGTTAATGCTTTTTTGCACATTTGATTTTGCAGAATAAATGTTATAATTATACAAACTTTAATTACACCGTACCTGTAGGCATATGTTTAATTTAAATCGTGACGCTTAAAAAATGAAACAGTAGCTAAGTCCTGACTACATTCGTGGGGGATGCACAACCAAAGGGACTTATATTCTTTCTGTTTTGAACAGAAATGATTTTTGTAATGAAATAGTGAATTTAATTGAATATAAGTGTGTTTTTGTCCTTTTGGGATCTTAACTGCTGCTGATTTGATGTTAATCAGTCAATTTATTTGTTTATTTGTTTACACAATTTGGGTGCTACAGAAATTGCCATTGAAACTCAATATAACACAACTCTTTAGGGTTTAGTTTTAGAGATTTGGTTTGAACTGGTCAAGCAATTTACAGTGTGTTTATCAAATGATGAAAAAAATTTTCATGAGTTGTTTGGGCATTTTTAAAACACATTTTTACATATGTTGTGTTTCTGTCCTGTAGGTTATAGATACTTGTATTGCTATGAAAATAAATTTTAATGAAAATATCTTGATAGTCGATTGTGGGTAGATGTTTGCATATTATTTATATTTGATATGTTACACTGAGCTTTTTGCGGAGGTAAATTTGTGTTTTTTTAATTTAAATTTGAGTAAATTGGTTAGATTTTTTTTTTCTTTTAAAAGAATCTTTGAGGTATTCCTCCTCATTTTTTTCATTAAAACTAAAAGTGTTTTTTTGAGGGGGTGGGGGCCTCCCATCCTATTTTTTGGTCTTCAGAGGTGTAGTGGCTGGCTGGCAGAAGGTGAAGATTTAATAACCCAACAGAAATGCTTAGCATTTTCGCCACCTTGTACTGAAAGCTTTTCATCTATTATATCTTCAGGGATAATTCAGGATTCACCAACTTTTTATCTTCAGGAGATTTTAAATGGATGTTGTATAACAAAGTTAGCTGTTCTGACTAAGGTAGTTTTTCTGCTGACTATAAGTAACGGCTCCCTTCTGTAAGGCGTGGCTGTACCCCCCCCCAGCCGTGATGATGGTCCCCAGTGGAATCTTGCTGGAGTCTCTCAGCTTCTGGCTCCTTCCTTCTGACGCTTCCCCCTCTTGTCATTGTAGTTTGTGCTCAATCTCATTTGTGGGAATGCTTTTGCCAAAGGCAAGGCTTTGCTAAGGTTTTAAATCGGATTGAGATCATGGCTCACTGCTGAGCAGTTTAACGCAGTCTGGTTTTCCCTTGTTAACCATTCTTTTGTGCTTTCGGATATGTGTTTTGGCTCATTGTCCTGCCAGTAGACCCACTACTTAGTTATTACATTTTAATTGAAAATGCCCCGCAAATCCCTTAATGTCAGGATTCCCTCAATGCTTCTGAGGTCTCCAGTGCCACAGGCAGCAATGCAGACACAGCCTTAAGGAACCTGCAGCCTGGTTAATGTAGGCACCATATTCGTAAGGAACCTGCAGCCTGGTTAATGTAGGCGCCATATTCTTGAGGAACCTGCAACCTGGTTAATGTACGTGCCAAGTTCTTAAGGAACCTGCAACGTAGTTAATGTAGGCACCAAATTCTTAAGGAACCTGCAGCCTGGTTAATGTAGGCGCCATATTCTTAAGGAACCTGCAGCCTGGTTAATGTAGGCGCCATATTCTTAAGGAACCTGCAGCCTGGTTAATGTAGGCGC
>JAODJW010000040.1:3494958-3534311 GCA_026777045.1 Hyperopisus bebe | reverse complement strand
CCCCCACTATGATAACCCGAGGGCTACCTGGCTTTGAGATACACCAACAGGCACTGGATGTTTGATGGACAGACTTTTATTGGACCTTTATCTCTCCATCAACCCATCCAACTTCCAAAACTGCTCTAACAACACTGAGGCTGGAGGCACCAAGGACGGAATGCCAGCCTGTGGCAGGGCACACACACACACACACACGATGGCAGACTTTGGGCACTACAGAGTCACCAGTTCACCTCACTGCGAGAGGAACCCGGAGTACATGGAGAAAAGAGGAACCCGGAGTGGACGGAGAAAACAGGAACAAGGAGAACAGCCACAGAAACACGAGGAGAACATCTGTCATCAACTCTTTAAAGTACATGAGAACATACTGCAAAAAAACACATTACCCATCGAGGTACATCCACTGGTGACATGCGGTATTAATACCCTGTGTTAAAGTTTATGGCTCCAGATTTCCCATATAGCAGCATGAGTTTGATGAACAGGGTCCTCCACCTCAGAACCCTTCAGCACGTGCCTTTATTTGGGGAGAGCACCACATGTGGACAGTATATTCCGTCAACACCAGCCCCACAAAGCTTGATGGCCTGTCACATGCCCCCCCAGTGGGATATAGGCCAAGACCCTTTAATTCTGATTATAAATCATCCAGAACATACAAATGAAGATAAGCTGGTGAGCCCAAGCTCTGATGCTGTCTGGGTTCCATTCAACAGAACCTCCTTCTTTTCTCTCCTCCTTCCCTTCCTGCATTTCTCAGTCACCCCATCCCTCTGCCCTCTCCGCTCCTCCTTTCTTACCATCAGTGCCCCCCCAGGGGGTCAGTTTCCTCATTTCTCCTGCACATTGCTGGTTCTCCCCCTCCGGTCCTTTGCCCCGCGAGCCGGATCCTTCCGGCGGTCCGCAGACTGTCAGCCTCGCAGCCTGTGAGAGGAGTATCGGAGACACAGAGCAGCCAAGGCCTCTGATTGGCTCCCACGAGACGGGGCCACATTGGGTCTCCCGAGAGAGTCCCAGAACCTTCAGGCACATTCAGCGGTCTCACAAAAGGTCCCCACAAGCATGCTTTGCTCCCTGTCCTGCTTTGCCAAACAAAGGCCCCTTTGACGCGATCACACGTCCCTATTAGCACGTCATAAAGAGCTCTGGCGATGGATAAGCTCAGTTATTCTAAGGCGGAAACGGCGCCAGGCCACAGGTTCTGCTTCCTTGTAATTATTTGCATAGGATGGCGCAGAGAGAGCTGACATCGCTCATTAAAATCAGGCAGATACTTTAGAGGTCTATTACCAGCTCATAAAGCGGACGATGGCGACCGCACTTTCCTCTCTGCCGGGGCGGAGCCGCGAGGAGAAAAACAAACATTAGTTGTTCTTCAAAGAACCGCGGTGCGACGGTACTCTGACTGCAGGAGTGTGATGGTGGCAGCCAAGTCCAGCCGTACTGCCCGGGCGGCGAGCGAGCCGTTGATCAAAGCGGAGAAGGAAATCCTGAAGAAGGACGTCAATGAGAAATGTTTGGAGGGGTGGCTCATGGCTGGTATTCTTGGGGGCCCCAATAGCGTGCGGCTGCACGCATAAGGTTAAGTGCGATGCCCTCTCCTCCACACAGGGATGCAGTGAGCCTACAAGCAGAGACCTTGGATTGGACACAGTGAGTGTATGACCATGTTGGATCCCCACACACAGAGGTGCGTTTAAGGGTTCAGCCAGTGCCCTTGGAGATGGGAGGCCACAGTGCTGCACATGGAACCACTATCCACATTTGGGAAATGCACCAAGAAGTCACCCACATTAACAAAAATCAACCACCCTGGTTTGCAGTGCGAACTATAGAAAATATACTTTGGTGCCATCAAACAAACAAAAACAAGTGTAGCGATTAGGAAGGCATTATTCCACCATTTATTTTCCTATTTCGTTTGACTCCTCTTCAAACCATCACAGGAGAATTGGATGGCAGAGGCTTCTTTGAGGGTCCAGCCATCTCCCAGCATTAGATTAACTAAAATAGATGTTCGAAGAAAGTGCCGTTACCAGGACATTGACGGGGAATATCTGCTACTAAATGAAAAAGTCTCATTCGGTAAAATCCAAGGGATATAATTCCTTTCTAATTTCCACCGCTGTTCCTCGCAGGCCTTCGCCAGCCGTTCATCACTGACTGGACCAGTAAGGCAGAAATGTTGCCCCAACTTGGCCATGGAGATATGACAGGCCTTCCGGGCTTCTTTGTGTAATAAACTCAAAGTCGTCCGTGTCCAGGAGTGGCCATTGGGTGACGTTTTTGTCTGCATGCTTCTGCTTATTCTGGACACTACAGGAAACTTTACAGCTTCCGCAGCACGAGGATGCATGTGCAGTAAAGGACAGACGGCATGAGCTTTCAGGAGATGTTTGTCACTGATTGCCTCTTATCAGTGGCCAGTGCACCAGGTGAACAAGGTAAACGCCTCACATGTGGTGCGATGCACAAGTTGCCAGCATGATCCCACTCTGCCTCCGCCTCACACGCTCTGTTTAATCATCACACCATGAGTAAATGGTGGGTAAGAGATTACAGATGGTAACGAAGGCTCTGCCTCACAGGACAAGGGCCCCTCAGATCCAGAGACCGCAGCACCTGGAGATTCCTCAGTCTCCCACTATGACGCTGTCCGTATTCCGTGCGACCCATGCTTCCCAGTTGAAGCCAGTCTCATCTCCACATACCTTGCCCCCCCCCCCCCAACAGTGAAATGTGGGGTAATCCCACATTCCTCGCCCCTCCCTCACCCACAGTAGGGCCCCCCTTCACCTTCTAGTCATTTGTATTACATGATTAACTCTCTTCTATATTAAATGTCCAGTTACAATTTCCCCATATTTTACTAGGGCATTTTACACAGAGCTCCTTACTCCCCACTAACCCACAGCATTTCATATTGTAGATCCAGGGCTCCCTCATCTTTCAGTCTCTGTGCTTTTGAGGTACCATCCTTCACAGGTTCCCCTTCCCAGTGCTGCTCCCGGCTGTCCGTGGCTCCAGCGAGGGGGTCCGAACGTGCTGCTATCCAGCATCTAAAAGAGCCGTATTTCATTTATCATAAAAACAGCCTGCAATGTGGCGCGACGCTTCGCTCCTAAATCACAATCTCATTTTTCACTGTCGGATTTTATATGCGGTTTTTTCCCCGACGTTTTCGCCACGTGTTCCTGGAGGAGCGATGTTTTTTTTTTTTTTTAGTTTAAAAGAATGCTGCCGTAAATGAGTTTGCCTTAGAGATGCAGGGAGCCTCCACTCACATGGGGGTGAAAAAGCTAGATACTGCCAGTCTGCTTAAACCAACACGTGTCTTTAGGCGAGGTGACATTTATTCACTGTATGACATATAATCATGTGGCATCTCCGTCGTAGCGACTTACTTATTAATTTCTAGACGTATACAGGCGCTTCTGACTTAACGACCGAGTTCCGTTCCTACGATTAGGTAGGTCGTTAAGCGAATTGGTCGATAAGCCACGAACCGTCCCTTACCAACACTTAAAGCACAATATACTGGTAGTGGGTTTGTGTCAGTCATCTTTAAGATATGGTTTTAATGTTACCTTTACACCATTTAGGCCTATAACATTTTAGTATATTTAAGAACAGGGATGCACATAACTGGTACGCAAGCATGCATTCACCTTTGAAGCTGTACATGCGGCAATCGATTGTTGTAACAGTGCAGATGTGGTATTTATTTCATGTAGGTACATTTGCGCTGATATGACAAATTGTCGCGCATTTTAACCGTTATATGCTAATTAGTACTTCATTCGTGGTATAAAAGTTAAAATACACGGTAATTTCTTGTCCTAGCATCACAAATGCACATAAAATAAGTGCGCATTTGCACATTTACAACCATCTTTTGCCGCACATACCGCTTTCAGTGGTGAATGCGTATTTCCCCACCAGTTATCTGCAGGCCTGTTTATAATGTAGTGTACTATACAGTGTAATAAACAGAATAGAGGAAATCTGCTGTAAGTTACATTACTTAGGTTTGCATACTGCAAATACAGGTGATCGTTCTTATTTATTCTTAATGACGAAATCGTCTAAAGGAAAGTCTAACGTGATAACTTTAATTGTTTTAATTCGCATAATTGCTTGACGCCGGCCAAAGTTTCCGTACAGTGTATCATACCGACAGGTCGGAGAGCTGGTTGTAGGTCCGGGGGGCTGTTAAACAGGTAGATCGTTAAGTGAAGAGTATATCTACTAGATACTATCGGTATTATAATAGACGCGCCCTTCACTGCGATCCATAGGCCACTGCTTTCGATACTAATTGGACAGTATAGGATCTGCATTCCCTTTATCTCCGGAGTGAGTGTTTTTTATTACGGAAAGCTGTCATTATTTTCCGCTGTGTGACAGACATGCCGCGGGAGATGCCAGAGACGCGCCGCTGGAACACAACCATAGTCAAACCGAGCGCCAACCTCCGGTACCGGTACCAGAGCGGTACGATCCGACGAGAAAAGCCCATTTTAAAATTCATGCCACTTTTCTTTCATGTGCCTTGTTCTTTTCTGTGGGACTGAAATGGATGGGGGGTTGGGGACCCTGAATGCCGCTTCAGTGTCGCGTCTTCAGGGTACGTTCCTAAATGGCACTTTGACTGAATTCAGCTGGACCGGCTGACACTGGTGCCATAACGAAATTAAACACACATTTCCCTGCTTAAAGGCGAATGTCCCCTCTGAACGATGGATTTTATGACCGGGCTCCTGGGACAAGCGCCAACCGCAATCAACGTTTTCGCGTGGAAAGAAAAGAGCTTTGTTTGTTTAGTCGCAATTTCTGTTCAGTTATGGGGGTGCCTCAGGTCCTAATGATTTGGAAAGGTTTAACTTTGTCCTGGTTCATATTTGGAGACACGGGGTTTGCCGAAAGAGCGCACAGGAAGTCCGCTGTTAGACTTGGGTTGTTCTCTCTTTCGTAACAGATGGGAATGGGCCTTCTCTTGTCCATTGAGAAGTGGACTTCGTACGTCATCATCACTGGCCCAGCCTGGTGACCCCAAGCTACTCAGTTTGTGCTGCTCCATTCTAAACCAGGCTGGACTGATACACTCACATGCCATGGATAATTTACAGACCCTGGAGGAAACCATGCACGACACAAGGAGACCAGGTAGGCTGCGGACACACAGAGCGGAGGCGGGGCTCGAACCCTTGACCCTGGAGGCAGGTGGCATCAGTTATGGCTCAGTTTGTGGACCTTGTCACACAGTGATGACACATCTGACCTTTCCTGTCTTTTATCAAGAAAAACATATTCAAAAAATGTCTCATCTGTCTATCTATCCATCCACCCAAATTCCAGCCATTTATCCTGGTCACGATCACAGGAACTTTATTTATAGGGTTACAAAATAACACTCTGACCCTTCGTACTCCCCTTAACATGAGGCGTTTTCGGCAATAATGCTCAGTATGATTATACATGTGCCACGTGTTTTACGAACAAACACAAGGAGCACCAACGGCATATTATTAACTCTTTAATATTTTTTACAGAACTGAAGACTAAAGTACATCAAATGAGGGAACTGTACAAGAATGTGCAGAAAGAACGAAAACATGAAAAGAGCCCGGCCAAGGAGGGGGTGACACGGCATCCCGAAGAACAGCGCAGCGTGGCCCCGCCCCCTCACTCTGCAGACCTGGGGGCGGGGCTCCCAAAAGTGAAGATATTCGCCCAGTGGGGTCGTTCGTACGTCCCCCCGGCCCATCCATTGTAAGTGTCGATTTATCTTTTTTTGAGAGAGAAATCCCTGATTTGTCATACAAAATGGAATAAAAGAAAAGCGATGCGCTTTGAGTGGTGATGCCAGTATGTCCGCCAAGGATGTGTGTGACGGCGACGTGGGGGTGGGGTCCGGATTCCAGGCGCCTTTCCCAAGCACACCTCCCCTTTCTCCGACTTAAAGATATGGATCTTGCTAAAAATGTTACCGTTTCGGTCTTCAGTGCATCGTAGCCACATCCAGCGACATGTGGGCTGAGGTAAGAAGATCAGCTGGGTGCATCAAGTCACTGTTTTATGCCACCTGAAGGAGGCGCACTCACGCTGGCATCCAAGACTGTGCTGCTCCACTCCTGACTACAGTGAGGTATCAGATTGTGACTGGGTGGCAGTGGCCACGCCCAGGTCTGTGACAAGTCAGCAGCCTCCTCTCTCCATCCTGCGTGTCCCCCTGGAGGAATCCCTCCACAAATACGAGTCACTGAGAAATCTGAGTGACTGGAAACAGCCTTACTGCAGAGACACCCCCCCGCCCCCCCAGCAGGCCACACACAGATACCAAGGTCAGAGTCACCGGTGTTTCCTCTCTTGGTGGGGGGGGGGGGGGCAGTAAAAACACAGCGTTAAAAATCCATCTATTAAAAATCTGTCTATCCACCCACCTCTACACTGGCCTGACTTTTTGTTTTGTCTATAATCTCCGCGACTGTTTTTTTTCTTCTTTTGCATTACTGTCTTCATTTCAATTATATATTTATGGCATAAATAAGAATGTTTTTTTAACATAATAAATTACAGGTTATGCTAACGCACTGACATCTGGCTGCCATTAGGGGGTGCTCTCTCTCCTTTCAAATGCCCCGGGAAGGGGGGGTCCGCAAGCGAGGGGTTGTGCAAATTGTGAGTGTCCGCTGAATCTGGATGCCTGGGGGGGTGGGATCTTCCCACAGAGAGGGGGCGGAGCTCCTTAGCTCCAAACACAGCTTTCTAGATGTTGTATCCGAGTCGGCGGGGGGGGGGGGCAGACACAGTCACGTGGGGGATTGCGTCGGGATGCAAAACGGAGCAATGGCATCGGAATGGGTGCAGCGAGGCCTTTCGGAGCCCAGGACACGTGGAAAGCCACGGTGAATAAGGCACACGGCGGTCTCGCGGTCACGGCCCGCATCACGCGTGTCACGTGCTCTCCTTTTCTTAATGGTGTCCTCCCTCGTGTCAATGCCCCCCTGTCCCCCCCAAACGTGACGGCGCCTGCTCGCTTTCCGAACTCCGGACTGTAAACATGGCCAAAACAAACAGAGAGGTGTGACAGAACAGGAGGCCAGTTTCCTGTAGCTCTCTGGGAGATAAAGCAGGATGTGAAGCACATGACAGCAGCTCAATAAGGCCCCTATGTCACTTGCCCCCCCCCCCGCCCCCCCATTTCAGTGCCTCATGTGGAGGGGTGGGGGGGTGTGGGGGGGCGGGCTGTGGCATCAGAAGAGACTGGTGAGGGTGGTCTGTGAGGGACTGCGGCACTCGTGCACGTCCAGGGGCCCGGCAGTCAGCACGGGGGTGACGGTGGGCATGGTGGGATTGGTGAGATCCGTCAGGGTGGTGGGGGTGCTGGATGGGCTCATGGAGGCGTTGGAGATCTCCGAGGCCGGTCCTGACGGGGTGCCCCCCTGCAGGGCCGACCCGTCCGACACCTTGTCCACCCCCGAGCTTTCCTGCCGGAGAAGGTTCCTCCGGAATTTGGCGCGGGCGTTCTGGAACCAGACCTGTGGGGACCAATCAGGAGAGAGCACAGCTCAGGACATGTACACGGGGGCTGAAGGGGGATGGGGGCTGGGAGGGGGGTCACAGGCTACTGGAGTTCATCAAAGCAAAACGACTTCTTTGTTCCCCGTTCTGTTAATTAGGGCTGAGGGCTTTTCCCCCACTCCTCCGGATTTCGGTTCATGGGCCTCCTCCTCTGCCCTCACTCCTCCCTCTCCTTGCGGAATGTGCTGCTGCTCTCTCGCACCACTGAGCACGCCGTGCACCACTTTCCCCGTGAGCTGCCCTGCTCACGGCGGCTGCTGCCCGAACGATGCTGCTACCTGCTCTTTCGTCTTACTTCTCTTCTCATTTTTATTTGAACTCAGTTCATGTCATTTCCGCATCTTCTCCTGGTGGGGGAGTGGGAGGGGTGATGGGGAGGGCAGTTGGCACTGATTGGGTGGTGAGCCTGGGGGGGGGGGGGGGCTCTCACCTGCAGCACGCGCTTGGTCAGGCCCGTCTTCTGCGCTAGCTGTTTCAGGTCCTTGGCGTCAGGGTTGTGGTTGATGGCGAAGTAGGACTTCATGGTGCGCAGCTGGTGGTGCTTGAAGGACGTCCTCATGCGTTTGGTCTTCTGGCTGGAGCTGTACTGGGAGTCCCGGTCCAGCAGGTCCCCGTCGTTTTCATTGCAGCTCAGGGCTGAGGGGCCACACAGAAAGACAGGGAGTTCATTTGGGGTCTTACCTCCTTTTACATTAATGTTTATTTTTCATCATTGTTATTTATTAGCTGCACAGCAATGTTTATTCAACCATTCCGTTCCACCAAAGTGGCCTGTGGCCCTCAAAAGACCAAGAGCCAGGCCCTGTGTGAACGTGGCGGCTGCGTATGTGGGAGCAGGGGCTGGGCGCGTGACGGAAACAGGGCCAGCTGGCAGACAGGTCAGATACGCAGGCGTAGACGGGGCCCGAGCGTGGCTGCTGCTGGTGTGTGTGTGTGTGTGTGTGTGGATTATATTTATATTACATTGTGGGGACCGAATGTTCCCCACAATGTGATAAAAACATGTTATTTTAATGTTGTTGGGACCATTTTCCAGGTCCCCACAAAGATCTGTGAATGCAATCAAAAAAGTAAAAATGCCAAAAGTCTCATGTTTTGTTTGGTTACTTATGGTTAAGGTTAGGGCTGGGTAGGGGTTAAGGTCGCCATGTTGTGAGTTTTCCCCATGTAAATGAATGGAGAGTCCCCACAAAGATATATTTACAAACAAGTGTGTGTGCGTGTGTGTGTGTGTGTGTTATATATACATTACATGGTGGGGACCGAATGTCTGCTGTCCTGTGTTCATCATATGTGTGACTTCAGCATATGACATCTTGGGTGTTGTGTTAAACATTGAGGCCATCATGTAATCAGAGACCGATCAACTGATTACTAATTAATGATAATATTTAAATGATTATCTAATATTTAACATCTATGTTTGTAGCCAAGAAAAACGTTGACATTTTATACTATGTGGAACAATTACGGTTGCCAATTAAATGTTATTATTTAGATATTAACTTTTCTCTCTTGTGTGTCACTTCTCAGAAGGGGATCTTCTTTGTTTCGGCACCTGACCTGTTAGACACGCCGACAGCCGCCTCACTCGGTACGGCGCGGTTTGTCACGGTTCAGCTCGGAGTGCTCAGACTCAGACTAGAACGTCGTTTTCTCCTGTCACTCTCTGCCTCGTTTTCAATCGAAATGTAGCTTTGGAATAAATAAATACATTTTGAAAACTCCTGAAATAATTTTACTTGTGCCTGAAAGAACTGCAAAGACACTTTAACGGACAGGAAGTGATAAAACAGTATTTATATAGTATGAAGTGTTCCGCGATGTGATGTGTTTAGGAGGTTGAGGGTTATATAAATGTCAGTTAAGGACAGATTATCGCACTGCGGCTGTCCCGAGGACTGAAATAAACCTGGAAATCAAGGCCCTGCCTAAAAGCTGCATGACACGTCAGCCAGGTGCCGCTCGCAGGATGCGCATATCGGAAGCGCGTCGGGCTGGTGAAATAAGCCGAGATCGGCCCACGCTGCCCACCGGGGCCGCTTTCCGGAGCGGAACGGGAGCGCACCGTCTGTCTGTCTGTTTGTCGGACGGGCATACATTTGGTAATTAGCGGATGTCTCCCCATCCCCCCTCGCCGACTTTGCCATGTAGAAACCAGTTTCAGGGATCTTTTACTCCAAACCCGAGTGGGCTGCGATGAGGCGGCAGATGGTCTGGGGTGAGCGGCTGCTTTTACCTGGACACCTGCGACAGCGGGCCGGCGTTAAAAGAAACAACGATCCACCGTCGTGACAAAAAGAGGCGACAAAGTTAACTCACAAAATAAAACTTTCAAGAATGAACTAATGCTATTCTGCAAATATTTAAGGCTATGATATATTTTATGTATTATATAATGCTGTAGATATAGTTAAGTGTGTGTTTGCGTAAATTTAGGTATATGTCGATGTTTTTTTCGTTTTATGCTTCCTGTTAAATCACTTTTTCGTTCTGAAAAAAGGAGACTTCAGGGACTTGGAGGAGCTGAAATAATTAGCGGATAAACGAAACAAATACGTTTCGCCTGAATTCCAGGGATGTTTGGTACCACAAGACGCACTGAAACATTTTTTTCCCGCCGAACAGTTTCTTGGCAGGGATTTAAGTGTTGCTGGATGTGTAACAGTTCAGAAATATTTTCCGTGAAAAAGAAAAATATTATTGATTCACAATTCACAAAGCAACACTCTTCAGTAATTACCCTGCAATTTTCTCAACGCTACAGTTGTAAACAATCACAAACAATATTAGGCCAATGTTGCTACAGGAGTGCCATGGTGAAATCAAATCACACTTTTTTGATAAAGATACCTTTAGCAACGCTGCATTTTAAAATACGTGCATTTTACACAACATTATTTCCCTTCATGTCTATGTTGGAGTTTTTCTTTTTATTGACAAATTATGCGTATACAGACTAATTTCCCTGTTATTGAGATTCCACGCAACACATCCTTATGTGCGAAATCATAATTGAATACTCATCGGAAGCATGCTAATTTACAGATTATACCACGCACAATGGTCATATCTGTCATTCAACTTTCCAAAGAACAAGTAAATAAAAGAAAATATGTTTTCATGTACAAATTTCGATGTTGTTGCTGTCGAGACGCGTCTATCCATTATACCCCCTCAAGAGGGCAGCAGAGTTCCAAAGCATGCTTAATGTTATCCATTGCGCTTTACAACTTTTACTCAAATAACAATAGCGACCGCAAAAATACAATATATATAACAAATGCTACGCGAACGATCACCTATAATTGCAAATTGTAATACATTCTACACATGGTTAAGTAGTCACTGACCTCCTTAAAATTACATTATTATTTCCAACACAATTTACAGAGCCATTCGTACTCACGGCACTCCCAAATCTGTTGAAAATATTTAAACAATCAATTTCATTGGCGAATATTTTGTTATTTTATAAGATATTTTATAATATAATTACATATTTAAATGTAGTGGAGGGAAATGCATTTGAGGAAGTGCACAGCCCCTAACCACAACTAGAGAAGGTTAATTTTCTCCCAAATCAGTGTCAGTCGTATGATTAAACACGGGATGGTAAAATTGCCAGGAAATGTGGAATAGCCCAGATCCGACATGAAGTCAAGATATGTTATCTGTCGTAATTATGGCTTTGGAAAATTCTTGATTGAGCGCTGAGCACCAAACACGGCTAAACTGGGGACCACAGGCGACACACCTTAACCTTTTCTGTATCCTGAAAGAGACCATCACTACCGCCCGCAAACCGTTTCACTATTTACTTAATAAACTACGCTAAACCGCCATTGTTTTAAACGTATACTACACGCTCTGGACAGAGAAAATAAGTTAAATGCGAGTGTTAAGGAGGAAATATATTACGAAAAAGATTCACATTTAGGAAATATTCAAACGTTACTCAATAAACTATAGTCATCGATCCTTCAAAATTTCAGTAATGCATTTAATGTCTTCCTGGTTGGTGGGATAGATGGATATTGGCTTACTGTTAAAATATTTTGATATTTTGTGCAAGGCAGTTGTCAAATTTATAGATCAGAAAGTCATTTAAGCGGAAAAAGTCAAACATATTTTTAAATAGTGGAGTACGTTACTCTAATTCATTTTGTTTGTTTTGTTTTGCTTCTGTTTGTTTAATTTCGTACTCGCTAATTTTAAGGCGGCGTAAATATTTTCGATGAGGCAGGGACTTGCATATTTTTTTAACTAGTCGCGAGTGGCTCGTGAGCTAGCAGATGCTCTAACTAATTCTGCCTGTATTATTCAAATTGTCTTTAATGACACTGGAGGGTTCGTTAATGGAATTGAGATGAAGGAAACAATGCGCTACTTGAAGCCGCAATACAGGGCACTTGATGAAAGGGAGCCGGCGGTAGTTTTATGGCGATATGATATGAAATGCTTTCCTGTCGCAGACTTCTGATTGGATCAGATTATCTTAAATCATTACGTAAACGAAAACTATATATATGCGCATCCAAATAATGTTCAGTGCATTATATTATATAGACGTATTGTACTATAACATTATAGTATTATTATATCATTGCTGGCCTATAAAATATGTCTATATATATAGGGCAAAATAATTTAAAAAAATAAATGCTGACTTAAAACTAATCCAATATCATTCCATTTTCTTCGTCGTACGGAATATCTTCACCACTGCCACCAGCAGCAGGCCTGTCGTCACTGCAGTGTCGTTGTGGCGTTCTTTAATCCAGCTCTTACACATTTAGGATTCTATCGGCTAATTGTAACTTTATTTCTTAGGATCCTTTCCTGAGACGACAAAGTAGAACCCCTGGCGCAGCGGCAACGCCGCGCATCTGGCCATGTGTGAAAGGACAGAATAGACTCCTCAGAGCCGTGGGAGGCTTTTTAAAAATCGTGTACGGGCCAAATCTATTCAGGACTTCTTACAGGTGCGTCTGTTCAACAAGATTTCAGACATTGATTTACTGACCTAAAACCCATCAAACTACAATTATACAAGCGACTGCGGTGGGAGAAATTTTAGATCACAGGAGTTCTCTCTCACTCACTCACTCTTTTTAAAATCTTTTTGAAGTTCCGGCTTCCATCTAAGCCATTTTCCACTTGTCAGTCTCTATAGTCGTCTAAAACTCTCCAGTTCGCCCCTCAGCACACACTGGGGCCCAGTGAGCTAGGGAGGGGCCACGTGCAGTTTAGGAGAACCAATGGAAAGAGGGGCATCGGCGTGTTGGAAACAGTCAGTGAGTGACTTCAGCCTGCGCTAACAAAGCTTCCGAGGGCTAAACCAATAAACGGCACATAAAGAAATGCGTGAACTCAGTGTAACACCGCGTTACTCATCATTAATTACTGCTATTTATTATAAACATCAAGGCGAACGAGGCAAATAACAATAATAATAATAATAGTAATAATAATAATAATAATAATAATGCAAAGAACAGTTCTTAATTCCACCAGGCTGATGTTACCCGCTTCTATTCTGTAAAATCATTTCATAAAACAAAAGTGTTATCATAAGAACCTATATTATCGAATACTATTGGAAAGCAACAACAGCTAACATTAAAACGTATTTCTAAAAGTATATGTATTTGTTAAAACGAGTGTTTGTATTAATAACAGCGTGTTCTTATGTACTTAAATAGTATGAACAGTATGAACATTAGCATACATAATAAAAAATAAAATGAAGCATAAAATTCTGTGTCTGAAAAATAAAATAAAACACCCAGCAATTTAAGCAGAAAAGCTTTTTTTTAAAAAAAAAAAAAAAAAAAGAAAAATAACGATGTCTAAATTCGGCAATACAGAAGTTAAATGCAACTATTATAACATAGTTAAAAAGAAAACGATAGTTTGTAATAAAAAATCTCTAAGAACTTAAATTTATCATCCCGGCAGCTGAAACATTCATAAAATTAACGACTGCATTAAGACGTGCGCACACAAAGTCATGTAAAAGTTATATCAAGTATAGATTTACGGACCTAAATTAGGGTACTTTGCAATTATGCCTTATATTTAATACAAATAACAGGGTTGATGTGCTTATTAAAGTTTTCTGTTACACAAATCTGAGCAGCTGAAAATTAACACAGTACAGAAGGAATCATATGTCCCTGGCTTATGTCTCAAGGCGAACACGCTGTGGTTCCGTTAGTCTTTGCGGCCCACTCAGTGTCTCACGCAGATACAGGCAGATCTATAAAAGTCTGTGCAGAGCTGTCTCATTCCAGCTGAAATGTTCGACATAACCACATGTGGATACTATGAGTAAGGTTTACTGGGCACGCGCTCTAGTGATTTACTAAAATCAGATGAAAATGTATTCCACGCGTGCTGGAAAATTATATAAAGTGAGATAAGTCCTTATACCATATCAACTTATAATAAAACATTATAATAAACATGTTTCCTCCGTTGAAAGTAACGTTTTTAGGTGACAGATCTCACCAGTCAAAGCTTCACCCCTCCCCCTCATTAAATATGCTGATATGTCAGGGATCGAATATTACCCGACTGAAAGTCGGAGGTCGACTTTTAAAGTGAATTAGGTACTTATAGTAACAATGCATGCGTCCTTAACGAGCCCTTAATGAGTATATTACATTCATTTGTTTAATTATATGGCGTTTAAAAACACAGGATTCTCGTGTAATTGCAATGAATTGCTTTATATTAATAATACTTTCGTTTCAGAGGTTTAATTGGCATTTTAATTAGTATTATTAACAGTGTGTCACAGCCCCACAAACAAAACACTTCGTGAGTCAAAATTGACGTGCTGTTTTGGGATGTGCCTCATAGCCCGTCCACAGAATTAGATAATAGTGTGCTTCCCAAATGAAGTGTGGGAGCAGAGACAAAATCACTGGCTAACGTTACCCCTTTAATTGCATGACTTCAGACTCCATCAAAACTGTGTCTCGTTTTACCCCCGTGTACAATGAGGAAGCGCCATCCTACTCATTATATGTCAATGCGGCCGGGCACTCGCGTTTGTTTGAACCGCTTGAATGCTGTTTCTTCACGCTATTTACTGGGCTATTGAAACAGGTAGCACTTTTATACCGCTGGTCGCCAACCCCGGTGTGGATGCTGATTCGCCGGTGACACAGGTGGATCCTTCTTCCTCTAATGACACGTAAGGGTCCTCTTTACACTTCTAACGGCTTGCAGCGGGGTGAGTGGCAGATAAGAATAAAATACACCTACCTGCATTGTAAGCCGCCAAATCCGCTCCTGGTCCGGGACTTTTTCGTTTCCTCGGCCGCCCCTTCTGCACAGTGCCCACGCCGTTATAGTACGACAGTCCCAGCGAGTTGGCTGTTCCCAGTCCTCCGCTTTTCGAAGCTACATCCGTGTGATTGAAATGCGCTTGATATTCCCCCTGTATGAGCGATTCGAAGTGTAGCCGGCAGTACACCAAGCTGTCCTTCATGCCGAAGTGGTCCCCGGTCGTCAGCATCTTGTTGCAGGTCGTGCAGGTGAAGCAGTTCAAGTGGTAGACCAAATCCCTTGCTCTCATTACCATCTCCGAGGCCGAAATCCCAAGATGGCACCTGGCACACCTCTGCACCGAGAATCTCCTGTCGAAGGAAACCGTGTCAGTGTGCGTTAAAATGACTAAGTCGCACACAAAGAAAAAAAACACATAATACAATTTCATTTGGCATTATTAAATTTGCAATAATTTCGATAGGTTAAATTGTGTTTTAATAGTAATTTTGAGGACCTAGTGTACTGAAATGTAGCCTAATCACTATAGTAAATTTTAAGAAGCTTGAGAAAAACTTTTTAAAGTTTGAACTGTAGGTTAAAATAATGCATCACTAGCGAAATAAGTATCACAAACAAGGTGGCATAATTGATCATTGTCTTCAAACGAAAATTGCACTTATTTATTGTAAACAATGCATAATTAGGGAAAAATTACCTTCTATTTGTGACTGCGTTTTATCAAACAAAAAGCAAGTGATTTGTGATTTAAATGTCCGTAATTATTTTGTCACGCAAAATGTATCGATGAATATGTCATGACTTAACAATAAGATTTAAAATAATAATAATGATAATAATAATAATTAATGCTATCATTATTATTATTGCTATTATTATTATTATTATTATTGTTGTTGTTGTTGTTGTTGTGGGGTTTTTTTAAGAAAACGACAGTGTGGGGCAGCACAAAAAATAATTTCATCGTGGGTCAAAATCATCGCTGCTTCGCTTGCCACCCTTCTCAGCAGCCGTGACCGTTTGAGCGTTACCTGTAATAATCCTCCTTGCAGTAAATGCTGCCGTCTTTGCTGAAGCAGGTGAGCTCCGACTCCAGGTTGAGTTTACACTCGCAGCACTTCAGACAGCGCATGTGCCACTGTTTGTCCACGGCCAGCAGGTAGTAGCGGTCCGAGATCTTTCCCCCACAGCCCGCACACAGGGCCACTCGATCATTGCTCATGGAGGGCATGCTCTGCGTGGGAACAAAGCGACGCTCACTGAGCACCGGTGCAACTGTGCATTTCAAAATGTGCACGCGCTGATGGTTAGACTGCTTTAATGACGCAGGGAAATGTATGCATATGATTCATGACACCCCTCCCCAGTCTTTCTTGCTTAAATAATCACGTATCAGAGTTGGTTTTATATTTTCGTATTATTTTAACACAGGCGGGGGGCAGAAAAAAAAATAGATATTAAAAATATCAATTTATTATAAGCATCAATTTACTATAGTGTGCATTAAAGCAATTGTTTTAATTAAATAAAGGGAAATTGTTTTGTTTTTGTAAAATGTGTAAAATGTTTTTCAAATTATTATCCTACCGATCATCATATGAAATTGGTAAGATGAGAAAATCAGACCTTAATTACAAATAGGTGGTATCGATTTGTTTGCATCTCGAGGGAGGGTCGCCTGTGAGGTAAATGAAATGTCTTGTAACTCCCGGGGGCGGAAAGTAGGCTACGATGGTAACGAGTGAAGGGAAAACAAATCATGGCACAGTCACGCACAAAACTTACGAAAAAAACGGACTGAATAAAACAAAGCTGCTATATCCTGTCTTGAAGCAAACTGAAAATATCATAGAAAACGCAACTTCACCCGAAAATGTGCAAAAACGTCATTACTATGTTTGACTGATTCAAAACTAAAACAAATAAATACGCTTCTCCGCGGTAATTAGTCAAACATCCTCAACTGCCAAATTAGTGAATAGGCCATAAACGAAACAAGAGAGTTGAGGGTCAGGTAAAAAAAAGTAAGCCGCAAACACCACTCCACTCAGAAAAAAAGAATTAAAGGTGAAACTTCAATTGATCCTGACGTCAGAATAACGACTGACAGTTAATTTAGTTGACTGCTAATAAGGTTATTGGTAAAAAAAAAATAATTGTTTGTTTTTATTGATTTTTTACTTTTAAATCTTAACTTTTACGAAAACATAATACAAGTAATTCGTGTTAATTTTATTTGCATATAAGCAAATTAAAACCTAACGCACAAAACTACGCAATGAAACGATCACCGTTATACTTATTACCCACTTATTTGCCCATTTCCATAACTCAAAAAGGCACAAATTAATTGTTTTACTGTAGCACTGAAGAAATAGATCCTACGACATCATTAATTGGAACACTGTAGTTTTCAGTGATTTTCGCACACTCTGTACTACATTTATCTAATTTTGCAGATGAAACAAAAATCAGTGACTGCCCCTCTATGACATTTATAATCTTGCATATTTTTCTGTTGAGATAAACGCAGTGCAGACGAGTTTGTGAAAACCCGTTAAACAATATGCATATTAATTTGCATTATCGAGCACCGCAGTCATTATCAATTTCCTAAAATTTTAATTTAGGTACAGACCTATGTTTTAACTTTGGCGGACCAACGACAATAATGTGTAATACTGTATTATTGGGTAATATGAGATTCCCAATTTTCTTGAACAACATTATTTACTGTGGTATAAATGTGAGGAATTAGCTGTGCAGCCAAAATGCTAAAGTATAGTCTAGCGGGGTCCAGCGCTGACTTCTCGTAGCCATTTTCTGAGAGGAGGTCGGCCGCAGTGCAAATCTGCAGTGGGCACAAGTGGGTGTCGCCTACCGTTTCGGTTTCCCCCATATCTATGGCCGAGCTGATGCCCGCAGAATCGTTCTTTCCTCTCCGGTCCATCTCGTCTATAACGCCGTGCATCTCGCCTCCAGGGAGGCCGTGGAAAAGCATCGCAGCGGCAGACGGGAGGAAGCTGCAAGCGCCTTCTTCAGATCTGCAACCCAAAACTTCCATAAGACGGAGACCCAGTCCGTGCATTGGCAAGTCAACTGTTCTCTCTTGCTGAAGCAACTTAAAAAATCCACGCCGGGAAAAAATGACAAAAATAGATCATGTAAAATGGAAACTCTCGTTTTCCAAAAGATTCTACCATTTGCATGTGAAATTACAATAGGAAATACCCGTGCAATTCGTTACAGGAACTGACGCTCTTTATATCCTTGTATAATTTCGAAAATTTGAAACTTTTACTTTCTGTGCACAGAACATGCGTTTCAACTGTCCTCGTTAAGGGCAAGGAATACATACAAGTTATATGCGTAAAATTTCCTAAGAAGACCAATAAAACATACCAGCAATTGGAGATACCGTGGCAGCTGCAGAAGTCTGTTACCGCGTTCTCTTCCAGTGTCTTCAGTATTCAGCAGCTAGTACATTCTGCAAGAAATTCGTTGAAGCGATATTTTCTTTTTTTTTTCTTTTTAGTTATTTAGAAAGAAGTGTTGAAACAAGCAGCTCACAGATATTGCATCTATAGCCGGGAAAATACAATGCTGACGGCCTGTACCGTCAAAAATATCCCCATAACAACAGGAGGAATGGGCGAGAGTAGAAGCGGCGTGTAGTTGGTGAGTGTATCTCCTTGTTCCTGTCACTTCTTTACTGCCAATGTCACGAAGAAACGCAAAAACACCAAAACGCAGACTGCAGATGCAGTTCTGGCGATGCTCCTGCAAGTGTGTACTACTAATGACACTAAGGAAAGAATATAGTGACGATTGATAGAAGATGAAATCGCTATCAGATGTTGCTTGCAGGCTCGCAATGCTTAAAGGAGCTGTTTTCTTAGGAAGTTTTTCCCCCTCTCTCCCGTGCCAGCAGATCTGTGGATGAGTAATTGAGGAGGAGGAGTTGTCTATACATTGAGTTTGTATAATCCTCGGTAAGACTCCAGCAGAAAGCTGCCAGCCTTTATTCCTATTCCACTGTCTCCCGACCTAAGCTACACTCCGCGCCTTTTCTACGGGGAAGAGCGCGTCACGCCCCCTCCTGCACGCTCATTGGCCGCTTAACGTCACCCAAATCTTAATATATCGACGGGCCGAGGGGGTATAGCGGGAGTCGGACTTCCATCCCATTCTCTCGCGCTGTTGGTTGGTCAGCATCCATGGGTTTTCTTATTTTAATTTCTTTATATTTAAAAGAAAGTAATTTTCAGCTATGCCCAGAGTATTCAATTGGATTGCCACCCATTTCGCCAGTGATGATGATGGTTGTGATGATGATGATGATGATGATTATTATTATTATTACTTCTGCTTACGAATAGCATGCTGTTGTTGCTTCTGTTGCACTTCTGTGTTGCATTTCTGCTATAATAATGTCCAGCTTCTTGTTTGTGTATGTGCTGTTACTTTGAGGTGCGCCATACAAACGCAGTGAGAGACGCGGGAGACACCAATTGTACTTCGCCACTGCGAAGGAGCTGGCGGCGGTGTTCAGATGTTTGGGAGGGCTGCGAGGTTAAGTCGCTGGTTGCAAGGAGGACCGGAAAATTGTATTTCGAGTAGGCTAATGTATCCAATTCAGCTAATCTCATGGCAGTTTAGTCAAGGCTAAGAAGATCTAGCGAAGAAACACTGATTCAAGGAAGTCTTGTTCTTTAATTTTTAAAGTGTACCGTACTGCAAGGATTCTACTAAATATTGATAGATGCACTAAACGCGCAGTAAAAGGTGTCGCTGTTGGTAGAACAAATATTTTCCAGTTTGTTGTTTAAATTATTTCCTGTTCCGAAAAAAAATCACCATCCTGATTACAATTTTCCTACATTTAAGTTATGAAACGTTTATAAATGTGTTATCAGTACATTGCTTTTTATATAACATAAATCAGCTCTGAAGAACCCAAGATGGTATTAAGTCAAATATTATATCCAAGCAACATTTAATAAGAATTAAAAAGAAACTGCACAAGCATACAGACATTTGTGTTTAAAGTTTAAACGAGTGTATTTTTATTCGCAGTAAACTGCGAGGTCTTGGTTAAAAAAAAAAAAAAGCCGATGAGACTATACGATCTTCAAAGCAGACGTGACAGGTGAACAAATCAGAGATCTTCCGTTACCTTATCCACCTCTGAGGAACGTCACCGTCTCTGCAACCATCTGTTTCCTACCACACAGGCAGATCCGTCAGACAATACAGAACCAGCGCCGACTCAACACCCGTGACTGAACTCCAACAAAAGAACACAAGGCCTTCTGTGCCCGGGGATTCAGGTCCTTGTAGCTGCGGCACCGACACCAGCAGTACTGAGAATACCTGGAGATTAATCCGTGTAATTAACACCTATTGAGCGTAACATTACACACTTTTCCCCAACATGTTTATTTCTTAATTAAACTACATGCGCATAGAAAATATTCCTCTTGCATTTTTATCGTGGGGACGATGTTTGTCGGAGAAATCGTTTAAATCTGTGTAGTACAATACCGGCATATATATGATTGCTAACTACGCCCATGCATTAGAATTTTAACTAATGAAAATGCAATTGAAATTACATATATTGTAAATACACAGCCCTAGGACACTGCATCTCGGTAAAGGTGGGCTATAGGACTCCTATTCATACCATTTACTGGTTTAATTCATTTATCCATTGCTATGCATGTCTTTCTGTGATTTGGTAAAATGAATTTCTAGCTAAGTATTAGGGTGTAACTGTATACATAGTATAAACGGTATATAGGCCTATAGTATAAACGGTAAACGCATTTTTAAAATGACTTGTTTAACTACTGGGGTGATTCGTCGTGATTGAGCTGTGAATGTAATGAAAATTTAATATAAACAAACAAAAATCAATAAATAGGGTCTCATGTTAGACCTTTGAGCATTTTGCTTGGAGAATTGTGAGAATTGCGAGTACCGCGAACAAGAAGCCGATTTGTCGAACTTTATTTGAATAGCTACTACAAATCTCACAGTATTTCAGCTTGCAGAATTTCATCATGCTGTATTTTGATATTTTGTTTTCCGCGATCTATCACTGTTCGCTGTTTAATCTCCACTTCAGTTCATACGCCGCCCCCCGTCCGCCAAAGTACAAGCGAAGCAATTGAGACGTTCGTGAAAGCGCTTTTTAAAAGTGCATTGTAGAGTCGTGTAAAACAACTTCAACAAAGCTACGCAGACCCAACTAAATCATGTATGCTTATACGCTCCAGGCGTGTACTATTCTCTAAGGTCGCCGGGTCTTCATAAACAACCGATTGACATCACATAATTAAACAGTTTCATCAAAACTGAAAAGCTTTCTTTCAGCACATAAATATTCAGCGTATTGCCTCCTGTTAGATTAAACTGTGTCTCTGTCGAAACCATACGACTTAAGTGAGTTTTACACAATAACAAAATCTTTAATTAAATCCACTTACTTCAAGAGCGAGAATCAATTCTCTGAGGCCGATTTACCTGTTTTGTTAAGAAACACGGCACTTTTGTTTCATTACTGGGTAATAGAAAGGAACATTTTGCCGAAATTATTCCTTTTTTACATTTACATTAAACGGTTTATATAATTGGCTGTTTAGACTGGTTATAGCCTGTAATTTCAGTATCTGACGACGTGTTATTTTTAAAGTGTAACGTGAGGGGAATATAGTACTAGAGGCAGCTGATTAAAATTCTGGCTGATTATACATTTTGGTATTAGTTTTTGCTATTCTAAGAAATCGTTCCTTTGCGCTAATTATCGACTTTAAATATTAAGAAAAAGTGAACGACGTGCAAAAGCCAACGGCTTAATTGATCTTAAAAACTATTGTTTATATTTCACAAAACGCCAGACTTCATGGAACAGCATGCTTAGAAAGGAAGTGCAAGATATATTTAGACCTATACCGCTAAAGTACGATAGTGCGATTACCGTAGATTCCCATGGGTATATTATTAGCATGCAAATTGATTTATCAAGATATGGAACTGTGTTTATTCAAACATCGCAAGAATAGAGTAAGATTATCCTTCGCTGCTTTTGCAAATTAATCTTTGAAGGAAGAAATGGCCCCTCTGAAACTGGCCCGCAAACTTTGCAGGCAGATAAACTCATACAAAGGCCTGCAGCCTAATTTGTACTATATTAAATGAATTGTAATTTAAATTTGATCTCATTAAGGGTATAAGGAGTAAGCACAGGATCAAGACGTTGACAAATTTAACTGATTTTAGAAAATGTAACATTAAAAGATTGGCCCGACATATAGGTTAAACTCGTGCTAGATATGATATAGCTGATCATTTTGAGCTTTCGTCATGATCTACTTATTCAGACAATGTGTATATCTTTGTTTAATCGTAATAATAGTATAATATGGTGTAGAAAGGTAATGTTTAAACGGATGACCGATCAGTTAAGTCGCTTGGGTAACGTGCTGGAGATTGCGTCCATCAGGATGCGACCTTATTCATTAGACCTTTAAAATGGCCTTAATTGCCTCTCTGATCTCATTTGATTCTGGGACCTCTTACAATTAGCCGCGACCTGGGCCTACATTCTTTCTGTTTAATTTAATTTGATTTTTTGACAGTGAGAATGGAAACAATGTCGAAAAAGGCATAGTTTTTCTTTTCGGATACGAAAACAATATATTTTGTGATGACAGTAATGGTTTTATCATACTGATTTGGGAGATTTATACCGGCGTATGAGACGTACGCCAAGTTACGACGATTTGAAGCGCAAGCGTAAATCTCGCAAATTAAACGAATCCCCTTCCGGCACGTTGATCCCTTTCCGTGACACACAATCCCCAACATATACATATATTTGTATAGATTAAACCCCCTGAACGCTGAGCTTTGATGATATATAAAACTAAAATTAATGCGCGTTGCCTCCTTTAATGGACACGCATAACGACTCTCGGGAGAAAATACTAATTCTGACATTACATAATCTGCGGGAAATGCTTTGATTGCAAATACGGATTTTAAAGCCATAACAAACGTTAACTTTTCCAAGCTGAGGCACGATATTGTAACACTTGTTGAGTTCCTTGATTGATGTCACTCAGTGTATTGTTGGACTTGAAGTGTCTTTAGTTTTTTCAGTTGAGTATACTATAAGGTTATAGTATATTATAGTAGGTTGACTATAAGGTTAATTTCACAGAAGAACAATTTCCCCCTAAAATTAACTGTTACTAGAAGGCAGTACAATACAGACAATATTATATACACAAATGCAGACTATATACCACTCTTTATACTACTGCTATTGCTGATAATAATAGGCCTAATAATATTTCACTGTATTACCAACAAAAGTAATGGCTTGACTGACTGCTCACTCAGTAGCATACAAAATGTATTTTTGCATTAAACAGCAGAAGGACATGAATTTTGTGCCAGTATCTGAAAGTGACAGTATGGACAAACCAGTTTCAACAGATGCTAAAGGTTGAAAGAGCACTGTATTTAATTAAGACCTGGCTTCCTCGTGTCCACGTGTTTTTTTTTATATATATATATATTTTGATATAGCGCCTTTTACCACAGTTCGCGTACAGCTCGCAACTCGGCACACGTTAAAAAACCATACGGATGACAAAGCAGCACGGCCCTCCGTTATACGGCCACTGCGGCCAGTTAGGGGCTTCAGAAAGCTTTGGCTGATGACAGAAACAGAGAAAGCGAGTTAACGCACAAGCGTGTTAAACAGAATGCGGGCTTTACTTTAGTCCCTTATATCAGGTATGCTCTGTTAAAAGTGGTGTGCTTTGCACATTGAATTCATTACATATTACTCTGGAACTGAATCACGTGGAAGTGCATTTTGTCTATATTTATAAGCTGTCTAGAGGCTGAGGTCTTGTGATATATTTCCGAGAAATACAAGGAATGACATGGAAACAAAACGGATAAAAATGTATGCTTCGTGCCATTTTGAATTCACCTCCTTAACTTGCCAGTCGGTGTTGAGGTTGTGACACCCAGATGTGGCAGAACTGAGAGGGTAACAGGTGATTTACAAGTGTTGCCCTCTTTGACATGAAGCCAGTGACCGCTGGCATTGTATGAGGCCCCGAAGACGGTGAGGGTGCGTCCGGTAAGCGGACAGCTGCGGCCCTGCGCCGCCAGGGGGGCAGGTGTTGGGGTGACTAAGGAAGCGCACTTGTAACTTGAAGGAGGCTGATCTGAATCCCACTCCTGATGAATGTAAAAAGTTTCAATATGGCTTTGTATCTAATACGTTATAATGGCCTATCAGAAGGTGTCCCCATCATCATCCTCTAGAGATGTGTTGCCCCCCCCCACCACCCAACGAAGACACGCTGGGTAATTGGACGGTCCGCCGGAAACATATCAGTATACAATACCCAGCAAAATTAACTGTTGGATTATTGATGGATATGTTTACATTAAGACATACACTCACTAAAACGCAACACCGGAAGAATTAATAACAAATTAACAAAACACTACTTTCACCAGTTCCGTGTTGCGCCAAGACCAACTGGCGCGTCTCCTTTTTAAGTCGTTATTACTTTCCTTTTTACTTTTCAGCTGCGCGCGCCATCCTTTTTCATTGTCTTACAGTGTCTCTTATTCAGTAATACATTTAGTTTAGTAACGCGTTTCGTTGTGAAGATCGATTTAATGGTCATGTATACATAGTGCGCATACAAATGAAAGACAGTAACTAATAGACATATCCCTTAGCACTTCTAAGGTACGCCTTGGTTTTTTTACTCAATTTTAAATTACACTGAATGTTCATACTGGCCACAGCCCACTGACGTATTTTTTTGTTCGCGAAAGCTATGTTAAAAACAAGTACGACTCTTTTTATCCCTGTAAATTTCTAAGCTCATGGGAACTTGCAATTTCGCTTCTAATGTAATAAAATCACTTCCATCACGCAACGGGCGATCTTATTGAAACCTGAATGGACATTCAAATTTATAGATATGGCTGTAAATACTATTATTTGTATGGCTGCTGGAGAAAGTGCAAAAGCTTGTGCAAGCCACGTTCGCATAGAGTATTAATTCTAGTTAATAAGTCTTGACGTGCGCGTTGTATAGCTACCATCCGTTGGATATTCAAGCATGCCCTAATTAAAGGTACAGTCGTATTGTCTTCCATTGTCACATGAGACAAGACAGGTTTGTCCTGGTGCGGCAATTGTCTGTCTGGCATAAAATACATCAGACCTAAAAACGATCTTTGCACAATTAGCGTCGACCGGACAGCCAATCGGGCGGAGGACCCAACTGAAGACAACCCACAGCGGAGTCTACATGATAAAAGGCGACCCCAGCCGCGCCTCGGATTATACGAGTTAAAAGATCTCAATGCTTTTGTATTGGAAAAGACCCCAGTCCCGGGGTGGGTCCGCAGATCAACTATAAAATGTAAATTAACTTCATATTAGACCGGCGATTTCCATGATATTATCCGGCACTTCAGCTGCGCATTAATGACAAGAAAATTTGACCTCACTACTTTAAAAAGGAGTAGGAAGTAGGAATTTGAACGGCACAGACTATAATAATAATAATAATAATAATAATAATAATAATAATAATAATAATAATAATAATAATAATAACGTATCTGGTACAATATAGGCTTACATTTCTGTGTTTTTTTAATTCACATGACTTACATGAAAAGGCGTAATAAGCTTCTAAAACAGTATGCAAATTAAATCTTCTGTAATACTTTTAATTGAATACATGCATATTTATCACGTGCATCCTATGTCTGGAATATGGTTGGCTTATACATTAAACATCGCGGTGCATGTGCACCGTATCTGCTGGCGCGTATGAAAAGTGATACGGCAAGGAGCGGCCAAGCGGAAATCAATCACCAGGCTAAATCCTGCGACTCAAATACATCCACGGAGAGAAAAAAAAATCAACACCTGTGGATAAATTATAACTTACCTGATTTCGCCTCCCAGCGAACAGCTCTTAAGTCTTAGCTTGTTTTTCGAAGAAGGGTCTAATTGAGGGCGGAATCAAACGCCTCCCTTATTTATATACATTGTGGTTTTTCTTGCGTTTCGTCTCGTTGTGCTGCGCTCCTCTTTTCTCTCTCAGACAATTGTAGTTTGAACGGCAGCTCTCATCTCCATTCCCCAATCTATTCGAAGTCAGTCGCGCTGATTAGTGCTTAATGCAGTTTGTCCTTAAGCACCGGGAATTCACATGTGTTTTGTCTGTACTGTTACAGTCTCCCTCAGTGACAGTGCTACCAGGTCGTGATCAAGCTGCGATCGCTCTACAGATATTTCTTTTCGGCGAGACAGGCAGCCCATGGCAGGCATCCATACCCCGCTACTCCTCCCGACGCACTCACAATCAGCTCCCGGTTTACAATCCCTCCGAGTCGCTTGTTCATCTCTGATCTGAACACAAAAAGCAAAGCGTCAGATGATTATAATGCTAATACAAATGGATTTGAAAAGGGGAATATTTAAACAAAATTGCCACGTGGTATTAAAGGATTAGACTACAAGTATAAAATATTACCATGTAATTAATCTGACATTTGGATCTTTGACAGGTTTTGACAGACAAATATATAATTCAATACACATGCGCAATAAACGAGCTGGTATATAACTAGAAAAAAAGTTAAGCTACAACACAAAAAGGTATTTAAGATCCTTCATGGCTAAACTTGACGGACCCGCTTTTAAAGTAGTACTCAACATTTGAACTCATTTGTTTAGCTACAGCACTACGCTGCCCTGTGGCTAGTTAGTCATGCTGTTTATTTAATTAAAGTGTGTGTGTAGGGCGGTAAGCTCTGGGTTTAAAAGTCCATGCTTTTTGGGTGCCTTTCTGTCTGATGGTTTCGACGGATTCATTCACAAAAAAAGTGTGAAGCCTGTTCCTTGTCACTGCTGTGAATTCTGGCTTTAACCCGATAATAAGTTCAAGGTTTGCCCTTTACCTTCCCCTCGGAATTTCTGGGAATCAAATCCTTCCGATGAAGTGTTAGACCGGAAGCGGTTAACTACTTCCACATCAGTCCCTCTTTAGAAGAATGGAGGAGCAGGGTGCGCGCGTGTGTGATGGACTGAGAGAGGGAGAGGTGTTGAAGGTCGGGGGAGGGGCACGCTTTTTACTGCTTAACCCTCCCTACCTCTTAACTAACATATTTTATTATTCTAAAGGTGCCCAGTTTTTCACTATCGATTTGGAAAAGTGTCCGGAACAACGTCGATCTAGATTTAATCTAATCATAAAATACCGAGTACTTTGCCATTGTCGGGACATAGTTACCCCCCGCCCCAAAAAAAATGAAATCACAAAGGATTTATAAACATTTGCACCAGTAAAAGTTCCATTATAAAAAAAAGAAAGTATCAAATTGAAAGGTACATATTTAAGACTTCGTTATTTTAGAATTAAGATTAGAACTCAGGGGGCTTAAGATATATGTCGATATTTAAATGTCAACGAAAATCGTGCTTGTCAGCTTAGGTCAACGTAATGTAGAAATTATTTTCTAAAATCCCAACAAGAAAAAACAAACTATAGGCCTACTTCTTAATAGCCGCTGATGTATAAATCTTGAAATATTACACATTTGTTTACGTTTAAGTCAAAAAGTGTGACACATTACAGTTCAACAATAAGGAAATAAATGATACCGTAGTGAGTTACTTAACGCAAGCACGTGGCGCATAAAGTCAGAAAACGCACGTATACCGCCATTTATTCAAAAATTAATTTCTTACCGCATAAGAATGGTATTACATCACCTGTTTCCAACAAATATGACATGAAACAAATACATTTTAAAATAATATTATGGTGTTTAAAGGTACTAATTTAATTTCCATTAAAGGCATTTGAACAATACATAAAATAACACTTACACAAGGTGTTTAAAACGTATTTATTCGATTGTTTATTCGGAAACTGAAACAATGGAAAAATAAAAATTGCAGATATAAATGACTTCATCCTCCGTTGTAACTCAACATTATTACTCATTATACAATTACGGAATCTCTCTGGTTTGGCTGACGCATTCTGACCTCATAAGGTGATCCGAAATTTACAGACGTCAATCCACGAGGCTAGTGTAAGAAAAGACATAATTTTGATTTTCAAGTTAATAGAGCAGTTGATATCAAGTTAATATATTTATTTATATCTTTAGTTCCAAACCAAAAGGAGCAGTGTTTTTTTCTTGTTAAATCCACGTCTTACACTGCTAGAGCGTAAATTTTAAAGCAAATGTAAAATTTCATGGTCCAAACGATAGTTCTGCCACTTACTACGTTTTGAGTACACAGTTGTTGTTTTACGCTTATTTTTAGAGTTAATCTTTAACGTGGTAGCCTAAACGTTATTACATAATTCACGCCAACTTTTGCAATAAATGTAATTAAAAAATGCATCATTTGGAATTGTACCGTTTTCTCCAGTTCGTAAGCGCAAAAGGTTTGGGTGAAAATACAGTTTTTGGACTACCCTAGAACTTCCGTTAAAACTCTTCCAACAACCTTTTGCCATCTATAAACAATCCTTCCAGTGATGCTTGTTAGTGCCGTAATGCATTAGCTGACCTTTTGCTGAATGATTGTTTTATTAAGTTGATTAATGTAATGACATTACATTCTCTACAATGTACAGGGAATGTCAGCGAAAACAGTGGTAAATAAATTACACAGGAAAACAACAAACATTTTTGGGAATTCGCAAACCTGGTGACGGCTGTGAACTCGTTCTCCAGCAAAATCCAAATGTTACGTAAATCTAACGCCTGAATGATCAAGATGCGCAAAGAGAGTCTAGCTACGGCAGAGCGCGGAGCATGGGCTTTCATGGTGTTTTAGAGTTCCAACAAATACGACATTAAATTGTTTTTATTAACCCACATGTAAGTATTCACGTTTGTAAAATATCTACAGAAAAAATTACGTTAATGAATAATGAATTATAGTAATGAGTATCATGATCATCACATATCATACAATTTTGCTTGTTAACGGTTTACTTAGAAGTGACAAATGAGCTGATTCTAACGGACATTTAATACTACCATTTGCGGTTTTCTGTGCATATTAATGATCGTAACATATATACCTACACGAATGGACGGAAAACGAGCAGCCGTAAACGAAACAAACATACGACTCGTTTTCACAAGCATCAGCGCACATGAAAAAAAAAAACAAATTAAATAAATAGAAAATAAATAAATAAATGGATTAATAATTGAATGAATCAAGATGAATGAATTGCGGCAGCTGGTTTATTTTAACAGCGCTTACATTTTAAACAGCATCTTTAGACTTTCAGGAGGCACTAAACAGAATTGTGGTAAATGTAGGTTTTTGCGAATGAAATGTACCTAAATTAAAGGTATATTTTCCCGTCATGAAACTACACTCCCCATAAATCTGTTCAACGATATTGTTGCGTACTAGAAGACCACTGTACAACAAAACGGAGAAATAATGTGTCACTTCCAACAAATATGCATGTTGTGAGAAAATGAAAATTAGGCTCCAACCAAGTAAGCGCTTTTTAAACTCTAATTTTCTGCTGTTATACAGAGTTAAACGGCGTGCTTCTCAGAAGTTACGGCGATGGGAAATTTGTATCATATTGCATCTGCATACGAAATTTATATAAGTTTTTTTATAAGCTGATCATACATGTGGGCAAAGATATTAGCACAACTGTAATTTTTTTTCAGATAATGCACCAATTCTCCCGCAAAAATGTTGACATTCAAATGTTTCGGTATGACATATGCAGGCTATTTCCTTTATTTGCTTTGAACAACACAAAAAAAAATCTGTGAAAAGGCTAAATGTAATCTTTTTTCACGATTTGTAGACGCATGTTTTCTTTAACTTCGGGGGATCTAACTGAATGAAAGTTGCCAAGCCGTTTACTGTATGCCAGTCATTACCAGTGCAGACTTAACACCCTCCTTAATTAGTAGACAGTACCGGTCCTCGCCGATGTGGCGCCCTAGGCGAGTATCACCGCTGGCGCCCTCGTTCGAGGCAAAGTGAAATTGGCTGGAAAGTAAGCGCTCCTCAGAAGTTGGCGCCCAAGGCGGGCGCCTGTGTCCTGCGCTGCGTGTAACTCACGGCTATCACGCCACCGCGGTTCTTAGTGCAGGAGGAGCGTCAATGTTGCCTGCTGGAAGCACGTTGTCCCCACGACGCGTGAAGAGCGACTGCAGGCAAAACGGAAACGCCGTGACACAAACTCACAGCTTGCATCTCGCTTCCAACTTGAATACAGCAAGTAAAAGGAAAACAAACTTAATGTGATAATACTTTACAGAAACTAGATAGGCCTACCAGTATAACCGGGACTGTGGCCAGGGAATAAACCGTGACGCGTTAACTGAAATACGGTGGGACTGTTATGGGCACGCTAGGACGGCCAACCCCCTTAACTTTTATCCCGAATAAGTGCTTTAATGCTCATACAAAAAAAACTCATATCACTCCTGATGGGAACACCCTAATTCAAATCACTGACGACTGGGTTTGCCTGAACTTTGATTACTTCACAAAGTACGTCACACTTGCTAAATATACAATAACTCGATGGATGTTTAAATATACACGTCTTCACATTTTACCGTTGTATGGATAGTTCTGGGCCATTCACTACAGACGGCCATCACTGACGAAGGGACTGAAGATGGGCCCAATACTTAAAGTTTCGGGTCATCCATCCTTAAGCAACGTGTATTGGTTTGCATTTACTTAACAACATAATTTCCTAATGACCCACCGCATCAAGTGGAGAAGTCCTGTTATATGTTCACTATACGTGGTATTTATGTAATTATACTGGAGCTCGAAAATTGTTTATTTTCAGTGAATACTTTGGTGAACCTTTATATATGAGTAGGCCTACGTTTATGGGGTTTTACATCAGTCCTGCCAGCAGTGACATTTGAAGTTAAGACTAAGCTAGGTTGCCTTAAAGCAAGTGTCTTGCTCGGTTGTGTGACGTTTTCTTGAGAGAAGCGCTGCGGCATTAACTCCTTCTGCTGGATGCCTCCTAAGACTGGGAACTAAAGGACTGCAAAAAGCTTTATGGCCGATTATGCAAATAAAAACAAAAAACGTAAAAAAAAACTACTCTCGATCTAGCAGCCCTTATGTTACACTATATATAACCTTTAGCTGTATTAGGTCTGTACTGTATAGGCTATTGAATACTTGAAGAGGCAGGCATTCAGGCTAAGGTAAGACTTAAATAAATACACATTTAGCTCACATCCTCATTACATTGCATTTTCAAGCTTCTTCAGTATACTAAAAACAAACAAATAAGCAGAAATAAAATCCACAAGCCCCTGTTTTCATAAAAAGAGGGAAGCGGGCTATTTAAAAATGTTTCTGTAATGGTGCCCCAGTTTTCCATTTTAAATTTATGAATCCACGCTTTCCTCACAATGTGTTTTTAATTAGGCGCTAAATATTTTTCCCTATAAATGATATGCAAGCTCCAAAAAGTTCAGTTTTACTTTCTTCTTGCAGTCGATGTTCTTAGGAAACTGTAGATATGGATTTACGCTGCAGATCTCACAATAGCGATCCTTTGCATTGGTTACATTACTTTTTAAAAAACCTTTACCCAAGCCATAACGAATTTTCCATGGGCACCCGATATTCATAAAGTGTGTCAGCAAACGAAAAGCACCATATCATTTCCACAGTAACAAACTAATTAATATAGTTGTGTTTAGATGCTGAATTAATAGTTTATATCCATAGTGACCTTCT
Organism: Hyperopisus bebe; assembly: GCA_026777045.1. Lineage (NCBI taxonomy): Eukaryota > Metazoa > Chordata > Actinopteri > Osteoglossiformes > Mormyridae > Hyperopisus > Hyperopisus bebe. The sequence goes on along the minus strand of JAODJW010000040.1, from coordinate 3,502,573 downwards.
AGAAAATGTAATTTTGAAATCTCTATACACTGAGGAATTGATGTATTGTATAATACACCAAAACATTTCAAAAGATTTTTTCATTTATGTATATAAATTGTGAATTTCATCATTAATCAAAATATTTATTTGTAAATAGACTTAAACGTTTGTTGCAGTGCCCTGCGTTGAGTTATTTGTGCTGTGATATTGTGGGTACTTGTACGCTGGGGACTAAATGACCCCGCAGAGAGTATGTACAGAGTAATCAGATGGGTCTGAGTATGAAAAATACTAAAGGCAAGCATGCCAGGACATACCAAGCCACACCAGGGACGCTCCTGCTCTGATGGTGGTCTGGTCTCCTGTGGCTAATTATCACAATTAGGAACATCGTAAATGGACTCTAATTATTATTCATTTGAAGAAGCTCTCATCTGATTCGTCAGCTGGTAGCATGAACCTCATCTGAAATGGTTACAGACTGTGATGCACACGAGCCAGAGTGACCGGCTTCTGGAATGTTAGCCGGTGCGCCTGAAGCATGTGTATTTGGTCGTAAACAGTAAGGACAAGCCGGCTTAATGCTTGAATCTTTTGGCTGTTGATATCATGACTCGTTCTCAAGAAGATTAAGGAGCCAAGGGGTGATATCAGGGGCGTAGGAACTGGTGGTGGGGGACCACCCCCCGCAGTCTCAAACTCACTCCTGTGCCATTGGGTGATATGCCTTAAGCCAATATATAAACAGCGTAATCTGTACTACACTTGCTGTCAAAGTAGCAACAGTGAAAACTACACAAAGTGTAATAACGACCCGAGTCGCAGCTTCAGAAGTAAATACAGTGAAAACTGCACGAAGTGTAATAATGATCCGAGTCTCAGCTTCAGAAGTAAAAACAATGAAAACTACGCAAAGTGTAATAATGACCCAACCTCCAGCTTCAGAAGTAAAAACAGTGAAAACTACACAAAGTGTAATAATGACCCGACCTCTAGCTTCAGAAGTAAAAACAGTGAAAACTACACAAAGTGTAATAATGACCCGACCTCTAGCTTCAGAAGTAAAAACAGTGAAAACTACACAAAATGTAATAATGACCCGAGTCCCAGCTTCAGAAGAGGAGAGTTATGCGCCTGGCTCCCCTGGTGAATTTGTGTTTGAAACAACAATAAAGACCATCATATGCCGACCCATGTGCATCGCAGCCAACTTCAGACGCCTTCAGGCCTGTGTTGACAGTGAGCTGCCGCCCGACTCGGTCACCAGTCCGCTGCGTGGGGACGAGGCAGCAGTTAGGACAGGGGGTTGGATCGCGATGCTGGGTAGCAGGCTTGTTGCTGACCTATACAGGTTCTCCCCAGTGCGTTATGCTGCTCAGAGAGTGCGTGTTGCCCACGGAAGGCCAGCCTGTCAGATTACAGGAGGCGCGTCATGCCTCAGCGTGACTTCTGATGCATCAAAGATGGGAAAACAAAGTGGCCTTCCTCCGGGGGGTGGGGTGGTGTTAAAGAAAACAGTGGACAACAACTGAATACTCAGGGGAGACATGTTCTGAATCAAAGTACTGCATCTCACAAGCGACCAGGGGGTTGGGGGGTGGGTTTTTTGTGTCCCGAAGTTATCATTAAATGAAAGCACGGGTGGCGTTGTTGGGGACGGACCCCTAAAATCTGTTTCTAAGGACATCCAGCAAAGAGATGCTCCTTCCCCTGGGGCTCATGGTCCTGAGGACTCTGCCTCCTGTACTGGTGCATTGTGGGTATATTTCACTTTTGTCTTTGAGTCTCTTTGTGCTCTGCTGTACGCTTGTTCTTATTCTGCTAGATAAACTGAGTAAGTATCCAGAAAGGTTCAAATGCAGCATGACCAGTGGGAGGGTTTCCCACCTAACTAGATATTTATATTTGTGTCTAGTTGTGATTTTCTGTGCCTGCGTAGCTGCCTCACACCTCAGGGACGGCAGCTCAAATCTCGCGTCTTTTCTTTTTTGGCAGAGTGACTTACATGCTTTTTTTGGGTTTTTTTTGAGACAGCAGGGTCGGTCTGTCCCGGGAGCAATTGGGGGTTAAGGGCCTCATTCAGGGGGCCAATGGTGACATCACTCTGCTGACCCTGGGATTTGAACCAGTGACCTTCTAATCACTGGCACAAAGCCAGACCCTGCCTCCACACCTCTGTTTTGTGTGTTTGTGTGTCTGTGTAGTTTTTGGATTTGGTGGTTTTAATGTGATGTGTAAATTCAATATAAATGCTCCTCGATTTATTATGGTGTTACATTCCGATCAACGCATCATAACTGGAAAATATCTTAAATCGAACGTGAATATGATATGAGAAATAAATGGGTAAATAAATAACCACATGTCACTGAATAAGTAAATAAATACTGTAACCACATAAATACAAGTAATTGAAAAGTAAATAAATGAAAACAGGTTCATTTGGTTAAACAGAGAAAAAACACTGTACAATATGTTGTTAAATACTGTGTGAGCTGTTTACTCTGGCGATTGTGACAGACTGGAAATGTGGCTGCACTGATGCCCTGCATTGGCAGAATGATTGTACAGCACATCGCTAGTCCAGTTCACAATTAAAAGGTAGATGACTCCTGAATGTGCATTGCTATCGCACCATGGTGAACCTGAAATATCCTAACCCTAACCACGATAAGGCGAGGAGCATAAAGAATTAGGTTTACACCATCAGTGTTGTATGAAACTGATTAGTTTAAATCACTAGTATCTGGAAATAACAAATGGATATATTTTTTCTTAAATATGCAGACACTATGTAATGAAATGAAAGGATAAAATCTGGTGAAATATTTCTTTTTGCATATTCACATATTAAAATGATTTAACGTCCAATTTCCTGTCAAGGTAAAATCGAACGCTCTTTCGATAAGAAAAAGAAGAAATGGTATATTCCATTACAGCATGTAGCTGTAATCCCACACAAAACAAATTTAAAGCCGATTAACTGATCTGAGTAACATTCAGAATGGTGTCTTTTGACCCCAGCACCTATGGATGTTTCTCACTCTCACAGAGATGATTCCAGTTCCGCACATACTGGGTTTAAGTCCCAGCCTGGTGCCCCAAACTGCTCTGGGCCCTCCGCCATCTTGTACTGGATGAGTGTTTATGTAAAACAGATGGATGTATTTGTTTGACAAAAGCTTTTATTCAGAGGTCTGTGAAATAACACAGAGTGTCGACACACGCGAATGCACAGTTAAGTGCGTTCAGGAAGTCTGCTGGCGGGACCATCCCTTAACACGAGAGAGTGATGTGGTGTACGTTACGAGCAAACAGCTCTTAGAAGGAACATGTTCAAAATGCTCCAGTCCGACGCAAAGAAGAGTCAAGTTTCACAACAAGCAGAATGTCGCCACAGATCACTAGCGGAGGCGCATATTGATGATGTTACAAAGCAGCGAGCCATTCTGACTACCCATCCAGTGGCTAGCCTAACCCCTACTCCCACCCCACCACGCCACACCACTCCACTTCCCAATGCATGTAGCATGTCGGGAAAATCTCTAGTGAATTAATTACAGAACTTTCGGTATCTTAGCTAAGTTCCAAATGAAATATTTAAATTGGATAAATTATGTGCCGTGTAAAAGCATGACTAAAATTTGTAGGCGTGCGATATTGGAATTTTCTGGAAAGATAGGCCTCAGAATATGAAGCACAAAATGCAAAGGAGTAAATAAAGAAAGAGGTGCTGGGCATACTGGTGTGGCAGTCAGTACAGGAGATACCAGTGTGGAAGTCAGTACAGGAGATACCGGTGTGGCAGTACAGGAGATACCGGTGTGGAAGTCAGTACAGGAGATACCGGTGTGGAAGTCAGTACAGGAGATACCGTTGTGGCAGTCAGTAGAGGGTCAGACTCCGCCGTGGAGGTGAGCTGTGCATTATGCCACCAAGGTTGAAAAGCAAATAAAAAGCAACTAAAGAGCAGCTAAAGCTAACTAAACTGAAAACTAACTAAAAGCAAGCCAAATAAAAAAGTGCATGTCCAGTTGCTGTGAGGGACTTTGCCAGTGTCATTACAGACAGTTAAAGGTAATCAGTCGTTTTATGAAAATTTATGCAGATATATGAGATGGGTCCTAACTTTCTGTAATTGGTAAGGGAGCAGGTTTGGCAGATGGTCTGAAGTCCTATATTACTTGAATAATTTAATATCTTAATAGTTTAACATGGTTGACTCAGATTGGCAGCGCATGCGCGACTCAAAGCCATGGGTGACTCAGATCACGTAGTGACATTTGACGACAGTGAAGGCCAAGAGGAAGTGGCTGAGTTCTGCTGGGGGGGGGGAGTGACCAGAGGACTGAGAAGCTGACAGGTAGCTGGAACAAATGCAGCGGGAACATCTGGAGAGATTTGGGGAAGGAGCGCATGCAGTGAGAGATGGCTACAGTTGGGGGCGAAAGGCGGGCGGACCTGCACTGTGCAGAAGGGAATTTGGGATGTGAGGCAGGTGGGCCTGCACTGTGCAGAATGCAGCTTGGGACGTGATGCAGGCGGGCTTTGACTGTGCAGAATGCAGTTTGGGACGTGAGGTAGGTGGGTCTGCACTGTGCAGAATGCAGTTTGAGACGTGAGGTAGGTGGGTCTGCACTGTGCAGAAAGCAGTTTGGGACGTGATGCAGGTGGGCCTGTACTGTGCAGAATGCAGTTTGGGACGTGAGGCAGGCGGGCCTGCACTGTGCAGAAAGCCAGGGCAATTCTAGCTGTGAACATCTTCAGTAACTGGGACTCTGTGTCCTCATCTAACTTTTAACTTTTGGCTGTTTCTCTGTGTTATTAAGAAGGCAGACTCACCCTAAATTCTCACATCTGTTAGCTCTCTCGCGGCTTCATGCTAAACCTGTTGGATCTATGTCGTTCTCATCTTTAATTGGCTAATTGTCTCACCACCTCCCACCTGAATGGTCTGAAAGAAGCGAGAGCAAAATGTGAAAGTCGGAAAGTCATGGCGCCTCCGTAGGTGTTTGATATCTGTTGTTTTTTTTGGGGTGTGTTCACAGCCCTTGATGTGAACAGGAAGAGCGTGTGACTGTACCTGTATCCATAAAACATTTAGCTAACAAACCCACTAGGGGGGCACAGTGACTGATTTGTTACTGTTGGGACCAGAGAGGACTTGCACTAAAGTAAATTGGTTTGTAGTTTTTCCGTTTGTAATTTTAATGCTTAAATTCCCATTGTTGTACGTATAAAAGTTTTTGTGTGTGAACAGTTGTTGCTGATGACTGTTTCACTGCGGATGATATTCTGGATCTTTCCGGCATCCTCTGTCTGCTGTGGGAGGGATTAATGTACCCTGCTAGGCACGGCCCGATTTAACCCAATGGGAATCGACAGAGTCAGCTAATGGGAAGCAGGTGAGCTCCCCCCCTCTGTTGTATGCTGTAATGAGTTCGGAGGCCAGGTCCCCCCTGTCGCTGTCTTTCGATAAATGGGCACCAGCGAGGTGAGGAGGATGGGGCCCACAACATCTGCAGGGATGGTTGTGGGCTCAAAAGCCAGGAGAGGCGCCATGCTCACACATTTGGGGAAGGATGCTTATGTAGAGTATATCCAGCAGTGTGGCAGTGAGTAAACAGACAGGCTAGGCTGAAAGAAAGCAGGTAAAGTCCATATTTGTGCACTATACTGCGCTTTTACTGCCCGTGCTCAGCTGGCAGCCGCCCACATTTATGTGTAAATCCCACCCTGGCATAGCCTGCTGCAGGTTTCTTCACTACAAACACGCTCATAATTTGTCATCCATTAGCTTTAGATTGTGGCAGGACTTACTGAAGTCCTTTTAGTAATTACGGCCAGCACTGGTACTGGTCGATTACACTTGTACTATATATTGGACTTTTCTATGACTCTGTGTTATGTGAGCCATATAAATAAATGAACAGCTAAGAAAAAATACATGCACAGGTACTTGAGGAATTGTAGACACACAGATTACACTGCAGCATGCAAGTTGCGCTTCCTGTTACCTTCAGCATGTAAAGCTCGCACTTCCTGTTTCCTTCAGCATTTAAGGCTCGTACTTCCTGACATTCTCAGCATCTAAAGCTCACACTTCCTGGTATTTTCAGCATGCAAAGCTCACATGTAAAGCTCACGTTAACTGATATTTTCAGCTTCTAAAGCTCACACTTCCTGATATTTTCAGCATGTAAATCACAGACGTCCTGTCTTCTTTCACATGCACTGCTCACACTTCCTGTTACCCGCAGCATTCAGTGTATGCCTCCTTTTACCTTCAGCTTACGATATTCACTCTTCCTCTTCTCCTCAATGCTTCTCCCTATTACTTAGAGCATGCAGAGCTCACTCCATTTCTTCGGCCACAGTTCTCATCTAAAAAAAAAATGGTGTGGTTCAGAGGTCAGGTGGTGAAGTATCACGCAGTATCTTGCAGTTCCTGATGGGTCCAAGTAGCATAGTGGGGTGTTCATTCCAATTCGGAGAAAAGCTAAAAACATCACTTTTGGGACAGAGTCTGGAACAAAGGATGAAAATGTTATGAATGGAGAAATGTGGTCTACATTAGCATCTAAATAAATGTGACTAGAAATGTTACATTTTGTATTTTTTCTTGGCAGTAAAAGGCCCATTTTCTCAGGAGCCATATTGAGTTTTTCTCATATTAATATCAAGTTAGTCAAAATAGTAGGCTTGCAGGCATAATAATTCATAATGGCTGGGTCACAGGCCGTGAGGTGTGAAGAACGTTTACGGCGACAGAATGTAGGCCTTTGTTCTCGCTGAATATTAGCCCTAACAAATAACTGGGCCTCACCTTGGCTCACCTTGGCTGCTTCACCGTTTTTGTTATAATCTTTTTTACCTTTTTAACTGCAGACTTTGAAGTTTAGATTGGCAGTGAGAAGTAATGGGTTCGGCACCCCATAACCGACATGATAAGATCCCAGGAATGACCTCAGTGTGGCCCGGGGGCCATTTCTGCAGTGTGTGCGCCGTACCGCAGCTTGGATCAGAACTTCCGCAGACACACAAGGCACTTTAACGCTCCTCCTCTTCCGCGGGAGTGACTCCAGCTGAAATGAACAGGCTTCGCCAACTTGGGACAATAGAACTAATCCCTGCTACCTCTTTAAGGTTCTTCAGTGACCCCCCCCCGCTCCAGCCAAATAAGAATCAGCTGCCTCACCTAACGGCGTGAGGGGAAACACAGGGGCGCCAGCAGCAGAGGTGGACTGGGACCAGGGCTCCGATCCCTGATTGGCTGGACCTGAGTGTTAGCATATTCCTTTAATTGGACCACATTGATGACGGGGGAGGCGCCCTGTAATCGCAGTGCTCAGATTACATCTTAAAGTGAGGACAATTCAACCAAATGCCAAATTTGACCAAATTCATCAGGTGTCCCCTCCCTGCCTGTTTATGGAAAAGTACCTCATGCTGGATGGAAGGAAGAAAACAAAATGAAAAGAAATGCTTTCCTTCCCTCCCCTGGCTCTCCTCCATCCTTCTTTTACACCCTCACCCCCCCATAAGGGCAGTAGTCCTATCCAACATCTGCTCCAAGGATTAGCTCCTGAACATGGCAGATTGTATTATATCCTGAGTGGGCTTTACTGTAAGG
>JAODJW010000040.1:3444652-3456929 GCA_026777045.1 Hyperopisus bebe | reverse complement strand
CACCCAAAGCTGCTTCGAGGTTCAAGGGCCATTTGGCATCAATTCGGCCCCGTACCAATGGAGACATGATGTTCGTTTATCTATGAAGAGCACAGCTGCGCTTTGTCAGTACGAACCGCTTCAGACACTTGTCTCGCCCCCCCTAAAACACCGCTACTGCTTAGCAGCCCAACCCCCCCCGGGTGTTTAAGTGTCCAACAAAATAACAAACAGATGTGTCACTTCAAATAATCCCATTAGCTTCCAGTAGCATGTAGCACTTTGACTCTCCTGCGTTTCCCCCCATTATATATTATGAAACAGATGTGCTTTCAGATTTTGGGGGGCGTCGGGGTGGGAGGAGGTGAATTATTATTCAAAGAAGTTAGGAAGGTGAAGCTGGACCAAGAGAAGCTGAACAGATGTGCTTCGAGCTTCTCTGACAGGTCCGTTCTTGTCACCCTGTCGTCTCTGAACATCACCTTCCTCACTGAACTGACCTTCAGACCATCAGGTGGTGACAGAGTTGGGGGCCTGATGGCGTCAGCCCCGGGGTCCCTGGGGTGTCCCATGTGGCATTCCTCGTTCCCCAGTTCCAATGGTCTTGGCTCACCTAGAACCCCTGCAGACAACACTGGACTCTTTCGCCTACCAGGATCCCACTAAAATGGATGGTGCCATCATCTACCGGCTGAACAAAACCTGTTTTCAACCAAATAAAATTATCACGTTCACAGTCATCACCACACAGCCTGAGGGAGAAGCTTTGCTCGGTGCAGGAGGACACGTCCATTGTGTCCTGGATTATGGACTCCTTGACTGGCAGACCTCAGTTCATGAGACTTTGGAGCTGTAGCCATGGGCAACATAACAGCCAATCAGCAGACAGTCTGTTCACTCCATAGACCATCAGTATGTCAGCTGCTCTCAGGAAACGGCGATACTGGGACAAGAAGCAGACCGTCGGTGATGGATACTGCTGAGTGGAACAAACAGAACCAGCCACAGCTGAGGAGACAGTGGTGAGTTTAAGGAGGTCTAAGTGTCCTTGTGTCCCTCGAGCATGAAGGTACCTAGAAGTGAGCTTGGACAGCAAGCTGGAGAGGCCTGTCAGCACAGAGGCCTGCAGAAGGGCTGGCCGGGGTCACTTCCGCCCTCTAGGAGGCTCTAGTCCTTCGCAGTGTGCAGCTCACTGATCCTGCCGGGGGTCAAGTCTGCTACGCGGTTTGCTGGGGTGTCTGTACGCAAAGCTCCGTAGACACATCATAACGGCTTCCTACGTACTCTCTGCAGACCGCCAAACAGAAAGCAACACTCAGCTGAATGCTATAAAAACAGCCATGTTGATGCCTCACACACTCCTTACACACAGGTCACGCACACACACCACACCTCACACACCTCACACATACCTTTTTTTAAGTAAACTCCAGTCACTATACATTCCCAGGTGAATATTTTTCTGTTGGAAACCCCACCCCCCCGACAATATATTCGGAAGCAGTCAGGCTTGCTCATGTTTCTTGGATTAGTATTTATGCATTTTTTGGTCTGTATCGATAGCACTGTGTTGCCATTTTAGAGCCGTTCATTTCCCATAATTCCCTGGACTATGCCTGGCATTTCACACCTGCTCTTGGGATTTGATGTGATTTGCGGTTGAAGGTGTTTCTTTTTAAAATGCAGTTTGACTGCTTTTGCCTCTCTGCTCTCATTTATCAGTCATCAATTGACACGCTGATTTTTTCTCCTGCTGGCAGACCAGCGTGTGGTACAGTGGAGAAGGGTCCGGAGGGGTAAATGTCAGGATCTGGGTCTGTCACTGTACCTTAGAGTGACGGGTCATGACTGCTCAGAAATGCGTGCTGATAGTCGAGAAGGTCTCTAAAGGGATGTCGTTCATACTCTGTAAGAACCAGGGCGAAGCAAAGGTTTCCCTAGCCTCTGTCTCCCTCGACCCCCCCCCCCCACGCACACAACAAGGGGGAGGGGCTAATCCCCCACCCCTTACTCCACTCCACTGGCCTTTGAGGGGAATGATGGGGGGTGGGGTTTGTTGACTGCTTGAACTCTGTATGGCAGCACTGGAAAGGACCTCTGACCAGGCAACACTGAGGGTGCCCCCCACTGGGCACTAAGTGCTGGTGCAGGGCCACACCTGGTGCTGAGCAAGCCAGAAATTAAATGACATGTTTGTTATTATAATCTATTCAAACGCAATGGCAGCTCTGTTCTGGTGGTTTATCGTGGTTAATTCAGCATAAGAGGAGGTTGGTTTTAGGAAGTGAGAAAGTTCAGGGGTGGGCTTCCTGCATGACCTGCATGGGTCCCCCCCTCCCCCTCACGTGTCTGCTGTCCGCACGCGGATGTGGACCCCGGTGCCCCCGTAACAGGATAGCACGCGGGGGTGTGGAGCGGCCTTTCATGCCACACCGCTTCTTCCATTTCCTGAGGTTTCCTGATTTCAACACAGCACTGCCTCAGAGGTTGTCCCGAGGTTACCTATTAACCCACAGTTAAACCCAGGTAACCGGTTAATCGACAACTAACCCTTGCCCATGGTATTATATTAACCCACAGGTAAACCTAAGTAAACCTGCAGTTGGCTCTGGGTAACCTGTTAAACCACAGCTAACCATAGGTAATCTGTTAACCTGTATCTGGCCCCAGGTAACCTGTTATGCTATGGTTGGCCCCCAGTAACCTGTTTGCTAGGTTTTCTCTGCCTGTTTAATCGCACGCCAGACGACACTGCCGCTGGTCCCGGCCGCTGGATGGCAGCAGGATAATCCCTGTGCTCCTAATTGTGCTTGCTGAGCTCGCTCTAAATCCTCGCCTGCTTCCCGGGTTTCCTCTTTGGAAGCGGATGCCGTAATCCCATCGCACGGATTATTTGCTGGCTGCTTCTGCGTCTTTATTGACAAAGGTCTCTCTTTTTTTCATGAATTCCTTTACGCAAGACTCCCGTCTGCCAAAATTAACAGGATGAAAGGCAGCGCCGGATTCACCGTAATCCGCCTGATTGTCTGCGTCCAGCCGCCGCCGCTCCAGGCTCCTCGCTGGGCGGGACGCTGGCGGTCTTACTGCCATGCGGCGAGTGGGAAGCATAATGAGGGCCCGAGTCCGGGCCCCGGCACTGCCGTTCACGGCCGGCTGAAGGCAGCAATTAAGGAGCAGGGTGGCTGGAGTACCCCCCCCCCCGGATCCCTTTAGATGTAAATAAAGCCTCTGCTCTCTTAGGAGCACGCTGCACCCTCCAAATGAAACCTGCCTCCTAATGAGGGAGCTGCAATATTTCTCCAGGAACTATTTCTCTTCTCCCCCCTCCTCCACTTCTTCACTCCCTCTGTCTCCCTCCATCCTCCTGTTTGTCCTTCCTTCTCTCACCCTATTTCCCTTTGTACTCTTCATTTTTTTCTCTCATCTTCCTTTCTCTTTCACTCTCTCATCTTCTTCTTCTTCTTTCTGCTCCTTTTCTTCCCCTCACTCGCCATCTCTCCTTTCCCCATCTCATCCTATCTCCTTTCCACCCCCACAGTCTCTCCTTCTCTGCCTCCATTTTTCCTTTCCTCCCCTTCTGTCTCTCCATCTATCCTCTCCCCCTGTTTTCCGCTCTCCTTTCCACTCCTTTCCCCATAAGGCCATTATAATCTTTTATGTAATCCTCATCACTCGCAGGTGGCAGCATCAGGCGGCGGTTCATTGCCCCCGACCCCAGCGCCCGTGTAGAGCAGACTGTAGTCATACGAGCATCATTAAAGCACCTCTGTTTGCCTTTCTGTCCCTCTGTCTGTATGTCAGCTTGTCTGTCTGTCAACCTGTCTGTCTATCAGTGAGTCTGTCTGTGCCTATCTACCTGCTTGTCTGTGAGTCTGACTGCCTGTCTGTGAGTGTGTCTGTCTTCCTGCCTGTCCATCAGTCCATATGTCTGCTTGTTTGTCTGTGAGCCTGTCTGCATGCCTGCCTGCCTGTCTGTCTGTGAGTCTCTCTGTCTTCCTGCCTGTGGATCCAATGCATCGGCGGCCTCCAGATTGGCTGCCATGGCCGGGTACTGAAAGCTCAGCTGACCCGATGATGAAGGCGGTATTGCGGTCTTAATGATTGTCTCCAGTACTGGTACGTATTTCATGCAGCAGTGGCCTGAAGTGGCCTGAAGTGGCCTGTCCCAAAGCATCCGCTTGCCGTTGACGTGCCCCAGGGTGTTCAGCCACCTCTGGCTTTATAATGTGCCTGTATCTGCTCACCAGGGGGTGTCATTTCAAATTCTGTCCTGAGGATCCTCGTTGCCATTTGAGCCGGCTGGCCCAGGTTCCCCATTTTGGACGAGGCTTCGGTGCTAAATCCCTTTTTTCCAGACTCTCGGATCGTGTTTCCAGCATGTGATGCAAGCGCTGGTGGTTTCTGTGTAACACTTACAGTTGGGGTTTCCTGGAGGATTTTGCTGAGAGTGGCATGTGTGTGTGCGTGTGTGTGTTTGTATGTGTTTTTACATTCTTGTCAAGACAGAAGTGGTGTGTGTGGACCCCCTGGTTTGTAAATAGGCTTCCATAATGGTTTAGTACGCCCCCCCAAAGAAGCTATCCTCACTGTCTTGTCCCATGCTTGGTCACTGATCCCCCCCCCACCCAGACAAACAGTATGTGTCCTGCACTCTGCTTCTTTCTACTATGAGTGTGTGTGTCTGTGATTGTGTGTGTCTGTGATTGTGTGTGTCCGTAACCCTCCTGCATGACAGGATAGACCAGTCAGCTTTGTAGCCACAAACTGGAGGAATGTCTCGCCCCAACCCATATGATATGGTTAGTGAAGCGGGGAGGAGTATCAGACCTCTAATGGGGGGGGGGTCTCAAAGCAGAGGGCAGAGGGGCACGTATACACCCCATCTCCCCCCCACTCCCAGTAAATTGCATTGCTTTCTTGTTTTATGAGGTAGATTCTGTTTGCGCCGGGTTTCAAAGAGCAGTCAAGTTCTGATTTAGAGCCTGAGATTTTATTTATTTGTTTATTCTTCTGTTTTAGCCAAAGTCAGGAAAGGTTTCAAACTCTTCCCTCATATACAGCTCAGCATTTTATTGGGGAATAAAAACACAGGATCGAGAAAATCTCAGCTGCAAGACTGCTTTAACCACTATACCATCTAATGGTCACAGAACTACATTACAACTGCCCTCAGAAAGCCCACATTTGGAGGACAAATGTAGGTCCTGTCTGGAGGTAAGGCTCTAGACGGCAGCATGGATAGCAGATCCAGAGAAGTGCAGAGCTATTGGGATGCATCTCGCAGTTCCTTCTGAAGGGAGGCCTTCCTAAGACCCTGCCAAATAGCTTTGCTCATTAAACTTCCAAGCCTCCTCGTACTCTTGATATAAGAGTAATCCAAACTGATGTGGCTTTTCCGTTTACAAACCCAGGAGTGTTTCACATCTGCTTGGAAGAGATTTCTAATGGATCTCTTGTGGCGGTGTAGCGGCCTTCCTGCAATGACTAAAAACATTTATGTGCATGTGTATGAACATGGGTGTGTTTACAAGCTGACAGGACATTTTCATCCGTAAAGAGGCACAGACATCCGTGCACACAAAAAACCCGAAACTCTGGCCACAGATGCACCAAGGCTGTCACTGATAGGAGATCCATGCAACTGCATCCCAAAATATCGCCCCCCATTGGCCTGGAGGCCTCAGCACAGTGCCTGATCGATCTTGGATCCTCACTTGTTTTTCCGACACTAAGGCAGAAGGTACACGGGTTTATTCTGCAGTTATGGATTTCTTTGGCCCCTTCCTCCAGACTCGCAGCCACCTGGTGCCCATCAGGCACCCTGAGATTAAAGGAGAGGGTAAAAAGTACACGTTGTCTTTCAGGCTGAGCCTTCTCCAGCACAAAGAGGCCGCTCCATCTCGGGGTCTCCGTCTGTGTGAGGCTATAATAGAAGCTCCTTGTCAAGATTATTGAGATGCGGTACATTAAACTAAAAAGCCCCCCTCCACCACTCAATCTTGCCCCCCCCCAGTTGCTTTAAACTGTTAATGTGTATTGATTTGTACTCTCCGAGCAGAGCTGCTCTCGAACCCGTCCTTGCGGGCCAGGCCCTTGAAGGGGACGTGTTTTTGTCGAGGTTCATCTGAAAGCCACCGTTTGGTTTCCTTCCTGTTGGTGTGAGATGAATAGCCTTTTGTTGTTATGGTAGAGGTGGGGGTGGGGGGGGGGGGGGGGGGGGGGGGGTGATTTGCGAATCACTGGCTCAGACGGACGAAAGCGCGCCGGACTTCAAGGACCCTGCAACGACATTCGTTGAGTCACGTGAAGCAGCTGTGTGTATGGTGTATGTGTGTGACATGGAGTGTGTTTGCTGTATGTGTGTGTGGGGGGGGGGGGGTATGTTTTGACGTTGTGGGGCCCATTTTTTGGTCCCCACACCGGGTAACTCAATATAAAAAAAAATCTGAAAAACTAAAAATGCCATAAGTCTCGTATTTTGTTTGATTACTTATGGTTAAGGTCACCATGTTGGAATTAAGGTTATACCTATAGAAATGAATGGAGAGTCCCCACAAAGATATGAGTAAACATCTGTGGGTGTGTGTGATGTTCTCTTCTGGGCCTGTACAGCAGAATACAACTCTCCATGGTACAAAAACTCCCACTCCGCAAATCCCCCCTAACTCCGCCCCCCCTCCCCCACAGTTCTGTCTCCTCTGGGATCAGAGAGGCAGTCCAGTGCCCCTGCAGGTCCAGATGGTCCCACAGACAGCCCTCAAAGCCCTGTGAATCAGGGCTGTAAATCCCGCCCGGCCTCAGCCTCTCCGCCCGCTCGGCACTCTGTCAGGGGCACGGGGCTCTCGCCCGCCCGGCTTCCTGTCCCACATGAAAGGCCGGACCTGGGCGAGACGCGAGAGGAGCGGGGCCTCGACCCCCCTGGGGGCCTGCTGGCAGATGGATGAGCGACTCGTTCCTACCAGAGGAGGTGTGAAGCAGGCCTATCCCCTGCCTGCCTCTGGGGGCACGCAGACGCACACTGACACGCAGATATGAATAAAGCCCCCCCCCCGCGCTGGAGTTCCTTTAAATGCTGCTATGGCCACTATTACTATCCAGTCTTTGTGAAATCTGCAGCTCGCTAGCAGCTATGCTCAGAAGGTCACCTGCCTTATGGCCCACGATGGACCAGTGTCCCACACTGGGGGTTCCCACCTTTCTGTGACCCTCTACTGGGTCTGGCACATGCACGTATGGATGAACTGGCATTTTGTCAACAAAGTGTTGGTTCTGTATTTGGTCCATAACTGCTGGCTTATTCTCATGGTACGTATTTTGTTCCTGAGGCCCCAGTGTGTTGTTAAACTTCGAGAGGAATCCATGTCACACAGTACCTTCCAAGTCCGCCACGTAACCCTGGTAACCATTTCCGAGATGCAAAATGGCGGACGGGCTCGGCCCAGTGAGGTGATGTCACTCATATGGGCACCCAGGCAAATTCTGTGGCCCCAGCCACGTTCCACGACCTGTCGAGAAAGCCTCCCCCCTCACAGCCGCACCCGCGCCTGCACGCACATGCACACACTTGCACCCGTGCGTGCAGAGGCCAAGCTCATTTTCAAGTGCCACGGCCTCCCGCCACTGCGGGCATCGGCTCGTCAGCCTGTCTCATTAGAAACAGCTTGGCTTCGGTGCAGGCAGCGCTAATCGAACGGGGGGCCGCGGCAGATCACCCGCTTCCGCAGCTGCACGCAGAGGCGCTAACACGGGCCGCACTCGCCCGTCACCCAGGCTGCCGCTGCTGCCGTCGCCGCCGCCCCCGGCTCGCAGCGCCGTGCCAATCACAGCACCGCTACCCGCTAGGAAACGCGTCCGTGTCACACGGAAAAGGTGCCGAGGTCCGCGACAGCCTCGCGCTCGGTTTCACTTCCGAGGAAAAAAAAAAAACACAAAAGTTTAAAGGATTAGGTTCTCCAAGGCGTGTGGATGTTATATGTTCCTTATTAAATATTCATTTATGTAAAGACCGCCCCCCATGAGCCTCGACGTTCGATGGCTTTCCTATGAAATCTGAATATTCAATGTGAAAATCGCTAATTTATCGTTGCAGGTGGTAATAGGTGTGTCATTGTTGGGTTCTGTTCCTAATTCATTACGCTTACTCCTTCGCCTCGGAGGGTGTGTGTAGGTTCACCACAGAGCACTGAGACCCTCTGAATATTTATGAGGGTGGGCGGGCTCTATGTGGACACGCCCCTTCATCATGTAACGATGGAACCAGAAGTGTCAACATCACTTGCATAAAAGCCTGTTTTACCGTCAACCTGTGCTTTTAGCGACAGCCTGTCAGTGGCGCTGCTACCTGGGTACTCACCGTGTGCATTTATCTTGGAGTTTGTGAATCCACGCAGGGCAGAATTCCGTAAAGAAGGTTAGGGTTAGCGCACCATTGAGACGCATTACCTGCAGCTCCTAGTTAGCTTGATGCTCACAAAAGGCCGATTGAGGTTTTATTCCTGAAGTCCAGGGCAGCTACAACAGTCATGTGGTCAGTGTGCAGCAGGGATGCCTACTGAATCAATCAATCAATCTATCTATCTATCATCTATCTCATAGTACAAGCTTTCTATTGCATGAATAAAGCATTTTAATAAAAGCAAATTGAACCTTTTGGCTAAAAGCAGTGCAGGGTCAGATTTGATTAAAGGTGCGGTGGTGGTTCTGACTGCTGACCTGCAGGGAAACACTCATTAGCAGCACATGTGAACTGACTAGCGTGTACATTACGCTAACATGCATGTTAAATGTAGGATGTCTGTCTGGGCGAAAAGTACATTCCTCATGTAGAATGGAGCCTGTTTTACTGAGTGTCTGTCCGTTTCTGGCTTTTAATTTGAAATGTTGTTCCAGGAAGTGCAGATGTTCTGTCATTTGTGACAATATGTCTCCTGGTCACTGCAGAACTTAACTTACCTGTTAAGCCTGTAGATTTCTTTTGTTGGAAAGACACTGATGTTTAATTAGGACGCAGTATGAAAATTCTCTGTCTTACTATATTTTTACTACTTCAGTCAGAACCAGGCGTCTTAGTTCCCTTTCCAAACAGCCAAATTCCCAGGCCAGCCATTTTTACCCCATGTTTTGGACAGAACCAGCCCCCATGACAAGGCTCCCACTCCCAGCTCGCAGGCCACGGATGGTGCGGGTCGTTCCCCCTCTGCCACCGAGCCGAGAGCCCCAAATTGGGACGTAATCGCCGGGAGCGAAATGCTAGAAAATTGGTGCTGCTGGTTTTCTGAGGCCATGCTTCACTTCAAAGCGAATGGCGGCAAATTGCCGGGGAAAAACAATGCCATTTGGAAGGCGGGGAGGCCGGCCATTGAGCAGCACGCAGGGGAGGGCCTCCGGGGCCTGGTGCTGCCCTACCTGGCTATTACCAGCTCCTGCTGGAGGGGTTGGGGGGAGCATCATGGTAAACATGTCCCAATACCGTCCATCGATCCATCCATCCATCCTTCAGCTGATTCTCCTGGTGAGAGGCAGTAACATACCAGTCATGGTCTTTACTAGTTTCATCTTTTATCAGTCACATGCACAACACACACATTTTTATATTTTATATATATAAATGTATTATGAAAGAGGTAAAGATCCTGTGACTTCGGCAGGCTGTAATTGATTGTCAGAGTGGGGGGGGGTGTTATGAGTTGAGCCGGCCGCTGGGGGTTGATGGTGACCCCCCCTCTTCCCTGTCACCTCTTACACCTCTAACTAACAGCCTTTCCTGCCCTTAAGAGAAGTGCCATGGCTCTGAAACATTTCGGTTTGAGGGAGGCGACCCCCCCCAGCACATGATTTAAATGTTAAGTACATTTTCAGCGTGGGGGCTGGGGGGGGGGATGCAATCAGGAAGCTGTTGGCTGCAGCGCGACCGAGCCACGGTGCGAGAACGGCGCCGCTGCGCGTCACGCCCACGAGCGCGCCTCATTCTCCCTGCCAGCAGGTGTCACCGCTGCACATAATAGGGTTTGCATGTGTAATTAACACATGCCCGACAGCCTGCTCTTCAGGTGCTGGGGCGGGGGGGGTGGCCAAGAGCGAGGGAACGAAAGAGAGGGAGCAGCAAAACGCATTAAGGTACCGGGCGCAACTGACGCACCCCCCCCACCCCGCAGAGACCCGTATAAACCTGCTGTGTGGCCGTGCTGAAGCTGCCCCGTCACCAAATCCCTAATTACCATAGATACGCTAATTAAGAATTAGGAGGAAGAAAGGCTGCGGATTAATTGAGGCCGACGTGGTCTTTAATTAGAGCCGAGAGTCACACGTTGGGATTTTATGAATGAATGATTTTTTTTACGGCCCTTCATTACATATAAGCAGTTACTAGCAGCTATTAGGATACGCTTCTCTAAATGAGACAGTATGTTTCTGGTCATTTCTGTCCAAACAGCAGATTTTATCTTCAGGCTCCCTGACTAAACTAGTGTTAATTAGGGCTTTCCAAGGCAAGAGGTGGGGGGGAGAGAATCCAATTACTTCTGTTTTTTTTGCCTCAAACCTTTTCTTTGCCATTTGGACAGTATAAATACAAAACAGAGCATGGACTGGCCGTGGGGGGAGGGGTGGGGGGGATAGTCGTGTTCTAATTTGCCGACGTTTCCGATATCCAGGATTGCGGGCCAGCTTTGCCTTGCCGTGGATTTTTCATTATCTTCACGCTCTCGTGAGTTCCTCACTAAGAGTATAAACTGAGGCGAATTGGGTGCTCTCTCGATGTTCCGCTTAAACGTGCTGCACACTTTGATCCTTTTGTCCCTGTTTGTTTTGCCCCTTCGGACTGCATTTTAATTGAATTTTGTATCACCCTCGGGAGGCTGTGGGGGGGGGCGGCACTTGACGGGCCCCCCAAAGCGGCAGGCGACGTGGCACCGGCTCACAGCCATGGGAGCTCGGCCACTCAGAAATCCGGTCCGTGTTTCGATATTCCACGCATTCTCACATCGCATCAGACCTGCGTTATGGCTGTGGTAGTTAGATGAGCCCGGGGTGTCGATCCATGTTGATTCAGCTGTTAGATTTCATAAGATCTATCCTTGTTGGGAATTCAGCTGTTAAACATCATTGAACCAATCTGTGTGGAGAATTCAGCCGTTAGACATTATAGAAACTATAGGCCGTTAGATTTCACGGTTGACCAATCAGGTCAGCGGTGATTTTCCCACAGTCCTGTGCCTCACCGTGACTCAGTGAACCGCAGCGTCTCTTGTTGCTGTGGATTCCCAGCGAGGGCACAGGAGCAGAACCGGTCCCACAGCGGATCCTCGTAACGACGCCATCAGAGACGGCAGCGTGTCGTTTGCCGGCAGCATATAAGCTGCTCCTCACCCTAAAAGACACGTAGCTCTGTAGTAAAAAGTTAAGATCATTTCCATGATTTTTTAAAATGATCTTGTAGTGTAGTGCTGGCCTGTAGAAAGGCTGTGAATTTCATTTGCGATTCTTCTTGTTTGCTGACTAGTTGTGGTCATGTTGCTCATATTCATACGGGTCACACCTGTACCGTCGTCCAGGCCCCAGGCTCCATCTAACTGCACATCGCTAAGCACTTCAAAGGCCCCTCCTCGCTGGCGTCCCACCCTCCCTGGGCCTGCACTGTGGGCAGACGTAGCTCCGCCGCATGGACGAGGGCTCGCTGCGTCCTAACGAGGGCGCCGTGCACTCCCAAGGTCACTGGGGGGGGTGGGGGGTCAGGCTTTAATCATGGCGGGAGGAAGAGCGGCGGGCGGCAGGTGAAGACCAAACGGAGGCGGAGGCCTGGGGGGTAAGGGCTGCTGTCATTTTCTGCTAATAGGACGGAGTAGCTGGTGGGGGTCACTGGTGAGGGTTCTGAGGAGGGGGTTCCAGTGTCCCTCTGTGTGAGGGTCTTTTGCAGCCCAGACATACATGCACAAGGGGTGTGTGTGTCCATGTGGAGAAATGCGCTTCTGTAAAAAAAAAAAAAAGGCTAAAGCCGCCCCCCCCAGCTAATGAACTTGTCACTCATGTCTCCATGTTAGAGAAGTGCCCCCCTCCCGTTCTTCGGAGTGGCTCTCGTTTCGATCTCTGCCCCGAGCGGCGCTCTCCCCGTGAATGGCGGGACGACTCCTAATGCACCGAGTCACACGCCTCCTTCAATAGGCTTTTATCTGCTGCGGCAAGACAGGCCATTACTCCCCCCACCCCCCCAGCCCCCTCCCCTGCTTATATATCCCCCCGAAAGTTTTTGGCCGCCCTTAAAGAGGCAGCGTCAGAAATGTGTCGGAAGAGAAGCCAGTCA